>CM072820.1:11781659-12135995 GCA_036937905.1 Salvia rosmarinus
ATCAACCTCGAAATAAATGAAGGTAGTTCGTCCTCGTATTAAACGAAGGTAATTCATCCTCGAAATAAACGAAGGTAGTTCATCCTCGTATTAAACGAAGGTATGGGTTCCTTATTTGGCAATAAGTATCGCTAGGGGTGGTTCCCTCGTCCTCGTATTAAACGAAGGTAATTCATCCTCGAAATAAACGAAGGTATGGGTTCCTTATTTGGCAAGTTTTATCGCTAGGGGTGGTCCCTCACGCGCGTTTAGATCTCCTCCTTAGATATCCTTAGATCCTCAGAGAGGTATAGTTAGATCCTCAGAAGAGGGTGTTAGATCCTCCAAGAGGTATGGTTATCTCAGTAGGGGTATTGGGAGATGTCGATGCAAATGAAATATGCAAGACTCAACTCAAGTACGTAAAGAAAAGATTTTATTAATGAAAACGCGTAACAAAGAAAAATACCTCAACTCAAGCACGAGGTCGCCTACTTGGAATTGTCAGGATTTGACACGCTGGTTATAATACCGAGCTACTTTGTACCGAGCTTCTCTAATATAGGCGAGGTTTCCCTTCTCTTCGATTTCTGCCGGGATTACTTCCTCGGTTTCTTCGATCATCCTCTTTCTTCTTTACGTCGAGGTTCCACTTGTCGCCTTCACGCTTTCTTCTATCCGCCTGCCCCGCCTTGGTGAACCGATCGCTATCGCGGCACAGCTCGACGCAGTCGGGGGCTCGTGCCAACGATCTCCTTGTATAGGGCCCCAGGTAAGATGCCATTCTGGAAAGCCGAGATAATGAGGAGATCGTCTACATCCTCAAATTTTAGGCTCTCCTTATTAAACCTAGTCATGAAGTCACTGATGGACTCATGTCGGCCTTGCCTCACGGTGAGAAGATGCGCCGATGTGGTCTTGGACTCGGCTTTTTGGAAGAACCTTCGATGAAAGGCTTCCATTAGATCTCGGTAAGATCCAATGCTGCCGGGAGGTAAACTATCGAACCACCGGCGGGCGTTGCCGATCAGTAGCTCCGGGAACAGCTTGCACATGTGGATGGTGTTGAGACGTTGATTGATCATGTTGTACTGGAACTGAGAGAGGAAGTTTTGTGGATCCCTGAATGCGCGATGAACACGAGGAATTTACGTGGTTCGATCTTTAAAATAGATCTAAGTCCACGGAGCAAGAGAGTATATGTGTATTGAGTGTGTAGATCATCAAAGAGAGTAGATCATCAAGTGATCGATCTGAGTGTGGATGATCTTTCTCTTCTATTCTAGCCTATATTTATATACCATCAAGTTGAGTTTGACTCTGATTCAAATTGAGTTTGACTGTAATATAAAGTCTTATCTCATAAGGATTCTTTTAGATATGCATCCCAATCTTCTACGTCTCCATTTGCGATTAGAGTTGTAGTTGGTCGGGGAGTCTTCTTGGGCCGAACTCACATAGGCCGACCTTAATGTCGCGGCCCATTTATATTGGGTCTGATGATTGGGCCTAGTAGTTGGGCCGTATCATATCATTATTCAACTGCCAACATAAGAGGCAACTATGTCAGTAGCACTGAGAATGCTGAAGATAAAATTTATCAAGCAACAAGATCAGCGGAATAGGTTTAGTGCACATGCAGAAAGTGGTAGGACATGGCAGACTCGTTCATCAGATACATCAGAGATATTTTTAAACCAAATAAAATTTAAATGTACAAGAGCTGATCAGAGAAACATCAAGTGAGTTATGCGCTCAAGTGAGTGTTGTGTTCAAATGAGTTCTTCCGTCCTTAGGTTATCAGGCCAAGGCCTATCTCATTTTGCTTTTATCAAATCATCTTAAGGCTACTTGCTACTATTGCTTTCATAACCTACACCTTGCTACCTACTCACGATTTCATCTTAACTTCTATCATCATCTAGAGTTGGTTAGAATTACAATTTCAACTAAGGTGAGTGTGCCTTTACATGAAGTAAAGAGATAGGTAACACTCGAGTCTAAGCTATGATATAGATTTTACAAGGTAAAACAACTTAGAGGGTGAGACTGGACTTGTGGAGCTCGCCTTAGAAGTATGGTGAATTCTTTTACAAGAGAGCACAAAGTTATGTCCCAAGTTCTCACCAGAGTTGGAATCGAAAGTTTGGAGCACATGGCAACCGAACATCCTTGGGTGCACAAGGCACATGGCTCTCTCGTTGTGCACTCTCCCTTATTCCAACTAAGAAGTCCTAGTATTTATAGAGGTTTGGATTCAAAGCCGTTGAAAATTAGCCAATTTGAATTTCAAACTTCTATATGACAAATATGACCGTTGAGCTTGTCGTCTTCTGCTTTTTCACTTTGTGAGTCAGAAAAATTCGATTAACATCTTATCAGCTAGATTTACTCATTTTCATCAGCTTTGATCTTCAGTTATTAGTTGAGTCCACATTTGTTCTTAGCTGATTTTCATTGACTTCTTCTGATTTCAAAGCTTCAAATCTTGATCTACGATAAGGCTGCTACTGACTTTTGATCACTCCACGAGAGCATCCATCAGATCATAGAGTCCTTCGGGATCTAATAGCCTTTTGCCTGATTGATTCAGACTTATTGAGTCATAGTGATCATAAGCTTCTCTGGAATCAGAGTTTTGAGTCCTCTCACTATACTCGGTTCTTATGACTTCCTTCAGATTGACATCTTTCGCTTAGCATCTGATGTTCTTTAGATCTTTCATTGAACTCGTTGTTTGATGCTTTTGACTTTGTCGACTTTATTTGCTTCTTTAGAGCTTGAGGCGAGTCCTCTGATAAGTCAACTAGGATTTGTTTGAGTTGATTTTTCCTTGTACATCTTCAGATTGATTTCTTCTCTGACTAGTCCTATCTAAGCAAAAGATCGGCTTCTTAACGAGTAAGTTGTCTACAAATTACACATCAGTTGGTCATCTTCAGGTAGATAAAATTTGACTATCTTTTCAGTTGGTTTTGAGATCTAATCAAAATAATGGTTTGACCCCAAATTTCCAACAAAATCATCAATGTGTGTGTGTGTGTATATATATATATATATATATAGTTGGGTTCTCATAGTACTCGGTCCTTAGTATGTAGTACTCAATCTAGACCACACAATGTGTTCATGTGGACAGCCTAGATAAGTGACACGTGGCATGACATCTTTTTATTTTTTAATTTTAATTTTCGTTTAAGGGCAATATAGTAATTATTTTTTTCTTCTTCACCTCTACTATAAATTGTTGTTGTTCGTCGGAGAAGAAAGAGAAGCAGGTGGCAACGATGGCGCGGTGGAGATAGTCACGGTTGTGGCGTTCACGACGGTAGCGGTTGGGTAGTGGCTATAGTTAGAGCTGCCTGAAATTTAAGAAAAAAGAAGAGGACTTTGATATAAGATTTAAGGATCTAGATGAAGGATGACTATGGTGGTGTTTAAGGTTAAGTCCGTCAAAAATTGAAGAAGGAGGCGGTGGTTTACAGTGGAGTTCGCCGAAAATCGGAGAATAAGGTAAACGGAGAAGGAGGTGGTGAGATGAAGCTTCTAGCAAAGAATATGCATACTGATACATATAAACCTACATATACATAATACTATATAAACATGCATATTACAAAACAGGAATATGTATACTATTAAACAATAACATGCATACAACGAAACACAAACCTGCATGCTTTAAAACAGAAACACGTAGGTTTTTCATTCTCGATATTTCTCTCTCTCTCTCTCTCTAATAAGCACAAACACTTTTCTTATTGATCATTTATTTTCTATCTTGTTGATCATTTGTTTTCTTTCAAATTATAAAGCTAGAAGTAATCTATCTAAACAAGAGAATTGATTCTGGATAAATCAATCTAATATATATTTTGTGTTCAACATTATGCAGTTTTGTGTTCATGCGTATGTAGTTTTTGATTTTAAAACATGCATGGTTTGCTTTTGTATATCACATAACAAGAAAAATTGTGTAACTTTGTGTTTAACCGCATGCAGTTTTATGTATAATTATATGAATGATTTAATTTTCAGTATTACATAACAAATCAAATTATAAATCTACCCTTACTATAGTGAAATCAGCGAAAATAATCTTAAAAAATCAAAAAAATCTCCATCATAGGATCTATGAGATGAGTGGATAAAATTGAGTACTACATACTACCTCAAAGTCTCTCTCTCTCTCTATTCTGATCTCTCTCTCTCTCTCTATATATATATATATATATATATAAGGTTTGGTTAGAATAATATTTTTCAAGAAAATATGATAACTATGTATAGAACGTATAAAGTTGTTACATAATGATAACATTGCACTCAACGTTATCATTATGCAATAATTTTATATGTTTTGTGCATCATCTTTATATATTCTATGCACAGTTCTCATGTTCTTATAAAAAAATATAATTCTTATTTGATCCACTCCTTATATGTATATTAATATTTGCATTCCTATGTGATCTTTCCTCTCTCTCTCTCTATATATATATATATATATATATATATATATAGGGAGGTTAGCGTGAGAAAATAAGAATAGTAGCACTTTCATATTGTGAGCACAATCGAACAAAAATGATGAATTCATTGTAAAGCACATGATGAATCTATTGATTTGTTCATGATCCTAAAAATATTAGAATTTTAGCCTCCATGGGATTCGAACAGAAGTGAAAAGAGTTTGAGTTTTGAATTCAATAATTTTCTCACACAAAACATCAACTTTCATAGTGAAAATTAAATCTCAGTTTTTGATATAAAAATCATTCTCATTTCAACCTAACTCTATATATATATATATATACCTACACACCATACTCATATATATATATATATATAAATATAAATAATCTTAAAGTATAAAATATGAACCATTTTAAGCGTGAGAACAAAAATGATGAATTCATCACCTAAAGTTGATGAATTCAAACTTGAAAGTTCAAATACTATAAAGGCAAATTTTTATTTTATGGGTTCAAACATTTACATGAAGAATTTAAATGCTTTCACTATGAATTGAATTACATGATAAATTTTTTCAACGTGAATTCAAGCGATTTGATAGTTAATAGTTTATAGGTTAATGATGGTTTTATAATATGGTTCATATATATATATATATATCTGAGTTTGGTTCAAATAAGAACCATTCTTATCCTAAAACTAAGAACCAAATGAATTGTTATGAAAGTTTATGAATCCGTTAAGA
Source organism: Salvia rosmarinus (assembly GCA_036937905.1). Lineage (NCBI taxonomy): Eukaryota > Viridiplantae > Streptophyta > Magnoliopsida > Lamiales > Lamiaceae > Salvia > Salvia rosmarinus. The sequence goes on from CM072820.1 coordinate 11,786,860, forward strand.
AAGTTAATGAATTCAAATATTGAAATTTTTCACACGGTTCGAATCCCATGAGGCGAAAATTCTATTTTTGGATTCGATAATTTTCCCAACGGATTCATCAACTTTCACCGTGAATTCATCGGTTTTTGTTACCACGCTCACAATAAAAATGGTTCTCACGTTAACCCCCCTATATATATATATATATATATATATATATATATAGAGAGAGAGAGAGAGAGAGATCATATAGTACTCAAACCTTAGATAATATATAGTACTAAATCTCAGATTTTATAATGGAGATTTTTTCAGATTTTTAAGTCATTTGACACTGTTTTGGCTACGGTAAAGATAGATTAGTATAAACCCCAGACATTCTGCCTCTTCCTACCTTTCTGCTAATCTCCAAGAAGCCTTTGCAGCGAGCTTGATGTTTGCGAACTCCTTGGCCAAAATTGTCTCTTGGTCTTCTCCTCTCTCTTATTTCTCTGTCACTCTCTCTCACTCTGTTTTTTTATTTTTGTTTTTTTGTTGTTGTTGTTGTTTTGTTAAACTCCATCTTTTTGTTTTTTTTTCTCAACTTGATCTATGCCCAATTGTCTCTACTTACGCCATTTAAGATTAAAAATATGGTAGAATCAAGACTGAGAATTTTTTCTTGATCTGGCACAAAGAAAGCATACACATATGAAATTATAGTATCACGTAATTATTGATATCATCTCATTTGATCGTAGTACATTCCTAATTAAATTGTTGTTTTATGCAGTAATGGATAGGAGGGATTCCCATCTCCATTCGAATAGCATATAGATAATGTCGAGATACAAACTTGAAAATTTGTGGGCAAAAATAAAATCAATGTAAAATGACAGGAAAAAGTATATAATTACGCTTAATGACTACTAGCTAGGATGAAAGATAGCAGATTTGTATTAAGTTTTTGATTAAAAATGACATGGAATTTAATTAAAATAAAATTGAGATGACATGGACTTTGATTAATGGAAAAGTTATAACATCCGTTAGTTCCGTTAAATAAGGATTTGATGGTATCAATAATATAATAACAAGAATATACTAAAGCTAAAAAAGTTGTACAAAAACCTACTAAATCATATATAAAAGTAACCGAGACCTCAGGATGTATTTTGCCTAATAAATAATGAATAATGATGCAATAATAACATATTAGGTAATAATTACAAGTTCTCTCACATACATATACATAGATAAATACATATTGTTCTATGTTATACTAGATGTATGTATATAGATAGTATAATTTATATCTTAATATATATAGAATGAGGTTCAAATAAAAATTATTTTTAACGTGAGAACTAAGAACTACGAAAATTTGGTATTAACAAAATGAATTTGCTATAAAAGCTAATGCATCCACTGTGGAAGTTGCTGAATTCAAAAATTTGAAATTTTTCTCAGGTTCGAATCTCATAAGGGGTGAAAATTCCATTTTTTTGAATTCAATTACTTTCCTACCGGATTCATCAACTTTCATAACGAATTCATCATTTTTTTAGTTCTCACATTCTCACGATTAAAATGGTTCTCGGTTCTCACGTTAACCATCCCCTATATATATATTGGTTTTTGTTTGCATTACAACTGAAAAAGGAGAGTTAATCAGAACATAGAAAATGTTTTCATATATATACATTACTTCTCTATATAGAATTGATTAATAATCGGAAATAAATAGGAATATTGTAAGAATGAGAATTTCTTTCTAGTCGATTTAATGCACAAAAAAAGAAGTAGATCAAAACGATATAGTTTGATTCACGTCATTATAAAATTTTAAGAATAAAAAGAATTTGATGCCTAAAAGCGCGTCTTCGTAGACATCATTTTTTAAATAACAAGTCAAAATTCTATGTAAATATTTTGTGTTCCTTCTCACCTTTTTTAGTCTCCATAAACTAAAAGTTATTAATATTTTATTACAATCAGAATATTTCAAACTTTTAATTAATGGTATCGATAGTTTACCACATATTTGTGAAGGGTAGTTTAGCATGAAAGAAATGGCTGCAAGATTAAATCTAATAAATAGGCCTAATTAATTACAGTATTTACGTTCAATTCCATGTGCTTAGAATTCTTGGATCACTCCTAAAAGAAATTTAAAAAATGGAACCACAGCTGATTAATTATATTACGTATATTTATACTTTTTCATGACAATACACTTTAGTACCTTGGTATTATGGATTTTATCTTCGTGACTAGAAAAGATATTAATGAATTCAAGCTCTCAAAATCGCGCAATTTTAGTCCTCTTCGCTCAAACTCACACACTTGGATTTGAGCTTATTTTTATAAAAGAAAAGTTAAAAATGATAGAATAAATTATTATTTTTTGTACATTTCATGACTATTTGAAATTTTCTTTGTAATATTTCATAGAGTTGTTAAGTAACTTTGTGAAAAGTTAGCTTAAAATTTGTAGTCTCCAGAAAATAGTAAAATCAGGACAAAGATCGAGGACTAAAATGTTCAATTTTGAAAAGATTAAGGCCAATTTTCAATAATATATATATATATATATATATATATATATATAGGAGTGGATCAAATGAGAACCACATCATTTTTTGTTCTCACGTTCTCATGATAAAAATGGTTCCCACGTTAACCCTCCCCTATATAGAGTTATATATATATATATATATATATATATATATATATAGTTAAGTATGGGACACATAAATGCATTAAAACATATTTTATGATTTTTTATTTTTTTATTTTTGGATGAAATTCAAAGAGCATGCATTTCACTAAACATGACACTCTGCTTTTTGATTTTATTATTCCACAGGTAACATTCCTAGCGAGATAGGCTATCTTAATAAGTTAGAAAATTTGAGCATGTCGTGCGCCGAACTTAATGGATCATTGCCAAAAGAAATTGGGAACATGACAGCCATTCGTTTCATGAAGCTTGATGGCAATGCTTTAAGTGGTATGGTTATGCATTTTCAGCTCATTCTTTTTTGTCCATTCTCTGTTTTTTTCTATAACTGATAGAAAAAAATCTCGCGAAGTCCTTCAATTTTCACGTAATTTTCTTATCTTTAATAGAAATAATACGTAAGTGTTCGAAGAGCCATGTTACGTTTCTGGCGATGAAGAATAGTTCCAACTATAAATTTGAAAAATTCTATAATGCTTAGGTATTAATTAACTATTTTACTAGTATCAGAACATTTTTGGTAATAAAGCGATAAACTTATAGCTATCCAGTAAAATTTGTAATGATTATCTTGTTCTATATTTCAAACTCGTAACATTTATAGTATATAGCTTATCATTGACACGATATGAAAATACGACACATATACATATAAAATTAATAGGTTAGTGTTCAACCTTATTGTGTTCGTGTCCTTATCGTGTCGACACAATAAAGACGCGATAATTTCGTGTCGTGTTTGTGTCAGATCCGTGTCGTGCTCGTGTAACATGATAATTTTCGTGTTGCATTCTTGTTCGTGTGGGATCATGTCATTTTTGTATAATTTGATAATATTTATATATATTTAATATTAATTTTATTATTATTTTGTATACTTTTATTTCCATTATTAATTTATTTCCAAATTTTGATTTGAATTTGTCGTTTATGCCTTATCATGTCGTGTCAACACGAAAAAATTGTATCACATTCGTATTTGTGTTCGTGTTTGGTCTTATCGTATCGTGTTGTTATCATGTCGACACGATAAGGAACCTGACACCCATAAATTGTCAGCCTTAAGGATAGTCGACCACTTTAAATAATGTCATTGCATTTTGTAACTTTTTCACATGTTGTATTTTCTGGCAGCCACGTGAGCTTTAATTTATCACAAAATAGATCGATATTGTAAACCGCCTAAATTATAAATGTCATGTTTGTTGTGCTAAGCTTCAAAGTCAGGTGGTAAATAGAAAATATGAGTAAAAAATAATATTATTATATGCAATTACCTCTAAATTGATGAATACCATGTGTTTGCTTCAACATTAAAGGATAGATTGATAAATGATACTCATTTGTCCTTCAATTTTCTTCCTGAGAATTTTCAGTACGAGTTTTAATAAAAACTATTGATTGTATTATCGAGTGGAGTAAGGGTCGTACATAGGTGTAGTGCTAAATTAATTAGTGATGGACTATGGGTGGTAAAAAGGTTTAAATAAGTAGTGTTGTTGATGATAATAAGAAGAAGAGATAGTGGTGGACCATGAATGATAAATGTGTAAATAAATGGCGTTGTTGAGGGTAATAAGTAGAGAGTATTTTATGAGATTGTTTTCATAAAAGAAATAAGAAAAAGTTCGAGGGACGTACTTAAAAAAAACTAGGAAGCAAATTGGGGGATAGAGAGAATATATTACTTTCCTTAGGGGGTGATCGATCTTGTTTTCGTAAGGGAATTAAATGCACGCAAGAACACCAAAGATTTACGTGGTTTGATCTATGAATAAGATCTACGTCCACGGGGAGAGATAATATTCGTGTATTGAAAATATGAGGAGTGATTACAAGAAGTGTAGATGATCTTTTCCGTCTAATCTATCCTCTATTTATACACGATTATGATAACCTAGATCTCGAATCAGAGATCTATTCTAAGATAGGTTTGAATCTATCTCTCTCTAATTAAGATTCTCGTAGATATGACCGAATCTTCTGCGTTCTTCTTGGTTCCCGAGCTTTCTTGGGCGGACTCGTTTGGGCGAGCTTCATATCGAGCTTTTTATGTTGGGCACGATGCTTGGGCACAGGAGTTGGGCGTATCCTATCATATCCCCCAAAAAAAGCCGCAGAGCGAGGTCGCGATGGGTTTGGGGATATTTGCGAGATGTGTCCGTGACGGAGTGGAGTATGGTCGATCTAGTAGTTATCCTTGTATCTTGACTTCGTATTTTGTCGGCTTGACTTGATTACGCTTTGCGCGATGTCTTTAGTGACTTCGCTGACGAGGCATTTTGCCGGTGTTTGGGTTAACCGCTGACGAGCCTTTATGCGAGGTCTTTGTTGACTTCTCTGACGGGCTTTATGCCGAGGTCTTTGACTGACTTCGCCTGACGAGGCTTTATGCCGAGGTCTTTGACTGGCTTCGCCTAACGAGGCGTTATGTCGAGGTCTTTGGTAACCGCTGACGGTATTTGCGAGGTCTTTGGTAACCGCGACGAGGCGTTATGTCGAGGTCTTTGACTGGCTTCACCCGATGAGGCGTTATGCCGAGGTCTTTGCTGGCTTCGCCTGACGAGGCATTTTGCCGAGGTCTTTGGTGACTTCGCTGACGGGCGTTATGCGGTATTTGGTAACATCGCCCGATGAGGCGTTATGCCGAGGTCTTTGGGTCGGCTTCGCCTACGGGCGTGAAGCGAGGCCGACGCTTGGATGCCTCATAGCATTTAATCGCATTTAATGTAGCGGTTGGATTCGATAAAGCGCATATTGGAGAATAACTTCCGTGATCGCCTTTTCGCCTATCAACATGTACATTTCATATTGAAAAAATTCGAAACTTCTTGTGTTCCAAAATTTCTCTATCGCCATTATCGTCCTCATGAGTTCTGATGCTATCTTATCGAATCTTAAAACCCGAGAAGTTATGGCTTCCTCGTCTTAATCATCTTCTTACGATTCTCACGTACAGGCGCGTATTGTGTCAATGTCACTGCCGGATTCTCCGGTGGATTTTGAAGTTATCGTCTTGGTTCCCCCCAAGCTACCTTGTGTAGATTAGATTTTCCGCCTTTCTATGATTTAGGTAAAGTTTCTTCGTTTCCTTCCATTCTGACAACCCCTGCGATATTAGAGCTTGCCTCTAAATTTTTTGTTCCGAAATCCGTTGGGTTAATTGCCCCTCGTCCGGGGGATAGGGCTAGCCTCCTCCGCGGTTTGTAACGATATCTGAGGACGACCTTAAGTGCGTTCTTCGTCTTCCTTATCCTTCCATGTTTGTTGAGTTACAACGACTTTTCGCTATCCCTTCGCCCAATTAACACGAACTCTTTTAGGTCACTTTGGCGGGCCTTGGTGTATATGCGTATAGGCATAACTTCCCGTTGAGTCTAGGGCTCGTCCTTAGATTTTTCGCCTTAAATTTAGTGCGGGGTGGTATTATTTAGCCCGTCGTAAATTAAAGATAAAGACAATCGAAGATATCAAACTAGCGGAAGAGTACTTCTTCACGGTTTAACGACTCTTATGAATCGCTTGGAAGAGTGATAGATTGGCCGATGTAGCCGTTGGAGATTGCTTGGCGATGTTGAGGCGTATCTGAGCGGGGTTGGCACAGTCGGCGAAGTCTTCTACGAGGCCGAACTAGCGGTACCGGTGAGCCCCTATGACCTATTGCTTCTGCAGATGAGCCAGGCGAGGGTGAGGCCACGCACTTATCTTTAGTGTCGAATATCTTCATGTTGCTCTGTATTGACTTGATATGTTTATTTACGTAGTGGAATTCGTCTCCTCGAGGAAGAGAAGGGTCGAGTCCGGGCCGAGCAATCGAAGGCGGCGAAGACTCGCCCGAGGTCACCCGAAGAGGGTGAAAAGACCTGCGACCTCGCCTCGGTAGGCGTTCGTCGCCTCGGCCGAAGACTTACGTCGCCTCGGTGAAGCATCGTTGCCTCAGCGCCTCTCCGCTCCGGAAAGAGAAGCGTCATCCTCGGACGGCGATTGCACGATCCTTGGTACCCGGTCGCCGTCCGTCTTTTCCCGGTAATGCATTGTCTTGTACTTTTCAAGCCTTTGCTTGGCGTTGTTAGCTTTATAACATGGGACCGAGGGCGTGAAGGTCGATTGATAGCGGCGTCCGAGCTTGTTGTTGGGCATTTGAATGATGCGTGGCTCATTTGAGCACTTGGCTCGCTTCGCCCACGAGATGGAGGAAGACCCTTCTTGTGGCGGAGGCGATCGGGCGGAGGAGAAGGCTCGGGTTGCGGCGAGAGGAGGCCACGCCTTGGCCGTGGTGGAAAAATCGAGGCGGGATTGAGGCTGCAGGCGGGCGTCGGTGAGATAACATTTTGAAGGCGAGGCGGCTTCGGCCGAGGCATCGAGCGGATTAAAGGCAGTGGGCGTCGAGCTTAGGGAAGCCGAGGCGGCTTCACGAGGAGCTTCTCGGGCTTATCTGAGAAGCTTTTATCTCGGAAGTTTTGGGCTAGCGAACAAGATGGCGGCTGGCGAATAAGAGGCGGTGTCGATACTGATGATGTCGCGATAACTATCGACTTAGATAAATATAAGTATGGATACGGTGGTGGAGGCGGCATACAGTGCGGTCTTATGTTGGTCTCCTCGCCGGGCGATGCGAAGAGCTGCCCGTCGTTGAGTGCGGCCTCGTCCCGACTCTGGCGGCTGCCGAGTCCGTCCGTGCTTGCTCGGTGGACCGAGATCCTCTCTGAAGCTATCATGGCGGTGACTAAGGGCCGGAGGCCGGGGCGCGCGTTGAAGCTTATAAGGAGGCGGGGTGTCGGCGAAAGTTCGAGAGGAGGCCGGGTGTCGGTTCTTTGAAATGCTGAAGCCATTGAGACCGGGTAGCATCGCCGAGGCCGAGGCGGGAGGTTGGCGAGGAGATGCACTCGGGAGATGGCGGGGTCGATTGATCCTTGTAATTTTTTTTTTGTGTACTCGAGCACGATATTCGCGCTTGAGGCCTTAATAAAATTTGCTTTTCACCAAGAGACTTGCCTTTCTTGTTTTCTCTTTGTCGGTCTTCTCTGAAATGCGATGCTTCCCTTGGTTCGTCGGATCGAAGCTCGGCGTGGCTCTTGAATCGAAAGAGATCGAACTCCTCCGTTTAAGGAACAACTAGACCATGTGCGAGAGGCCGTCTGAGCTTAGGGGTTCCCAGGAGAGTTGTGACGAGCTTCAGGCTCGCCTCTTGGAGTTGGAGGAAAAGTTCGAGATTGCTAAGGAGGAGGCTAGAACAGTAGCTGAAGAGCACTCCGAGTACGAGGAAGTCATTCACCAAAGTGGTGGGATGACCATTCACGAGTCGAAGCTAAGGTCATTGAGGCCGCCGCTGCTCATTGAGGTGCAGGCGTGAGTACGGCGAAATCTGGCGGTTCACGGAGGTTCGCGGGTGAAAAGACTCGGGCATATACAAGGCTATCGTTGCTCGACAACCACGCTCTCGGAACTGCTTCAACCGGATCTGAGCCTCTTCTTCTCACGGCTTCTCTGCCAGACTACAATTTACATTCCAAATTTTGAAGATCCGGGTGGCGAGCTCAAGAGGCGCGCTATGGCCCAGGCGGCGTGGATCCTCAAGGGCAGTCGGGCGTCATCGGCGGCCAAGGTCGATCTAGCGGGGCTTGCGTCGTCGAGTGGCCAAGGTCGGTGGCGGGACTCATAGCGTAGATCGAGGATGAGGTAGAGGTAGGATTAGTATAGATGCTCTGTTGAATCCCGATTTTGCTGGGGATTGGCTCGACTTTTCGGCCTCTGGACCTCTTAGTCCTCGTGATGTACAAGCGTATATGTTGAAATAAAATTATTTTGCTTTGTGTTGACTCTTGAGAACACTTGTCTTTAATTACCGTAACGATAAGAATGTAGGTCGTCCTTGTTTAGGCGAAGATAGCTCGTCCTTGCCGTAAACAAAGGTAGTTTGTCTTCGTGCAAAGGTATCCGTCCTCGAAATAAGCGAATGTATCCGTCCTCGTCTGAAAGCTTCCTCAAAATAAGCGAGGGTGGTTAGCCCTCGTATGAAGGTATCCGTCCTCGAAATAAGCGAAGGTATCCATCCTAAATGCGAGTATGGGTTCTGTTTTGCTAAGTTTTATCGGGAGGTGCAGGGCGGCGGCGCGGTGATCGATCTTGTTTTCATAAGGGAATTAAATGCACGCAAGAACACGAGATTTACTTGGTTCGATCTATGAATAAGATCTATGTCACGGGAGAGATAATATTAGTATTGAAAATATGAGGAGTGATTACAAGAGTGTAGATGATCTTTTCCGTCTAATCTATCCTCTGTTTATACGATTATGATAACCTAGATCTCGAATCCGAGATCTATTCTAAGATAGGTTTGAATCCTATCTCCTCTCTAATTAGGATTCTCGTAGATATGACCGAATCTTCTGCGTTCCTCTTGGTTAGGAGCTTTCTTGGGCGGACTCGTTTGGGCGAGCTTCGTATCGAGCTTTTTATGTTGGGCACGATGCTTGAGCACAGGAGTTGGGCGTATCCTATCGGGGTAAGCATTTTGTTCATTTAATCACTTAAAACCAAAACGACCAATATGGTATGTGTCATCCACAAATTTATGATTAAGAAAATTATACATTATAATTATTTATTTTTTAGCAATATAGTGTTAGGAATGATAAGGAGTTAGAACTTCACCTAATAAGCATTTTCCAAATTCAACTTATCCAGAATTTATCTGTCCCAAACCTGATTACATACTACCCCCAAACCCATCCTATGTCCGTATACTAATACCCGTTAATAACCTCCTAATAAAATGAATATTACAAATTGATTATTGATAAAAAAATTGTAGAAATTTTGAAAGATTAAAAATTGAATTTCAATTATAAAATCAAAAACTATATAAGTTAACTTTAATATATCATATTGAAAATAATATTCTAAAATATCAAAACAAATATTCTAGAATATCAAAACAAACATATAGATTTGATATTTGAACTTTTCAAATTTTTTGTCAACCTTATCATTTAGTTCTTTGTGATTACAATAAAAAGAAAATATTATAAAATTATAATAACATTTTTTATATAAACGAGTTCGGGTAGTGGGTAGCAGGCACCCATAAATAGTTTACCAGACCCATTCCAAACTTGTCAAGAATACTAGTTTTACTTAGGAGCGTACACAAACCAAGCCGCTCGTATGCTATTCGGAACTGGGCATAAAAAAAAGTTCATTCAAAATTCATTTGCTTTGTAAACTTGATGCTCAAATTGAATTCGATAAGATTTTCAAGTCGAGTTCGAGCTTAGGGATGTTCGACTCATGGCCTTGCAAACATGTCCAACTTGAACTTAAGTGAGCCAGTTCGTGAATGTATTCAGGAATATGTTCATGAATCTTAAATGAATATGTTCACAAACATATTCACAAATATGTTCATGAAATAAATTATGTATATATTAATTGTTTATTCATTCCAAAACGGATTCGGCTCTGATACCATCTATAACGACCATTTAAGTAGCTAACTTTGTGTATTAATTGTTTATTCATTCCAAAATGGGTTTGAACAAGTAAATGCACCAAAGGTAGATTCCAATCTACAAATCAGGTAGATTCCAATCTACAATTTAATTTAATTAATTCACAATGGCTATATCATAATTAATTTTGGTTTTACTAAGCTTATACATCCAATTTTCCAACAAAAATCCAATCAATTGTCATCTCTATCCATATCCAATGATTTACCCAAGGCATTTTAGAGATTAAGAATTTATTGAGTTGTATCAAAAAACTGCACTCTAAACCAATGAATTAAAAGTTGCGTCTCCTATAGGGCTGACCAGTCGGATAACGGGTATCGGGTAATACCCGACTCGACCTCTACCCGATCGGGTATCAGGTACCCAATATCCGATTTTGTCGGGTCGGTATTGGGTATTAAAGATTGGATATTTTCAGGTATCATGTATTTCTGTCGGATAATCGGGTATATCCGAAATGTATTAATTATAATATATTTATATATATTTTATATATTTAAATATATGATTATTTATAAAAAAAATTAAAATATAGATTAAGAATCTGAACACCTCTCACATTACCTCTCAAATGCTCAATCTCTCTCCTTCTCTCTCTCTCTCTCTCTCTCTCTCTCTCTCTGCTTGTGCCGCCACACGTATTTCTTTGGTGCTCCATCTTGTGGTGAAAGGTTATCTTTAGTCATGACTTGGTAGATGCAAAAGCTAGAGCCACCAAGAGCTATCTGCATCGATTCTTTTAATTGAAATAGTACGGAACTAACTGGAGAACGGCGACAGAGGGATGAGTGATAGGATACGGCCCAACTACCAAGCCCAAGCATCAGGCCCAATACAAATAAGCCTGACATTAAGCTCGACCCTGACAAGTTCGGCCCAAGAAGACTCCTAAACCAGTGGGAACGCAGAAGATTCAGCCATATCTAAGAGAATCCTAACTGGAGAAGAGATAAGATTGAGATCCTATCTTAGAGGAGATCTTGGATTCGAGATCTAGGTCAATATAATTGTGTATAAATAGAGGCTAGATTAGACGGAAAAGACCATCTACACTCTTTGTAATCGCTTCTTACACTCTCAATACACATACTCTCTCTCTTGTCCCGTGGACGTAGATCTAATTCAAAGATCGAACCACGTAAATCCTTCGTGTTCATCGTGCATTTACTTCCCTAACGAAATTAAGACCGATCACTGGCGCCGTCTGTGGGAACCAAAATTTTGTGTTTTCGATCAACCATTGTCCACAGGGAATCAATCACGACAATGTATACCAGAAGTCATGCATCGAGTCATGGCAACAACGGCAACAACGACGGTCGGACGCGAGAGCTCAGCTCGGAAAAAACCGGTCGTGAACCAACCCGAAGGTCATGTCCAAAACATTGACGAGCAAAGCGATCCGTCTGCATGAAGTCGATCCTATATGTTGTGAGGGTTATTTACCTTCCGTGCATTTCATGATTCATAGATAAATTTCTAATCAATCTTGAATATCTAGTTGCCGCTTAATAGCTCTCGATCTTGAATGCATGATACCTCGGCATTCGTGGGAAGCATATTCTTAGTGATCCATTCGAGTTGCAAAGGTAATAGGGAAAATTAGTAATCAACCGGCGCATCTTGTCGAAGATAAACATCGAATGAGGTTTTCGGATTGCAATCTCTCGTGGATACGATATCATTAACCCTATCATTACACTTTTACGCGTGAAAAGGAGCGATGGAAAATTCTCTCTTCGTCGTCACAAGATCTGGGGACCTCTGCTCGAGATCGAAAGTTCCTGCTAACAGGGCATTCTCGAGCAAAGTTGGGGACTTTGCCTGTCGGATGGCGAATATGGGAATCAGGATAAACCTCACAACCACAACATCCCGGGCAGCCTCGAACAATGCGGAGAAAGGGACGTCGTGACGCTTTCGCATTTGTGACACCATCAAGCAATGGTGCACAAGTTCAAGATGGGTCCGGTGAATTAGCGAGTTGGACCGAATGGCGATGAACTCCGCTTTCATGGCACGGCAATACGTATATCCCGGAACCACGACGAATCATTATTCGCGGAGAGATTCAGAGGGCTATCGAGACGATGTCCACAACACGGGTTCTCCATGCAGGAGGATAGTGACCAATCGGAGAGTCGTTCAAATTTCCAACAACCTTCAAAGCAGCTTCAATAGTCGAATTCGATTCAAGAGCCGATAAGCCAAGTCTCGAAGATGATGCAGCAGCTGGTTGGTTGTAGGCAACCAACAATTGGCAACGAATCGTAATTGCTCATCGCCAACAAGGCGTAAGATAAATCACTTGGAGTCAGGGTCAAATAGCCGTGCTTGAGTGAATGCGCTACGTAAGACGGGCCACTCTCAAACCATGAGCCCGATCGCGAGCCATCCCGAGTGTTTGCATCGCTGTAAGTTTGAAGGGTCCATGTTTAGAAGGATTTCACATACTAAAACCATTGACGAGGTTAGTGATGGTCTAGCTAAAGACGTTAGTAAGCACTTGTGGGAGCAGAACCCAACGCTTTGTTTTGTTTCTCGTGTTTTGTCGCTTTTCGCTTGGTTGTTTTGTCGCCTTTTGTTCGGTTTTTTCCTTTTCGCTCACGATCAACGAGAGTTAAGTGAAGTGTGTTAATCCACGGGCCAATGACGATAGAAAATTTTGTGAAATTTAATGATACATGATATGTTAGAAAATGACGCACGAATGACGCGAGATGGCTTAGCTTGTTGTTTTCACCATTTGCTTAACCCAGACGACTCGAGCTTCATCGAGATACATATCTTGACACGCTTTTAATTGTGTGATATCATGCATGTGATTATCTTCTAGAACTCACGTGTTTCTGTGTCGAGATCACAGATGTGTTTCAATTTGAAAGGATAAAGGCCATCTTTGTTAACCACATATTCACCCAAACACTAACCCGATGATATATACGGGATACCTTCGAAACCGCGAAAGATGCCACTATGAGCGATAACTTAAAACGCCGAGGAGAACCTCCAGCTCAAAAGTATAAACGGGGATGCTCGAATATTTTGAGTCACTTAGCCATATATTATCCTACCTTAACCAATGTGCCTACATTACAACCTATGAAAAGCCCTCGATCCTTATTCGCGCCATATTAGAGAAACGGCAAGTTCATGGTCAGATGTTGCATCGACATCTTCGAGTGTATACACGCCCCACTTTTATGAGTTCGTGTATCCTATATTTTACACACATGCCTTTTGAGGACCTTCTTCGATAACAAGAAGAGCTTTCTCAATACCTCGGCCCGAGCAAAGGTCGGCGCATCCCGAAGAAAGAATGCGAAGCCTCGTCTAAACACGAGGCACCGCAACGGTGGATCCCCAATGACGTCCAAGTCATGGGCGCAGCATACCTGCTGCGAGTTGGGGCCCAAACCAACCGCACAAGGGACGAACAATGCGGGAAAGGGCGTCGTGACCGCCGCAAGGTCGGTTCGGTCATCAAACGAGTTCGGTCGATGAACTCCGCCTTGCACTCCCGGGCGGCTTCGGCGGTGCACGGAGAGGATAGTCACCCGTTAAAGCGAAATACTCGACACTCCGCTCCCGGAAAAATATCGGTGCCGAGCATCGCCCCCTATAACGGACTAAGGGACCCGCATAACTTCCTCTCGCAGTTCGAGTATAACATGATCAACCAACGCCTCGACACAATTCACATGTGCAAGCTCTTCCGGAGTTACTAGTCGACAACGCCCACCGGTGGTTCGACAGTCTACCTCCCGGAAGCATTGGTTCCTACTGCGACCTGATGGCAGCCTTCCATCGAAGGTTCTTCCGTAGGCGAGTCAAAACGTCGTCGGCACATCTCCTCACCTCGAGGCAAAGCCGAGGGCAGTCCGTTAGCGACTTTATGACCTGGTTCAACAAAGAATGCACGAAAGTCGAAGACGTGAATGACCTCGCTTATCATCTCGGCCTTCCAAAACGGCATCTTGCACGGGGCCTTATACAAAGAGATCGTCAGGCACGAATCCGTCTGCATGACAGAGCTGGCGCATAGCCGACCGGTTCGCCAAAGCGGATGAGGCTGATAGAAAGAAGCGCGAAGCAGAAAAGGTAGAACCCTCTGATAAAGGAAGAAGAGACGAGGGACGGGGAGACCGAAGCCAGGCCGGCGGAGTGCCTTGGAGAGAATCGTCGCCTAATAGAGTCCAGCTCGGACAACGTAACACCCGGAGCGACCTCAATATACTCCTTGGCGAAGCGAGGCGGAGATCTACTAACTCCACATGAATATGTTCTAGAAGCCTCGACCAATGACAGGGTCAAACGCCAAACCAAGGACAAGTCCTGCTCTTTCCATGAGGACTACGGGCACGACACGGAGGAGTGCAGAGACCTCATGGGAGACATAGAGATGTTGGTACATGACGGAGTCCTGAAAAAGTACAAAGGGCAAGGCCGACGAGCTGGCCAGTACGAAGCCCCCACCAAGTCGGGAAGAGGAGCGGAGAGGAGGAGAGTGTGCCTCACAAGAGAACGCAGGCGTGGCGACGAAGAAGGAGACGACGAACCCCAATACGATGGGGTTATCTCCACCATCATGGGGCTCCCCCGTGGAGTTACAAAGTCCTCCCTCAAAGTTGAAGCCCGAAGTCCCCACACCTCCAAACCTGTCAACAAGAGGTTAAAAAGGGGCGAGGCGATCACTTTCTTCGAGGATGACCCCGTACCCGCAGTAGTGCCCCACCAGGACGCATTGGTGATCCAGGCAGTGGTCGCAAACAAATTGGTGAAGTGCATATACATCGACAGTGGTGCGTCGGTGAGCATCCTCTTTAAGGAATGCTTTGACAAGTTAGGAGTAGAGGAGGCGCGCTTGCACAAGAACCGCTACCATTCCGAGCTTCGTGAAGGAAGACGAGCCTGATGGGTGACCAACCTACCGTCACGAGGGGAAGAGCAATCGACGAGCTCTACTAAAGTGATCTGATTCTTAGTGGTCGCGCCCACTCGCCGTACAATATCATACTTGGGCGAGACCGGCTGAACGATGAGGCGGTGTGCTCAACCTACCACCTAACAATAAAAATCCTATAAGAGGAGGAGTAGCCGTGATCCGGGAAGACAAGAAGGTGCTAGGAATGCATGCAGTCGCCACGAGAGGTGGACAGGACTTGGTCCGGCAGACCGCAGTATAGCAATTAAAGAAACCCGAGGAGTTGGAACCGGAAAGGACGTCGCCTGCCCCCGAGAACTCGGTAGAGGAGGTCGCACTATATGAAGACGAGCCATTCAAGGTCGTCAAAGTTGGTTCTACCGGGGTACCTCAATTAAAGAAACAGATCATCCAACTCTTAAGGGATTTCAGAGACGTGTTCGCTTGGTTGCCCCTTGACATGGCCGGGTCTCACCAACTATTGTCACCCACCGTCTCAACATTGACCCGAGTGTGAAACCAGTTCGGCAAAAGCAACGGATTTTTGCAGCTGAACGGAATCAAGTCATCCATGACGAGGTGAATTAATTATTAAAAGCTCGCATACTGTTCGAAGTCAAGATCCGACCTGGATAGCCAACCCGGTGATGGTGAAGAAAGGAGGAGGGGGATGGCGAATGTGCATCGATTACACCGATCTCAATAAACATTGCCCAAATGACTGTTACTCCCTTCCCAATATCAACAAGAAAGAAGGTTGACGCTTTGGTTGGGTACAAAGTCTTCAGCTTTCTAGACTTATACAAGGGATATCACCAGGTCTTGATGGACGACGAAGACGCGGCCAAAACACCCTTCATTACTGAGACTTGAGTCTTTGCATATAAGAAGATGCCATTCGGACTCAAGAATACGAGGGCCACCTATCAAAGAATGGTGGACAAAATATTTCACCCCACATGGGTCGAATGTGGAAGTGTACGTAGATGACATCGTCGTCAAAAGCTAGGAGGAGGCGCATGTGTTGCCGATCTCGAGATGGTCCTCGGCTTACTTAGAAAAGTCGACCTAAAGCTAAACCCCGTAAATGCACGTTCATGATTCGGTCCGGAAAGTTTAAGGTGTTGGGTTTCACGAGGAGGTTAAAAGCCAACCCGTCCAAGGTTCAAACCATTGTCGAAATGAAGATGCGAAGACAATCCACGACGTACATAAGTGACGGTGCATAGCACACTAAGCCGTTTTCTTTCAAAGCCGCGGATAAGCGGTGCCTTCTTCAAAATACTCAAAAGGCTCGGAGTTCTCACGGAATGATATACACAAGTCTCGCTTTGAAGATCTCAAGAACTACCTCGCCAAACTCCCACTCTATCCGTCCCGAAGAGGAGGGTCATTTCCTATACCTCACCGCCTCGAGACGAAACCATAAGTGCGATCTTGATGCGAGAGGAAGGACGTCGACTCACCGTATTTCATCGACCGAGCAATCGAAAGGACCAGAAACAAGGTATCAGCCTTTGGAGAAACTCGCCCTGGCATTAATAAATGCTGCAAGGAGATTACGTCCATACTTCCATGCACATCCCATACAAGTTCTCACCGATCACCCACTTCGACAAGTATTGACGAAGCCAGAAGCCTCAGGGAGAATTGCGAAGTGGGCAATCGAATTGGGCGAACACGATATATCTTTTTGCCCCCGCCAAGCCATCAAGGGTCAGGCCTTGGCAGACTTCCTTGTCGAGGCTAACTTCACTGAGAAACCGGAACCCACCGAGTCCGTATTAGATGATGCCGAAGCCGAACCAATAGATAAAACACCGGAGGATTGCTGACAAGTCTATGTTGGCGGGGCTTGGGAAAAGCAGTGTGGAGCAGTATCTTACTCCTAGGACCGGATGGCGAAGATCACCTCGCGCGGTTCGTATTGATAATCGAACAACGAAGTAGAATCTGAGGCCTTAATTGTGGGACTTCGCAGCTCAAAGCCTCTCAGATCTGAGCGGTGCAAGTTCACGGTGACTCTCAAGTCATAGTGAGCCACATGTTGGGAAGTGCGAGGCAAGACAGCGGAATGAAGAAATACCTTGAAAAAGCTAAAAGCCTACAACAAGCTTTCTCACACTTCCAGTTAGTTTGCATCCCAAGGGAACGAAATAGCCGAGCTGACGTCTTAAGCAAACTGGCCTCGTCGTCGACGAACTCGCCAGTAGAAGAAGTCCGGAACAGGAGCATAAACGATGATGATACCGGAGCCGAGGTCAATATAGTCTCTGATGACGAACCCAATTAGATGACTCTCATTCGAGAGTACCTGGAGAAAGGTGAACTACCCCATGATAGACTCGAGGCTAGAAAAATCTTGAGCAAGTCACTGCGATATATACTTGAGCAAGGAGTCCTCTATAGAAAATCATACCTCCAGCCTCTCCTAAGGTGTTTGGGTCCAAACCGAGCTAATTATGTACTACAAGAAGTACACGAGGGATCATGTGGAAGTCACATCGGACCCCGTGCCTTATCGAAGAAAGTCATGCGATGGGGATACTATTGGCGACAATGTTCCAGACTCAATTGATCTCGTGAAGAAATGTCCGAGTGCCAATTCATGGAAGCGTGCGAGGCTACCTCAAACCGACCTCGCCCGACATGCAAAGCCCTTGGCCATTTATGCAATGGGGATCGATATCGTGGGTCCTTTCTCGCAAAGCTCGAGGCGGTTTCAATTCACGATTGTCACGATCGACTACTTCACGAAGTGGGTGGAAGCCGAACCTTTGGCAAAATCACGAGCAAAACGCCTCAACTTCGTGCGGAAGAACATCATGTGTCGCTCGCATCCCTCATATCCTTATTTCGAGATAATGGGACACGAGTTCACGGATAAAGTATTTAAAGAATGGTGTCGAGCTTGGATCCAGAGAATTCACCTCGGTGGCTCATCCTCAAGCAAATGGTCAAACCAAGTCACCAACAGATAATCGTGAAAGGACTCAAAACTCGCCTCGACCGAGTAAAGGGCAATTGGGTGGAAAATTTACCACAAGTCCTATGGTCGTACCGTACTACACCTCGGACATCGAACGGAGAAACACCCTATAGCTTAGCATATGGAACCGAAGCAGTAATCCCTGCAGAGATCGGTATGCCGAGCCCCCGCACCATTCACTTCTCGGCTGAAGCAAATGAGGAAAATCTACGAACTGATCTAGATCTACTCGAAGAAAATAGAGACCTCGCCTACATCAGAGAAGCTCGGTATAAGGAACAAGTAGCTCGGTATTACAACCAGCGCGTCAAATCCCGACAGTTCCAAGTAGGCGACCTCGTACTCCGAAATAATGAAGTCAGTAAAGCCGCAAAGCTCGGCAAATTGGAAGCCACGTGGGAAGGACCTTACCGGGTCAAAGAAGTCCTATGAAAAGGGTCGTATAAGCTCGCCCATATATCCGGTGAGCAAATACCCAACACGTGGCACATCATTCATCTGAAGAGATATTTTGCATAAGTGTCAAGTGTTGAGTCTGTACAGAGTCCAATTTTGGTCGTGTCCGAGTCTTGTTCTGTTGTTACGTCATCCTTTATCAATATATATATTTTTTGCATGTTTTATTTGCCACTTATGCATACTATCTGTTCTCCATCATACAATACCCTCCAAGGAGGAAGAAATACCCTCGACGGAGGACAGAATACCCTCGTTTAATACGAGGACGAACTTTAAACGCGCGTGAGGGGACCACCCCTAGCGATAAAACTTACCAAATAAGGAACATATACCTCCGTTTATTTCGGGGAAGAGGGGAACACCCCTAGTGATAAAACTTGCCAAAAAAGGAACCTATACCTCCGTTTATTTCGGGGAAGAGGGGACCACCCCTACCGATAAAACTTGCCAAAAAAGGAACGTATACCTTCGTTTATTTCGAGGAGGAGGGGACCACCCCTAGCAATACTTCTTGCCAAAAAAGGAACCCCTACCTTCGTTTATTTCGAAGATGAATACCTTTGTACGAGGACGAACTACATTCGTTTATTTCGAGGACGAACTACCTTCGTATAATACGAAGACTACCTATCTTCTTATTGGTTACGGTAATAAAAGGACATAGTGTTCTTAAAAAGTCAAGCATGAAGACTTCGGCATAACGCCTCGTCAGGTGGACCAGCAGAAGACCTCGGCATAACGCCTAGGCATGTGAAACCAAGTAACATGACTTGGTGAAACACCTCGACACGAAGCCAAGCAAGCTGGACTTGACAAAACACCTCGGCAAGATATACACACAACAACAATGACCTCGTGAATGCCTCATCGAGTGAAGCCCGGTGACATACGACTTCGGAAGCCTCAACAACACTAAGCCAAGTCAAGATAGAAGGACGGAAACAGAATCGATCGCGCTCCACTTCGTCATAAACGAATCTCTGGTGAATTACAACCCCCAAACCCATCACGATCTCGCTTCTGCGTCTTTTTTTTTGGGAGGGGGGATATGATAGGATACGGCCCAACTAGCAGGCCCAAGCATCAGGCCCAATACACATAAGCTTGACATTAAGCTCGGCCCTGACTAGTTCGGCCCAAGAAGACTCCTAAACCAGTGGGAACGCAGAAGATTCGGCCATATCTAAGAGAATCCTAACTGGAGAAGAGATAAGATTGAGATCCTATCTTAGAGGAGATCTTGGATTCGAGATCTAGGTCAATATAATTGTGTATAAATAGAGGCTAGATTAGACGGAAAAGACCATCTACACTCTTTGTAATCGCTTCTTACACTCTCAATACACATACTCTATCTCTTGCCCCGTGGACGTAGATCTAATTCAAAGATCGAACCACGTAAATCCTTCGTGTTCATCGTGCATTTACTTCCCTAACGAAATTAAGACCGATCAATGAGATAAGGGGGCTCCATGGAACACAGAGGGCTTCCGATATGGCGCGTGTGTGTGTTGTGTGATGGCAGCAGCGATAGATGGATGTGGGAAGGAGAGGCGGTGCGGAGCGGATATGGTGTGTGTGCATTTGTGTGTTGTGTGAGATGCAACAGAGAGAGAGCAGCTCGCGATAGAGAGAGAAAAAAACTAGATCTGTGAATGTAGGACTATCTATTCGGTACGGTCGGGTACCCTATTCGAAAAAATCGGGTACCCGACCCCGATTTTGCATAAATTATGCTACCCGACCTGACTCGATTTTGTAAATACCCGACTCAGTTTTTTTTTTTATATATATAAATCTATATATTTATTGTAAGTATTAGTTTATTAGAATTAATAATATTAAATAATAATAAAAATTCTTCCTACATGCACTTTTGGTTTTTTTTTTTTTTGCACTTATTTATTTTATTTTTATATTTGTATATAAATCTATATATGTGTTGTATTGTTACTAATAACTATGTTAGCTATATTTGGATATTTCTAGGGTGTTATGATAACATTTTTTTCTTTGTGTTTATTTATTTTATTTTTATTTTTATACATAATTTTAGATATATAATGTTAGCTATATACTCCCATTTGCCAAGTTATAATAGCATATCACGTATTTAAATGTATATGCTATTTTTAATATTAAGTTATCATTTATAAATTTGACATATTAAAATTAAGAATAATAAAACTATATTACAAAATATTAATTATATATTTAAATATATAAAAATATATAAAATATAAATATTTTTAAAAACTCGGGTATCGGGTAATACTTGACTACCCGTCGAGTATACCCGATACCCGATTTCACCTAAATAGCCTACCCGACCCAGACCTCTACACCCAATTCTTAGGTAATCAGGCACCCAATACCCGAGAAATTTCGGGTCAGGTATCGGGTACCCGACTACCCGATACTCAAATAGTCACCCATATTTGAATGTGTGTTGTGTGTGAGGCGGCGTGTCTTATCTCAGCTCTTTTTTTTCTTTGTTTCTCAAATTCCAAATCTGTATTGCAATTAAAAATGGATAATTTAGGGTATCATAATACCTGATTCGGGTATTAGGGTATCCGGCCGATTAAACAATACGAGTCGGAATCGGGTATTGAATTTTGGGCAAAATTGGGGTCGGGTACCTGATATTTTTGGATAGGGTACCCGACCTGTATCGTTTAGACAGCCCTAGTCTCCTATTACGACAGTTGGATTTCTACCGAGTGTACTACTATACTTCACAAATTTTGCTTAGCTATAGGAATTTTTAAATTCACGTGGTGATCCCCGACGCGCAATTAAAATAAGAGCTATGTAGATCATGATTTAGAAATAGAGATTCCAGTCCATTGAATGAGAACCAAAACCCAAGACTTACATATTTTGCAAATATCCCTTCCATTCTAGATTTAGGCCAAAATCCAATTATAACACTACCTTTAGACTTTGGTAACACGGCAACCAACCTTTTAATTTGTTGCGATAGGTTCACCCTAAAATTCGGCCCGATTCGACAATTTTTTATTTCAAACAAATTCTCATCATTAAGCATTTAATATGAGAAATCAAATATTGGACTTTGACAAGTTCGGATAGAAGAACATTTTGACATATTGATCGATGTTCACTACTAGCTGGTTGCAACAAATTTCACAAAACATGCAAAGTATTGTTTTCGGTCTCGAGTATTTTGGTGCTGTGGAGAAATTCATCTATACTAGCAAGGGTTGGACATTAAATCATATCCCAAAATGTTCGTGTCATCAAGCACGTCAAAGTCAATCTTTATTTTTCGAATTCAAGGATTGAACAAAAAGAATTTGTTTGATATCTAAAGTATAGTGTTATAACATATTAGGATTATTGAGAAATAAGAAACAAAAAACGTAAAGGAAATACAGATTTACGTGGTTCACCAACAATGAGTTGGTTACGTCCACGTGCAGAAAAGGAGAACAAATTTATTAGGCGGCTAGGGTTTTTTCGATTACAATTACAATTCTCAAAGACCATATATATAGTACTAAGATAATACACTAATTGGGCTCAGCCCAATACGAGTACTAAGGCCCGATACGAGTATTAAGGCTCAATCTGATACCGGTCGGGCCGGGCGTCTCCCCTAGGCGGGCGCCGCCTGACCCCCGACTCACCGACCGGCGTGAGACCCCGACTAACTATTCGAAGCGGAGATAGATTCAAGGCATATCAACATATAGGTTGAATTTGGGGGTAATCTCAGTTAATGCAACAAAATGAAAGGTTGGGTATCACGTCGCCAAGATCCGAAAGTAGCATTGTAATTGCAATTTGGCCTAAAACTTATGATTTCAGATCTAGTTAACCCTCTTTTGAATAATGTCATGTTTTTAAATTTTTGATAAATCGGTACACAATATTTCAACATTTTTCAATAATATAACGAGACCCAAATTCTAGCATCGAAAAATCCACGTGGCATGCTCATATGTGTATATTCACACAAGATACGCATGTCATCTGAGTTATGTGAATTTTCAATGCTGGAATTTGGGTCTCGTGATATTATTAAATAAATGTTAAAATGTTATGTATCAATTTGCTAAAAATTAAAAAACATGATATTAACTCAAATGTTATGACAAAATATAGTAATTTTCCAAACAGATATACTCGATCTCGTGTTTTCAGAAATTTGAATATGTCATGATGTAAAATCA
Source organism: Salvia rosmarinus (assembly GCA_036937905.1). Taxonomy (NCBI): domain Eukaryota; kingdom Viridiplantae; phylum Streptophyta; class Magnoliopsida; order Lamiales; family Lamiaceae; genus Salvia; species Salvia rosmarinus. The sequence goes on from CM072820.1 coordinate 11,809,649, forward strand.
GATGTACAACTGTTATCGTTATTTAGTATAATTATTTGTTTTTTCATAATTAATATCCCAGTAGTAGCATATTTAATTTGTTGTTTGCTCGAAATTAGCTTTTTTCGATTTTACAATATTATAGGTGTTATTCCAGATGAGATTGGTCGTCTTAAAAACTTGCTACAATTGTCGATGTCTTCTAACAAGTTGACGGGTCCTCTGCTGCCACCGTTTTTCAACATGTCTTCGGTGCAATATGTTTGCCTTACTCATAACTCACTTAATGGGACACTTCCAAAAGAAATAGGGAATATGCAAGCGCTTACGCAGTTATATATTGACCACAATGCTTTGACAGGTCAGATTCTTGCCACTTGTATATCTTCAACTACTATTTCAATTTAAGGCCATCTTTGGTAGCTTTGTTTCACGGGATAAAAAGTTTACGCGTCTGTTGGTAGGCTGCTTTAGATCCCGCGTCTGTTTAGTAGCCTGCTTTAGATATCCTGCGCCCTGTTTGGTAGCTCTGTTTGTATTCTTCACGCCCGTGTTTTAATGACGGACTTTGTGGTTTTAATCTGTTTGATAGCTCTGTTTCTTGACTATTTCTTTAGGATTTGTAACCTACCTAAGTGGTGGGTTACTGAAACCTAACTCAGACAAGACATTTTAACTAGATGAAACTGCATAGAATTTAACTGTAGAAACCTAACTGTATCTAAATCTAAAAACCTAACTAGATGAAACCTAACTAATCTACCAAAGAGGGCCGATCGAGTCATACTTGTTCTTTATATATTGTTCTATAATTTCGTCACTTAGTAATGATTATATATTTATATTTTTGAAAAATATAACAGTAGATTTTAAAAAAAAAAAGTTGAAAAGATAAATTTACTATTTATAAAAATGAAATGAATTTTCAAATGCATTAAATAAAATAATTAAAGTCATTATTTTAAATGTGACTGCACATAATCTACGCTAGTACATTCAAAATATTTAAAGATAGACTGCACGTCCGCAATGTTTGTAATGTATTTGAATCCTAATCCATGACTAGCCCAGTTTTAAATTATATAGATAGTTCGTGCCCCCCTAACTACTAGTGGGACTAGGGATGTCAATGAATGAGTTTTACCCGGATCGAACCGATAAATAAGTAATGACTAGAATCAATAAATAAGTAATGGTTCTGGTTCTGGAACCGACCCATTAGACACTGGATCCGAACCGGACCAGGACCATTAACTATGGGTCTTAAGCGGTCCGGATCTGAATGGGTCTGGAACCAGAACCGGACAAGAACCAGAACTAGAATCGAAACCGTTGCTTTATAATTTAATGTGTTATAAGTGATTTTAAATCGATATGGATAAAACTAGCTCATTGACAAGCCTATTTAAACTTAGGCTTGTCAATAGACGGGTTTTACTCGGACTAGAACCAATAAATAAGTATTGGTTCTGATTCTGAAATCAGAACCAGATCCGGACTGGACCGAACCGGATCATCAAACTATGGATCTAAACGGTTCGGGTCTAAAGCGGGTTTGAAACCGGAACCAGAACCACTGTTTTAAAATTTAATGGGTTTTGAATGGTTCCGGATCGGTTCGGATAAAACCCACCCATTGACATACCTAAGTAGGACTAATCGTGCTCTCGACAAGTTTTAGTTGCTGAATTGCTTTTTAATTTGATTTAGATTAAATATTTGGCTATCAATAGTGAATTCACAAGGGCCCTATATTTATCTCAACAGAATGAATGCCATGAATTAATTTTGAGCTTAAATATTTGGCTATCAATAGTGAATTCACAAGGGCCCTATATTTATCTCAACAGAATGAATGCCATGAATTAATTTTGAGCTAGAGCAATCAAATTTGAAATGAAATGGTGAAAAAGGGAATCTTAATTTCGGTTTCAAGATTGTACGTACAACTTTATATTAGTAAGGGTAAATGTTTGTTTATGTCCCAACCTTTCGTGATTTTTATTAATGTCCTAACGTAAGCATATTATTATTTTGGTGTCTAACGTTGCAAAAAATTTCACTTAATATCCCGTCAATCAATTTCTAACGTACAAAGACTTACATGGCTGTCAGAATTTCATATTGGAATCACGTCATTACAAAAATAAAATAAAAACGTGAAAAAGCTCATCCAAAATGATGTTCTATTTCTTCCCTCATATTGATGTGGAAAGAAATGGAACGACGTCATTTTGGATGAGCTTTTTCACGTTTTAATTTAATTTTTATATTGACGTGGAGTCTAGCATGGAATTCTGGCAGCCATGTAAGCGTTTGTACGCCAGAAATTGATCGACGGACATTAAGTGAATTTTCTGAAAAGTTAGGGACCAAAATAACAATATGCTTACGTTAGGACATTAAGTGAAAAATCGTAAAACGTTGGGATATTAGCTGATATTTACCCAATTATTAATGCATGGGTAAACTGTTTGTTAACTATCTTCAAAGATCATTTTTTTCGGAAGTACTCCATCTGTCCCATTATTGTTGGCTCGTTTTCCTTTTTGGGCTGTCCCATTAAGTTGGCTCTTTTCAAAAAGGAAACAATTTTATACTAAAAAGTGTCTCGAATTTCGTACCACACACTACTTTACACGCAAAATACAACTCTCCTTAATCTACATGCAAAAAGAAAGGAGCATGATTCATGGGACGGAGGGAGTACATATGTAGTAGCTCGGCTTATGTTAGATTACAATGACTATTGATCTTTCATCTCTTTTTTTTTTTTTAGGTATTATTCCAAAAGAGATCGGTGACCTTAGGAACTTAAAATCATTGTTCCTGAGGTCCAACATGTTTGTTGGCCCTCTACCTCCAACCGTTATAAACATGACAGCACTTCAGGCATTATCTTTGGAGAACAATACTTTGACTGGTAAGCTTCTTTTTGTGGCTTTAGTGGGCTCTTTCCTCACATCCATTTGTTTAAGTTTCTTGTTCAATTGATATAGTTCAACAAACAATCTTTCCCATTCTCAAAATAAATTAATGACGAAAAACATGTTGTAAAGGATTATGATTATTGAGCAATTAATAAACAGAAAACGTAAAGTAAACATAGATTTACGTGGTTCACCAACAATGAGTTGGTTACGTCCACGGACAGAAAATGAGAACATATATATTATGCGGCTAGGGCTTCAGAATTACAGATTACAGCTCTCAAAAACCATATATATAGTACTAAGAGGATAAACCAATTGGGCTCTGTCCAGTACGACTAGTAAGGCCCAATAAAAATATTAAGGCTCAATCACGCATATCGTCGGGCAGGGGCATCTCCGTCCCCGGACCCCGTGCAAGGACGCCCCCTTGACCCCGTCGACTATTCAAGCGGAGATAGTTTCAAGGCATATCAACAAAACAAACAAACAATCTTCCCCTATTATTTTCCTCTACGTTGGGTTCGATAATTCCTAGAGTAGAAATTGAATTCTCGGGTAAAATACAACGATATTGATATAGCAAAATAGTTCTGAAAAAAGTAGGGTATGAATATAAGTAGATGATTATTGAGTATAGTTGTGCACTTGGAACAATTAGTGGAGAGAACAATGGAACGGGGGGTCCTAATTAATGGGCTTGCCATTATAAAACAAGGGAATCTTGACGGTGAACCGAAATTTCTTTCATTCAGTTAGAGACTTGAAACATGGTCAAAGCGAATGTAGGGGTTGCCCAAACCACTATAAATAATGTGTCGTTTACTACTTTCAACTTACTGCACTCATATACTTTCTGTTTAAGTGTTTTAATCACCGTTGAATCAATCAATCTGAATCGGCGTTAAGCAAACACAACATAGCTTTGCTTGTTCTATTATGTCAAGCAGAAAGTCCAAAAAAGTCATGTACACATGTGAGTTCCCTCTCGATATACCTGTCTAACTTCTCTCAAAATCAATAAAGACATTTTAAAATAATTTAGTTAGGAAAGATGATATTCTTTTTATCATTTTATAATTAGATAGAGAATTCTGATTTACTCATAATGCTGGTCCACACACCTCAAAATAGAGGAGGCAAAACAAGTCCGAGCCCAAGTCATATATTGGGCACAAACTAAGGACAAGGGATATGGGGACCTAGAAGGCCCATGGCCACCAGGGATTTTTGTTATAACTATTACATAGGTAATATTATATTTAATATTTATTTAAAAAAATAAATAAAAATTTGTTGTTATATTAAGGGAGAACATGAATCTCATAACAAAATAACAAGTTCTAAGAGATAACTTTTAATTTAAAATTTGTTATTATATATATGTTTTTCATCCTATGCTCGAATTTAGATTTAGAATTCATAATGGATTTGTGATGGGTTTAAGAAAATCAAGATTCGAGTTTTGTAACATAATATCATTTACAATATTGACATTTATAATTTTCTTATTATTTTAATTTTTGTAGCTATTATTCATTGATGGTTTAATTATTTGTTAGTAAATCTTATTATTTAGTTTTGCAAGATATTATGAAATATAAGGAAAAGAAATTTAGTATGAACAATTACCTCTATTCATACAAAAGTTATTAAGATGATTTTAAGAGTTTTTTTGAAAGGGAAAAATTCATATCACTGCCAATCCGAATATACAATGTCTAGAAGTTGAGTTGAAACTCAGATTTCCAGATCATTACATCCTGAAAATTAACAGCTATCTTAGCAAGCCACATGGTCGCTAGATTTGCTCCCCTATTAACATGAGAATACTCTACCACAAAACTCTCTTTAGCTCTAAAGAAGACCTCCAACAAATCAACACTTTGATACGCAGAGCCTCCATCGAATCATTTAGCAAGTGAATAGTCAAAAGAAAATCAGAAAAAATCTCCAGAGGTTTGATAGTTTCCTCGATACAAAATTTCAAACCAAAAATGATAGCATCAAACACTCCCATGAGGGTTGTTCTCGTCTGAGGTAAAATCTTGGCTACAGCAGCCTGTAATTTTCCATTTGAATCCCGGATCACCATACCCATAGCCATCTCCTTGCAAAATATTAATGATTCTTGCTTAGTTCTTAATTTGAAGTCTTGCACTAGACATTGTTCGCTAAACTTTCATTACCTCTCATATATAAAAGAAAATACCTCATGTTGTGAAGGGTTTCATCTATTATGAGTGATCATATTTTTAATTTTAATTATTATAATATTGTCATGTAATTTAAATAATATTATACTATTATAAAAAATATTATTATTTCTAATTTTATTTTTAAAATTATATTTATTAACTTTTAAAATTATAAATAGTTGAACCCTCCTAAAAAATATTCATGGCTTCGTCATTAGGCATAAAAATTTTAGGTTCTAAGGAATTTTGGGCTAGATTGGACCTACCCAAAATGATCAAAATGTCCTGCGAGCTCTTAAATTTTGCCCTACAAGTAGTGTTTTATTTCCGATTGGGTTTCATTAGTTTTGGATCGACCAAATCTGTAGGAAAAGTTGGGCGAGCTCGAACTTGGCCCGACTCGATCTTTTTCCACGTGAAATACTTCGACTTTTAATTAAGAGCAGATGGGTTAAAAAAGGGAGAGGGTATCCCGTAGAGTAGCAAAGCAAGAATTGTGTGTATATTGGTTCTTAATTCCCACAAGAAAAAAAAATCATATATATATATATATATATAGAAGGTTAATATGAGAATAATTTTTAAAGTGTGAACGTGATAATAAAAAAAATGATGAATCCATTGTGAAAAAATTGATGAATCCAAAAAAAAAATTTTGTCCCTCATAGGATTCAAACATAGGAGAAAATTAAGAATGTTGTGGATTAATTAACTTTCTTGGCGGATTCATCAACTTTCACAACAAATTCATTTGGTTCTCACGTTCATACTTTAAAATAGTTCTTATTTGAATATCAATATGTGATGTGTGCGCGCGCATTTGTATTGTGTTCATCTGATTACTTTCAATTAGTTAAAATTTTAGTTAAAGACTTAAAGTAGTTTATGATGTACGCACACTTAGCTTGATTACTAAGAATTTGATTGTGAGAAATTTCACTTTCAGGTACCCTTCCTGGAGAGTTGTTTACCCCTAATATTCGTGCTATTGATCTCTCCAATAACTCCTTTGAAGGTTCCATACCACTAGACATTGAAAGATCCCAAAACTTGAGTTATCTCAGCTTAGCCAAAAATTATTTGTCGGGTCCAATACCTTCTACCATTGGAAATCTACCAAACCTGAAAACAATATTGCTCTATTCCAACAACTTCATTGGAGAGATCCCATCATCCATTTGCAACTTGACATCTCTCCAATTCCTCCATCTTTCTAAGAACAGTTTGGAGGGATCGATCCCCAATTGTGTAGGGGAATTGTATAAATCCTTGCAGGCTTTACATTTAAAGGATAATCTCCTCGATGGCCACATCCCACCAACATTTACAGAGGCTTGTGCTCTCACTTCCCTTAACTTGAACAGCAATCGTTTGAAAGGAACGTTGCCAAAATCCTTAGTAAATTGCGTAAAGCTGCAAGTTGTTGATGTCGGAAACAATGAAATACAAGATATGTTTCCGTTTTGGATGGAGACTCTTCTTGAGCTTAGAGTGCTTGTTTTGAAGTCCAACAGATTTAATGGTACCATGTTACTCTCTGGAGATGCTAATGTTCCATTTTCCAAATTACAAGTGTTGGATGTGTCTCAGAATGAGTTGACTGGCTCCCTTCCCAATAGATATTTGACTACGTTTCCAGCCATGATGAATGCCAAGGAAAATGTTTCAGAAAAGAGTAACTGGTTCAAGAAGTATGAGGAGTCAATCGTGTTTGTTTTGAAAGGAACAGAGCAATCACTGGTGAGAATCTTGACAACCTTCACAACTATTGACATGTCTGAGAACAACTTCACTGGGAGTATTCCAGAATTCATTGGAAAGCTTAATTCATTGAAGTATTTGAATCTGTCTCATAACAGTCTCACTGGGCATATACCATCATCTCTTGGAAATGTGAAAGCCCTTGAATCTTTGGACCTATCTTCAAACCATTTGAGTGGTGAGATTCCTCTAAAGCTCGCAATGTTGAATTTTCTTTCAACGTTGAATCTTTCAGTGAATGATCTTGTTGGGGAGATACCTCAATCAGCCGGCCAGTTTCCGACATTTGATAGTTGGTCCTACGTTGGGAATCCAGGATTGTGCGGATTTCCATTGACTCGAAAATGTAAGCCACTACTTCCAACGTTTCCTCAAGAAAGAGATGATGATTCTAGCTTTTTGAATGGATTTAGCTGGCAAGCTGTCCTTTTGGGATATGGAGGTGGTTTCGTGATAGGAGTTGTTTTGGGTTGTTGCATTTCTAAAACGACAGTACGTCTCTTATTTCGTAATATTTGCTAGTCATTTTAAAATACATGCAACTGAAATTTTTGGGTTTGGAATAAAAGATGGAATATTATTTGTAATAAAGGATATCCGGTGCCGAGTAAAGACCAAGCTTGATGAAATGTACTAGATTGTATAAGAAATATTACTGTGATCTAAGTGAGATTTGTATATTGAGTTCGATGTATAAGAACTATTATTGTTTCCAACGCTTATTCACATACTTAATTTCTGTTGAAAATCGCGTGCATATATATATAATATTATATATGTGGTGAAGTTTCGTAAGCTACTTTGACCAAGATTTTGAGGACGTAACGCTTAATTTTGTGAAATTAAACGGCATAGGGTCGATCTACGCCCGAGTAGATGATCGTGGTGTATTCACATTCTCAAATCCGATTTCGGTGAGTGAGAAATAATGGATCAAAGTTGGTCACTTAAACATGGAGTTATGTGATTAATGGGATAAGCATGGATTAATTAATCCTATCCCACATTGATTAATGTACCTTCATTAATTGTCTATATAAGTGGGTCATTGAACACTTAGTATAATTATGTGCACAAGTGATGGGTGGAAAGCCCACGAGCGACACACGCCGCCGCCGCCGCCGCCCGGCCCGGTGCCCGTGCCCGTGCCGCCGCGCGCTGCCGCCCGCGCCAGCGCCCGCGTTCGGCCCGGCCCGCCCGGCCCGGCTCCGCTCCGCCCGGCCGTTCCGTGGTCCGTGGTCCGTGGTCCGTGGTCCGTGGTCCGTGGTCCGTGGATCGTGGATCGTGGATCGTGGATCGTGGATCTTGGATCTTGGATCTTGATCTTGGCAATTGGTCTTTGGGTGGTCTTTGGGCGTTCGCGCCCGGTTCCGTGGCCCATTGTCCTTATATTTTGGATCAACGTTTGATCGAGCCCAAGATGAAGTTGATCCGGGGCCCGATTAGTGTAGCCCAATCCGTTGGGCTCGCCAGCGATGGAGTCGGTCCGAGGCCCAACTCGTGTGGCCCAATCCGCTGGGCCTGCGCTGCACTGAAGAGACGTCCGGAACGCCCAATGAACCCGACGCGCACGCTGTCCAGATTCGTCAGAACCGCGATAACGCCCGACATGATGGCTCTCCGGAAACGTGCCCACGTTGTCTCCGAAACCGCCAGCACTCAATAGGGACATAACTCCGTAACACCCGACATCAACGCGGGTGTTGACTCAAAGATGTTTCCGTGAGGGGACGCCTATAAATAGGACATGTCTCCCAAAGATAAGGACCTCTCGCCAATCGCATTCCAAAGATTCCAAAGCACTCCCGCATACATAGCTAGTGTCCAAGCTTTGTCCTCGCCTCATTCCAGTCACGGAGCTCGTTGGTCCGCTGTCGCCACCCACGAGACGCTGCTTTATCTTTGGAGACGATACGCGTAACCGAGAGCACTACCGGGCGTATCTCGCTTCATGGAAAGAGAGGCCTCGACTCGGCATTAGAATACGGTTAATCGTATTTTATTCATTTTCTTTAGTTTCAAATTCATTGTTAGTTTTCGATCTTTCTACCTTTACATTTCACGTTGAATACCCCGCAAGTTCAGATCGCTTTTGTACACCTTTTTCCAACAATCGCAAGACGAGATACTACTTGCCACCAAGGAGTTCGCACTCTTAATAAACTTAAAACGCTCAAACTAATACCTTTGCTTGGAGATGTCGACCGTACACGCCACCGACCGCCTCCGCTGCTGCCGCCGCCGCCGCTCACTTCTGCTGCTGCCGCTGCCTCTCCTTGCCGCCACCGCACAACGGCTTCGGTCATGTTTGGTTCGATGCCTTGGGGTCAACCATGGGACCTTTGGGTCGATTGTTGGTTCCACTTTTAGTGGTTCAACAATTGGTTCCACTTTTAGTGGTTCCTTCGTTCGACGATCGCACTTTTCGGTGGTCGACCGTTGGATCCATGGGATCTAACACCGTGGATCCGGTCATGGATCGATCTCGGCGCCTGCTCATACCGCATGGATGATGCCGCCGCCGAGAAGCCGCCAAGTTTGGAGGATCCGACTTCAAGAGATGGCAGCAAAGATCGTTTACACCACGACGTTGGGCTTCGCCAACTTCGGTAAGATGAGCCCGCCGTCCGGGTCAAGTGACGGACTTTCACGTCCGGCGGCATATGACAACCGGGCGACCGCGACTACCTTTGTAAAAATTTTATACTTGGTAGTTTAGAAGATAGCTTGTATAGTGTTTATGCCGTTATGTAACGACATCCAAAATGTATGGATGCGTTAGAAAAGAAGCACCGTGAGTGATGACGCAGTACTAAGAAGTTCATTGTAGCCAAATATTTGGACTACAAGATGGTCGATTCCCGACCGATCACGGACCAAGTGCAAGAGTTTCAACTCATTGTGCACGAGGTTCAAGAAGGGCGGCACACTATTTCGGACGGCTTTGTCGTCGCTACGATGATTGAGAAGCTACCCCTGGGTGGAGAGACTTCAGGTCTACCTTAAGCACAAGCGAAAGGATATGACACTTGAAGACTTGATCGCCGATCTAGCATCGAGTCCGGCGTGAAGAAGCTAGAACTAAAAGGAAAGGCTTGATCGATGCTAGAGCCAACTCGTTGGAGGCGGTCCCTCCAACAAACGTGTTAGTCCCATGTCAAAGATAAAGCGAAGGAAGGTGGTTTCCGTAAGTTTGTGAGGGGATTACAATTGTGGCAAGTATGGCCACACGAGTAGAGGACGTCGGCTAAGAAGAAGAAGGCTAAGCAAGTTACCAACGTTGTCGAGAAGGACTTGACAAATGGGACAAGGATGATTTGGCTTGCCGTGTGGTGACCAAGAAGTCAATCACGCCGAGAATCAGGTGGACGGTTCATCGACATTTGGCAATCGCACTTGCGCGCCGAAAAGATCGTTTCTCCACCTACAAGCTGTTGAGGGCGGAAGCTCAACATGGGGAACCAAGCTTCGTCCGAGGTTGCGGAGTTGGTGATGTGGTGCTCAAGATGACGTCCGGCATTGAGATCACATTGAAGGATGTGCGCATGTCCCGATATTCGCAAGAACTTAGTGTCGAGCTCTATTCTAGTTAATAAAGGTTTAGACTAGTTTTTGAGTCGGACAAGTTTGTCTCGACTAAGTTTGGAAAGTTTCTTGGTAGAGGTTATCTCACGGGGTCTTTTCAAACTAAATGTAATGGTTTGTCTTGTGTACCCAAAATTATGATGAATGAAAAAGCATCTACTTCCTCTTACTTGTTGAGTGCTCGATTTATGGCATTGTAGATTAGGACATGTTAATCTAAATGCATAAAAGATTAGTAAATTTAGATTTACTAAAGTTAAATGAAGTTAATACACAAACGAAATGTGAGGTTTGTGTGGAAGCTAAAATAAGGCTAAGTTACCGCTTCATTCGGTAGAGCAGAGCACTAAGCCTCTAGAACTTATTCACAATCGATGTGTGTGATTTAAAGTTGTACAAACTAGAGGTGGTAAAAGTACTTCATCACGCTTATTGATGACCGTATAAGATATTGTTATCTTTACCTTCTAAGAAGAAAGGGCGCTATTGAAGCTTTTAAAACTTCAAGAACGGCCGAGAATCAATTAATTGTCGAATTAAGACTGCTCGAGTGATAGAGGGGAGAATATGTAGCTCCGCTTGAGGCATTATGCAACGAAAGTGGTATAATACACCAAACGACGACTCTTATTCACCTCGCCTAATGGCGTTCTTGAACGTAAAAATCGAACACTTAAGGAGATGATGAATGCTTTGTTGATTAGTTGTGGTTGCCCGAACTTGTGGGGAAAATTGTTTTGACAACCAACTACATCTTGAACAAGATTCCACTCAAAGGTAAGGATGTCACCTCACGAGTTGTGGAAAGGAAGAAAGCCATCGTACAAATATCTCAAAGTGTGGGGTGTTTGGCGAAGGTTGAGGCCTCTTCCAAAACAAGTTACAATTGGACCTAAAGCGATCGATTGTATCTTTATTGGGTATGCCTTTGAGCAGCGCTATCGTTTCGATCCACGGTCGGAGGTGCGGATATGACCGTGGGGACTGACGATTGAGTCAAGGAATGCTATATTCTTTGAAAGTGTTTATCCCTGTAAAGATAAGGATAAAAGTGAAGCCAATTCTAACAATAGAACGATGGTGAAGCTTGAAGTTCTAAACCTTTGGAGGAAGAACCGATATCGCATAAGCGATCGAGGTCTGATCCAGAGAGGTCGGAACCGAGACGTGGCAATAGAGTCAGAACGCCAAAGGACTTTGGTCCTGACTATATTGCGTTCATGTTGGACGAAGAACCAACTTCAATCAAAGTAGCCTATGCTCGGCCAGACGGGATGCTCTGGCAAGAGGCTGTTCAAAGTGAGATTGATTCCATTTTGCAAAACCACACTTGGGTGCTGGTTGATTTGCCAGAAGGTTGTAAGCCCTTAGGATGCAAGTGGATCCTGAAAGGAAGTACAAGGCGGATGGATCAATTGAAAAGTATAAAGCCCGTTTGGTTGTCAAAGGGTTTAAACAAAGAGAGTGCGATTTCTTGATACCTATTCACCGTGACGAGGATTACGTCTATTAGGTGCTTCTCGCAATTGCTTTTGCACAATCTTGAGATTCATCAAATGGACGTTAAGACTGCGTTTTGAATAGTGACCTCGAGGATGAGGTATATATAGAGCAACCCGAAGGTTTGTAGTACACAGTCGAGAGGCGAGGTATGCAAACTCGTGAAGTCTCTATATGGTTTGAAACAAGCGCGTTGCAATGGCACTGAAATTTGACAATGTAATGTTGGCAAATGGTTTCAAGATCAATGAGTGTGATAAATGTGTACGTTAAGAACACCGATAATGGTTATGTTATAGTGTGTCCGTATGTAGATGATATGTTGATCATGGGTAGCAATACTCAAGTCGTTAATGACACAAAGCGTATGTTAAATAGAAATTTTGACATGAAGGACATGGGTTTAGGCGATGTGATTCTTGGAATCAAGATTCTAAGAAGATCGAGACGGAATTGTCTTGACACAATCTCACTCGTTGAGAAAGTGCTTAAGAAATTCAACGCGTTTGATAGTTTGCTGCTAAGACCCATTAGAGCTCGATGTTCACTTGAGTAAAGAGCGGTGAACTTTGTTGGGCAAGAAGACTATGCTAAGGTCATCGGTTGTTTGATGTATCTTACAAATTGCACCCGACCCGACATAGCTTGCTTGCCGTGAACAAATTGAGTCGTTACACGAGCAATCGAAGCAAGGAGCATTGGAAGGCTTTAGTGAGAGTTTTGAGGTACTTGAAGTATACTCAAAATCATGGGTGCATTCACGAGATATCCCGGTGCTTGAAGGTGCTTGTGATGCCAATTGGATATCGACACGAAAGATTCACTTTCTACAAGTGGAGTGCGTGTTCACGATTGGGGGAGGTCTTTGTTTCTTGGAGATCCACGAAGCAGGGCGTGTATAGCCGATCCACCATGGAATCGTAATTCATAGCTTTGGATAAAGCGGTGAGGAAGCCGAGTGGCTCCGTAATTTTTGGAAGATATTCCATGTTGGTATAAACCCGTGCCACCGGTGATGATTCATTTGTGATAGCCAAGCGTTATTGGAAGAAAAAGTGGTTTGTATAATGGTAAGTCTCGACATATCGTCGGCGACATAATACCGTGAGGCATTTGATCTCAGTGGGGTTATATCAATTGACTATGTCAAGTCGATAGATAATCTGGCGGATCCGTTAACCAAAGGTTGAACCGGATCAAATGATCAAGTTGCTAGAGGAATGGGACTAAAATCCACATCTTAAGAACAATCATAGTGGTAACTTGACCATGATGATGGAGATCCCAAGAACTTGGTTGATGGGAGAACTAAGCTATATGAGTTCGTGTATAAACACTCAAGTTAGTACATTCCTAGAAAGCAAACGAGTGTTGAAAACTTGCCTAGTGGTGAGGTTGAGTCGTTGACTCTCAATGATTCTAAGATACCTCGAGGAGGTTGAGTATGGCAGAATACTCGGTGAAGAATCACCTATGTAAGTGCGAGTGGGGCGGCTTCAACAAAACACTTATGAATCAAAGTGGATGTCCATGGCCAAAATGGAATCAAGCGTGAGAACGGATGAGGTTGAGGTGTTAAAGTGTTAATACCATTGTTTCATTAAGCTGTGGGGGAATAGTTCGAGCGTCGTGTCCACTAATCCGCACTGTGTACTCGATGGTACTAACTATGGAAGGTTGAGGCCATAAACCACCTGTCCAAATATTTTAACATCTCTTGAGGGAGGCGTATGCGCATCATGCATATGGCTATTTCCACTCATGTGGGGATTGTTGAAAATCGTGCATATATATATAATATTATATATGTGGTCGAGTTTCGAGGAGCTACTTTGACCAAGATTTTGAGTGGCGTAACGTTTAATTTTGTGAAATTAAGCGGCATAGGGTCGATCTACGTTCGAGTAGATGATCGTGGTGTATTCACATTCTCAAATCCGATTTCCGGTGAGTGAGAAATAATGGATCAAAGTTGGTCACTTAAACATGGAGTTATGTGATTAATGGGATAAGCATGGATTAATTAATCCTTATCCCATTGATTAATGTACCTTCATTAATTGTCTATATAAGTGGGTCATTGAACACTTAGTATAATTATATGCTAAGTGATGGGTTTGGAAAGCCCATGTACAGCCATGTGTACCGCCGCCCGCCGCTTGGTGCAGGTGCCGTGCCGGCGCCGGCGCCCGTCGCCGCGCCCGCGCCCCGCCGTGCATGCCGTGCCCGCTCGGCTCCGATTCCGGTTCAGTTCAGTTCGGTTCGATTCCGTGGTCCGTGGTCCGTGGATCTTGGATCTTGGATCTTGTGATTGGTCTTTGGGTGGTCTTTGGGCTGTTCTTTGGGCTGTTCGTGGGCTTGCCCGTGGGCTGGTTAAGTGGCCCATTGTCCTTATATTTTGGATCAGCGTTTGATCGAGCCCAAAGATGAAGTTGATCCGAGGCCCAATTCGTGTAGCCCGATCCGTTGGGCTGGCGTGCGATGGAGTTGGTCAGGGCCCGACTCGTGTGGCCCAATCCGTTGGGCTGCTTTGTAACCTGAAGAGGCGTCCGGATCGTCCAATGAACACGGGCCGCACGCGTTGTCCAGTTAAATCGTAACCGTCGGTAACTCCAACATGATGGCTCTGCGGAAGCGTGCCACGTTGTCTCCGAAACCGCGCGCTTTCGATAGGGGACATAACTCCGTAACACCCGACATCAATGCGGTGTTGACTCCAAGCATCTTTCCCCATGAGGGCGAGCCTATAAATAGGACATGTCCCAAAGCGCAAGGGACCTCATCGCTAATCGCATTCGGCATTCCAAAGCACTCCACTGCATACATAGCTAGTGTCCAGCTTTGTCCGCCTCATTCCAGTTCGCGGAGCTCGTTGGTCAGCGGTGCTGCCACCCACGACAGACTGCCGTTTTATCTTTGGAGACGATCGCGGGCAGAGAGCACTACCGGGCGTATCTCGTCTTCTGGAAAGAGGCCTCCTCGACTCGGCATTAGAATCGGTTAACTGTATTTTATTACATTTTCTAGTTTCAAATTCATTGTTAGTTTGATCTTTCTACCTTTACATTTTCCGCGTTATGTCCTGAGCAAGTTCTCTTGTTTTTGTACACCTTTTTCCAACAATTTCGTCATTGTACTGAATTATGCAGAGGAGATGACTGATATGTCGTTCATCATTTGTGAAAATTTTCGGTGAGTACTATTGACATTTATAGTTCACGTTAACATCCTAAGTTTTAATATAATTTTTTTAACTTTATATCTCAGAATTATTATTGGGATCATGGATGGCTGTGAATTACCCTTATTTTATCATCATTATTCATGACCTAGCATGGCCTACTTGTGAATTAGCATAATATAAAGATAATTGACGACTAAGTCATAACTATGTTGTGAATGGTATAATTTTATCGTCAAATAAGTACAAATATGTAATTTCATAAGTAGCTATATTTTATCTTCTTTATTTTTGTGGTTATTTTTTTATCTTTGTAATATAAAAATAACTACTTTCATATATTTACTCTATAAACCTACATAAAAAGAGTTTTGTTTACAAAAAAAATGGTTTGACTATTATATTCTTACAATATATTTAGTAAAAGAAATCGTATAATATAAAATATTATATATTTAAAAATATAATTTGTTCAAATTTTAATTTATATTTATATTTAAATAGTTAAAAAAGGAGATTTGAATTGTAAATGTTTTAGACGAAAGTTCTAGATTATAAGTCCATATAAACACAACGAGTAAATTGTGCTCATAGGAATCTCATGTATCACTATTATATATACAATATCATTATCACCGTAACTGTTAATATTTTATCACAATAATAATTACTGTGGACTTCATCGTAAGTTTAGCAATTTCACGCTAGCTGTCACCGTGGACTTCATTGTAAATATTAATATTTTACCATGACACATAAAGCAACTTATACTGATTTAAACAGGAAGAATTCAAACAACAAGTGGAATGGATGTGATTCACTACAAGAAATGCGTTCGAACAACGACGGAAATACGACGGACATATTTCCATTGTAGATCTCCGACGGAACAATGACGGTTTTAAGACATGACCTCGCTTTCTATATAAGTAAAACATTTCGTCGTCATTCCGTCGTTGATCAGCGCGAATTAAGTCCGTCGTTGATCAACGACGGAACAACGATGGAGTTAGTCAACGACAGACATTCAATAACGGAATTACGACGGATATTTTCTACGACGGATCAACAACGAAACACTTCGTCATTGATCCATCGTTGAGTTTATCTGTCGTAATTTCGTCGTTGATCAATGACGGAATTATGTCCGTCGTTGATCAACGAAAAAATTACGACGGATAGAGACCGTCGTAATTTTCATTGTTGATCCGTCGTTGATTTTTTAAATATACACGGGATTCCACCTCTGATTTTTCATTCGAAGCGAGTCGAACCACAATTTTTCAGCTCTGCGCCATTTGCTTCCCTCATTCTTTGCCGCCTTCTCGGCCGCTTGACTCTCGTCGGACTGCGTCACGTCTCACACTGCCGTCGTCTTCTCCACATAACTAGTAAGCATGTTTATATATTAAGCTCGTGAGCGATTGTGTAGCTAGAAAATAATAAAGATTGTCATGATAAATCTGGTGTTATGCGAGATTATGAAAATAGTAAAAAAACACGAAGGCTTTTCGTGGTTCGATCGAGAAAGATCTCGTCCACGAATGAATGATTCCTCAATACTTTCACTATAGCGATTACAATGAGTGTATCTAAAAGCTCGAGTATTCAAATAGTTGCTAACCGCCTCTACGATCAATCTAACCTCTGTTTATACATGTTGTGGATCACTATAGATTCTTGTGGATCCCTTGCCTTGTGGGATCCGATCTCGAAGATAATCTTGATCCTTGAATATCTCCTTTAATATCTCTTCTTGGATTTGATCTTGAATAGGGTTTAGATGTTGGGCTTTGGGCATAACCGCGTGGGTCGTCTACGTTGGTCGGGCCCAGATTCACTTGACACTGCTATTGGAGCAGTGGTTGGGCCATATCCCATCATAGCCCTCCCATTAGTCGAGTAACAACTATGCCGGTGGTGTGAAGGCGTATTTTGCCGATGCTGGTTGTTGCTTGGTAAGAGTTATTATCGAAGATTCTCCTCCTTTTGATGTCGGGATTGGAATTTGATGATTGGCCGAGGTCCGAACTGAGTTGGATGTTTCCGTTCCATACTGCGTTGGACATTGCTGAGGTCCGAACTGAGCTGTTCGAAGTGGATGGCGATATCCTTTCGTCAGGAGAATGTCGAGGTTCGAACTGACTTGGGTGATTTGTCGAAGTCCGGATTGTCATTGACGACATGCCGAGATGGGTAGCCGGGCTGAAGTTGGATGGAGACGTCCTCATTGAGTAAGAGGATACCGAGGTGGTTGACCGACCTGGAAGTGGAAAGTCCTCATTGATTAGGAGGATGCCGAGGTCCGGGCTGGAGTCAGAGTGATGATTGCATGATTAGATTGACATGTCCGCTCGTCCTAGAATACGTCATATGTGCCAGGCGGTTGGTGGGCGCTCGAAACAGCGCGTCTACTTCACGTCAAGTCACGATTAGCCATGTGGGAAGTCGAAGAGGCGGTTTTGGCGCCTGTTGTACTTTAAATAAATGAGATAAAGCTATTCATTTCCTTCTTCGTCCATTTGCTCTGAGAGAAATTTTTAGAACTTATTCCAAAACTTAGTCGAAGAAGCAAAATCTCTCATTGAAAAAGTAAGTATGTCTTCCTCATCCTCTTCTTTGGCTCGGTCTGCCTTGATCATCTTCCTCCACGATAGCGAGGTTGAGATTAGGGATTATATGTGCCATACCTTGATGGGTAGCGTCTGGGGGTATTAGCGCTAGGGTTCGGCGATATCTTCCGTGCAGGATGAGTACAAGGTCGGGGAAGCTAGTTAGGTCTCGATCGTCGATTTGTGTAGAATAGTGAAGGAATTCCACATTCCGACGGAGGCATGGTGGTGCACGCCGCAACCCGGGGATAAATATAGCAGCCCAGGGGTTTATTACCATATATGTAGAATCCTTGAAGGCCGGTCTTAGGTTCCCCTTGGCCCCTATCTTTTTGAGCATTCAGGAATATTTTCAAATTCCGATATGTCAGTTGACACCGAACTCCATTAGGTCAGTGGTTGGGCTTTGTTTTGCCTGTTACGGCCTTAGTGAGAAGCTCTCTTTTGAAGTCTTGATGCGTTTTTTTAGCGTCAAGAGTACATGAGGTGTATACTACTTGTCACCTCGGCGATCGTTGAGGTGTTGCCCCTCGAGTTGCCCATGTGGCAAAGAAAGTTTTCTTTTGGGGTTGATGGGCACTTTCGAGTTATAAGTGGGGTATGGGCGAGATGAGTGATGTGAAGGTCAAGCCACTGTAGGATTTGTATCTTGAAAGCGATTTTGGTTGAGCTTGTATACAATGTTTCTGTTACCACTATTACAATCTCCTATACGAATTGATTACTTGATTGCATATATCGTGTCCCCTTATCTCATATATAAGTTAGATCATACGGTGTGTAGAAGATCACATAAGTACGTATGATTGGTCGAAACAATGAGATATAAAAGTTTCACGGTGAGACAACTTGAGGGCGAGTTGTCGGTATAAGCTGCGGTATAGATAAGAAGTGACTTGACTTGGTTGCTTGTGCGTCTCGGCGTATTGAAGGATCACGGTGAGATGAGTTCTTCTATCGACCATCGTGAAGAACACAGATCTCGGTGACTTCGATGATCTAAACCTCGATAAGGTATTAGGTGAGTATGAGTTCTTGACCATCACTTTGACTTGTTATGGGTGAGGTTATATGTTCTAACCCATATTCTCGCATCTTGGTGGTGGCGGTGCTTGTATGCCATACTAGTTATCTGTCAGTCACCGTATCCGTTTAGGATGATGGCGTCCCTTAAGGAGCTAAAAGGTTTATTGTACTAAATCCTGCGGGTTGAGTTAGCTCAAGTACAATAATAAGGTTGAGTGGTACTACTTAAGGAATTAATTATTTTTTAAGCGATCAAATTCTCTAAATAATTAATGGACGTGCTATATCTTAAATCGAGGATTCGTAATGTCTAAGTGCAAGCTCGACTCACCTTCGGTAATAAAGGGGTAAGTCGGCATTTATTCTCTAGTGGCATGAATAAATGTTTATAAATTAATTTATGTTGCAGAAATTTGAACATAAGATAATTAATTTATTTGAGGCCCGTCTTTATTCCTTGCATTTGATCCACAGGTGGCCCGTCCAGGGCCCGTAACTCTTTGTGAAAATCGGCCTACTACCTCTATTAGGATGATGATTTGATTCTCTTTATCCATAAGGATATTATTATATTTATGGGATATACATGGATCCTTTTCTTATGGGATTATGGTAATGCATTATAAATATAAGGTAAGAGATAAGATCAAAACTAATCCTCAATTATCCATCCATTATTTTAGAAATTCCTATAGCCTTAGGAGAGATTTTCGAAAACTTGGTAGAGAGGATTAGGGTGATTTTAATAGCATTCTCCATAGATCGTCCTCGCTCGGCGTTGGAGATTGGGCGATCGGGATCACGATCCGGAAGGTCAAAGCACGAGTCTCGATCCGTTCATCCCAAAGCATTCAAAGGTAAACACGAAAACCCCTCGTGTTGCAATTAATTATATAGGTGCATGCTAGGAATATAATCAATGTATGGTGAATTAAACATCGAGATAGATAATCGGGAGAGGGCTAAACCTAGTTTTCCTTCAATTGGTATCGAGCACAGGATCGATATCTTGGCTCATTGGATTAATTCACGTTTGATTATTACGTGCGCAATATATTAATTGTTGGATACATGGTTCATCGTGGCTCGTTTTAATTTTTGTCGGTTTTGTTTTTCACCACGAGAAAATCCGTGGTTAGATTAGATTTGTTTTACGTAAATCTTATACGTAAAGAAGAGAAGACGAAAAAGCGAAGAAACGAGGCGATGAAGACTCAAGGGAGAAACCGAGCATACGGCGAGCATAGCGCTGCCGGCGCCATCTGTGCGTTCTCGCGACATCGGCGAGCGAGGCGGTCGGCATCGGCGGTGGGCGGGCGGCGGCGGCGCTCGGCTCGGCGGTTGGGGTGCGGGGCTCGTGCGCAGCGCGAAAGTCTTGCGACCGGCGGCTCTCATCGCGGTCGCATCCGTGAGGGGCGCGCAGCTTCGCGGCGCGACGGGGTGCGTGTTTGTCGCGAGATCCCGGTGCTTCTCGGCGAGCTTCAGCGGTCGTGAGATGACCACGAGGGCAGCGCGCGCGCGCCGATAGCGCGGCGTGGGCGTGGTCGGCAGCGTGCGGCGGCGACCGCGAGCAGCCCGCCCGCAGGAGCGCAGCGGCGACGTGGCGGCTGGCGGCTGGCGGCGCGCGTGGGCTGTGCCCTAGCCTTGCGCCCGGCCATTTGGGCCATTTTCGGCCCGGACCCATTTTCGGCCGAATCCGATTTTTGGCCCGAATCCGGTTTGGCGAATCCGGTCCGTGCCCGTGCATGCGAGGCCCGTTTTGAAGTTAATGAAGATCATGCTTTGTAATTCTATGTAATAGATTAGGCGAGGAAAGTCACGGGATCCACAGTGGGCGCGATGAGCGTTTTATTTTATTTTAATCGTTCATAGCATGTCGTGGATGTTTAAATTATCGAAGCATGCTATGTATGTTTAAATTACGTGAACAAACATATTATATGTTTCGTGATTGGATCGCATAGTAAGCATGCTAGGTTTATCGCATTTTCAAGCATATTTTAGAATTTTGCGAGCATGTTTTACATGTTGAGTTCTATAGAAAAGCATGCTAGGATTACGTGATCTGCATGGACAAACCTTTTGAACAAAAAGGTAAGCAAGCAACCCGACAAATTAATTTTTAAAATTAAAATGTCAAGACCTCCACTTTTGATCTCTAAACAAAGTGAGGCCTTGCTTTGTGATGGCGATCCACAGCGTGGCTTGCTTGCCTTTGTTTATCATAAGTTTGTTAGATGAGATTTCTAAATAAAACTTTTAAATCTATTGAGAAGTGGGAGTTTCATGTATGGCGATCACGCAGCGTTAGCTTGCGTGTGCGATTTTCATAAGTTCTCTAGAGATAGTTTTAAAATGAGATAACAAATGAATTTGGATTGGGCGGTATGGTCCTAGTGAGTATGCCATTCTAAAAATTCATTTCTGCTTTGTTAAAATTGTGGTCATTGCTTAGACATCACCTCGAGTACAACTTCCATGAAGTCCTTCTTGCGATAGTGATGTGGTCTAGTAAGGTCGAATCATTAATTTCATTTGTCATAAGGATAAGTTGACATGGATTGAAATTAAGCGACTAAAAGGTATATTTTAGTCGGTCGAGGATTAATGTAATATGCGTCCACATGCGTGGCTTGCATGTGGAATTCCTTGGGCGATTGGAGGTTTCAATTAATATTGTTTTATCAAAGGTTACAATATTATTATTCACGAATTATGTCGCGATCGTATGCTTATGTGTTTATATTGTCTTTTCGGATATGTCTCTTACACGATTATCAATATGCTTCACAAAATCTCTTATCGGTCCGAATTTTATCGAGTGGAAGCGAAACATGGAATATTTTCTTATCATTTGAACACATGTTTGTTCTCACTACTCCTAAACACGATGCCCTTCTTGGCGCATCGACTAATGAGCAGCGAGTCAGCGGACTTTGGCATAAGTCGAACTATGGTAAAATGCTATATGATGACTACTATGTCCAAGGCTGCATTGCTGACATCGATCGATGGTGAGCGTGTTGAAATATGGTCGAGTCTCGAGGTAAGTTTGGGCAATCGGATCGGACGATCGCTTCCACACAATGAGAGAAATCTTGGCGTGTAAGATGGAAGAAGGAAGTTCGGTCCATGAACATGTCTCCCATGACTCGTCTCATGGATAGTCTTGATCGGTTGGGAGGAGGTATTGTGCCGAAGCGGTCGATATCATCCTCAACACACGCCAAGACTTTGAGAATTTCCGGCGTGAATGCGATCATGAGCAAGACCAGTATACACTTAGTCGGTTGCTTAATGATCTCGTGGCTGCGGAAGGAGTTATGGGCAAAGGAGCACATGCCCTTGCTAGCACATCTAGGGGCCCAAATTTTCCGTTGCAAAATGGAAAAGAAAAGGGCACAAAGGTGGCGAGCGAGGAAATAGTGGGAGTAATGGGAGCAGAACATGAGCGCCACCGGAGGCAAAGAAGCGAAGGAGAGGGCAAATGCTTGAAGTCTTGGCAAGGCGGGCATTGGAGGCCAGTGCCCTATGCTCGAGCTCAGTCGCCATTTGCTTTAATGCGGAAACATGTTTAGCGACTTGTTCTACCCGTTCTTGGCTAGTAGACGGGTGCGTCGATCATGTTTGTTACACCTTGCGAGGGTTCTGCGTACAAGGGAGCTGCATGATGGCGAGATAACGATCTCCATAGCCATGGCGAAAGTCGAGGCCGTTGCGATCGGAGATGTTACTTTATGTTTTGATATAATAGTTTTAGTATTGAAAGATGTTTTATATGTGCGGGATTTTCGGTGGAATCTTGTTCTGTTTGAAATTGTTTATTCATGGATATTACATTATTTTTGATAGTGGTGTTTCTATCATAAGAAATGACGAAGTTATCTATGTTGACACATTATATAATTAAGCTTTATACTATTTACGCTAAATATAATACTATAACTATGTTGCATCGTCTACAAACCTTAAAAGAAAGTTTTCTTAGCAAGATGACACCTCATTTCTCGGCATCTTAGATTAGGTCACATCAATCTAAATAGGATCGAGGCGGCTAAGAATGGGCGTTGGGTAATCTAACAGATTACTCTGTTTCCGGTCTGCGAATCATATAGAAGGTAAGATGTCGACTAGACCCTTCAAAGCGAAGGGTTATAGAGCGAAGAAGTGTTGGAGCTAGTCCATTCGACTGTGTGGACGATGTCCACACAAGCTCGTGGAGAATGCAGTATTTTATCACTTTCATTGGCGATTACTCGAGTGCGGATACATATACCTACTTGCATGCAAGTGCGAATGCTTTGAGAAATTCAAAGAGTTTAAGGCGGAAGTGGAGCGAAGCTTGGTAAAAGTATCGAGTCACTGCGATCGATCGCGGTGGCGAATACCTCGATAACGAGTTTATGGACTATCTAGTAAAGTGTGGGATTACCTCCCGCACTGCAAGACACACCACAAAATGGTGTGTCGGGCGAAGAAATAGGACTCTTTTGAAATGGTTAGATCAATGATGAGTTATGCGGTATTGCTATTCCGTTACGGGGTATGCCTTAGAAGCGGCGACATACTTGCTAAATCTAGTACCATCAGTCGATCGAAAAGACCCGCTTCGAGTTGTGGTTTGGTATGACCTAGTTTAAACCACATAAGGATATGGGGCGATCCGGCCGTGTCTTTGAACAAGAAGGGCGACAAGTTGGAGGCTAGATCAAGCGCAAAGAGGCATTTATGGCTATCTAGAGGGACGAAGGTGGTTTATTCTATAGTCCTAAGGATCGGAAGGTCGTTATTAGAACTAATGCCCGATTCTTTGAAGAGGATTATATGACAAACCATAAATCCAAAGTTGAAATCATTCTTGAGAATTAGAAGATGATCGTATTCCACCACCGATTAAGCGAAAGTGCGAGATGTGGGTAATACAGTGGGAGGATCGACACGGATACTTGAGAAATTGAAGTGGGTGGAGTTCACTTTGGAGATACCGCAACGTATAAGTGGCTCGTATCCGACAAGTTGTGCAGATGAGAACCACAGATTCTTGCACCCACCGTTGCCATTATGCCGATGGCGCCTCGTCGTAGTGGGAGGTTGTTCGTCGACCCGGCGATTTATGTTAGGTGGGTGAATCTTGGTTTAGTCTCGGAAAAGCGAACATGCGATAATCGACCCGTGGACGTGCGGTGATCTGAACATTGATGCAAGATCATAGCACACCGCTATGGACTTAGAAATTGAGTCCATAACAGCTATGGATGTATCTGAAAAGACACCTCTACCGGATGGCAAGGAAGCGAAAGGTAGTAAGTGGGTATCTGAGAGGAAGAGATTCGAGATGGAGGTTTCGGCTTTTAAAGCCGGGCTTGGTGAAAGGGTACACTCAGTTGAGGGCATCGATTTCGATGAGACCTTTTAGCTATAGAAATGCTCAAGTCCATCGAATTCTTACGGCCATAAACCCATTTGAACGCGAGGTTTGGCAAATGGATGTGAAAACCGCTTTTTCTAAGCGGTTACCTTGAGGAAGGTAGAGACATCTATATGCAGTTGACCAGAAGGTTATTTGGTGAAGGGTGAAGAGCATCTAGTATGGAAGCTTAAGTAGTCCATTTATGGGCTTAAGCAAACCTCACGATCACGGAACTTCGCTTTGACGGTGGTAAAGTCCTATGGATTTACCCGAGTTGCCTAGCGATAGTTGTGTGTATCGTTTAGATGTCAACGGTGATGTGGTATTTCTTGCACTTTATGTAGATGACATTCTTCTAGTTGGCAACAATGTGAAGTTGTTATCGGGGCGTAAAGAGTTGGTTATCCGATCGGTTTCAAATGAAAGACTTAGGAGATGCGGCGTACATTCTTGGGATCAAGGTTTACCGAGATCATGAGAGAAAATGTTGAGCTTATCTCGGGCGTCTTACATTGATCTTGTGATTACTCGTTTAGTATGCGGACCGCCAAGAAAGGATTGCTACCTTTCGGGCATGGCGTTCCTTTATCTGGGCGATCACCTATGTTTGCAAAGGAGATAGAGGAAATGAGATAAGTTCCTACGCTTCCGCCGTAGGAAGTCTCATGTCTGCAATGCTATGTCACGAGACCGATATATGCTATCACGGTAGGCATAGTAGCGAGATATCGATCTAACCTGGACAAGCTCATTGGGCTGCGATAAGCATATACTCGAGTACACGAAAAGGACTCGAGATTATAAATTTGGTTTACCATGTAGATAGTCTAATGCCTTTGGGTTATCTGAGACTCGGTTCCAAAGTGGCAACCGTGATGAGAAAAAGTCTACCTCGGGCTATGTGTTTACCTTGGGAGGTGGAGCCGTATCTGGCGGAGTGCAAAGCAAGCGATGCATTGCGGACTCTACCATGGAAACCCGAATATGTAGCCGCCGGGGGCTGCTAAGGAGGCTGTATGTTTCGAGAACTACCTCATGGATCTAGGTGTGGTACTGGTTTGCCCAAGAGTATCATAGTTTCTTGTGATAACTTTCGGTGCGATGTGCAAACTCGAAGGAACCACGGACCCATAAGCGACCAAACACATAGAGAGAAGTACCATGTCATACGAAAATCGTGAGGCGAGGGGACGTCTGATTGAAAAGATTGATCGATGGATAACCTAGCGGATCCATTCACAAAGAGCTCTTGTAAAAAGTCTGCGAGTGCATGTTCGAGGACTTGGATTAAGCTTGATGGCACCCACTTAAAAGCGAAACTTTTATATAAGTGGGAGAAGCAAAGTGATGGTTTGTTTGTAATAGCTAGTAGAGAGACACATTGTATACTAAAAGTTTGCTTTAGTATAAGTGGGAGATTGTTGGATTTGTATCTTGAAAGCGGTTTTGGTTGAGCTTTTATCTGATGTTTCTGTTACCACTATTACAATCTCTATCTGAATTGATTACTTGATTGCATATATCATGTCCTTATCTCATATATAAGTTAGATCATACGGTGTGTGAAGATCACGAAAGTCGTATGATTGGTCGAAGCAATGAGATATAAAAGTTTCACGGTGAGACAATTTGAGGGGCGAGTTGTCGGTATAGGCTGCGGTATAGATAAAGTGACTTGACTTGGTTGCTTATCTTTGCGTCTCGGCGTATTGAAGGATCACGGTGAGATGAGTTCTTCTATCGGTGTCGTGAAGAACCTAGATATCGGTGACTTACGATGATCTAAACCTCGATAAGGTATTAGGTGAGTATGAGTTCTTGACCATCACTTTGACTTGTTATGGGTGAGGTTATATTTCTAACCATATTCTCCGTATCTTGGGTGGTGGCGGTGCTTGTATGTCATGCTAGTTATCGTATCAGTCACGTATCCGTTTAGGATGATGGCGTCCCTTAAGGAGCTCGAAAGGTTTATTGTACTAAATCTGCGAGGTTGAGTTAGCTCAAGTACAATAATAAGGTTGAGTGGTACTACTTAAGGAATTAAATATATTAATTATTTTAGCGATCGAGAATGCTCTAAATAATTAATGGACGTGCGATATCTTAAATACGAGGATTCGTAATATCTAAGTGCAAGCCGACTACGCCTTGATAATAAAGGGGTAGTCGGCATTTATTCTCTAGTGGCATGAATAAATGTTTATAAATTAATTTATGTTACAGATTTGAACATAAGATAATTAATTTATTTGAGGCCCATCTTTATTCCTTGCATTTGATCCACAAATTTGGCCCGTCGGGCCGTAACTCTTTGTGAAAATCGGCGCCTACCTACCTCTATTAGGATGATGATTTGATTCTCTTTATCCGTAAGGATATTATTATATTTATGGGATATGCATGGATCCTTTCCTTATGGGATTATGGTAATGCATTATAAATATAAGGTAAGAGATAAGATCAAAGCTAATCATCAATTATCCATCCATTATTTTAGAGAATCCTATAGCTTTAGGAGAGATTTTGAAAACTTGGTAGAAGGATTAGGGTGATTTTACGTAGCATTCTCCATAGATCGTCCTCGCTCGGCGTTGGAGATTGGGCGGCGGGATACTGATCCGGAAGGTCAAAGCACGAGTCTCGATCTGTTCATCCACAAAGCCAGTTCAAAGGTAAACACGAGAAAACCCCTCGTGTTGCAATTAATTATATAGGTGCATGCTAGGAATATAATCAATGTATGGTGAATTAAACATCTAAGATAGATCATCGGAGAGGGGCTAAACTAGTTTCCCTACAAGCCCTTGGGTGCCATAGAGGACGAGCTCAACACATTCGGTGAAATATCTTGTGATGTCACCGAGGGGCGACCTGAATGATGCCGGTAGAGCATATATGGGTCGGAGGCTTCAGGACAGGGGTCGGATCGGGGTGATGGCACCACTTTTCATATTTCTCAAATGTCGATGTCGTTGTGTTAACTTCTTTTCTTGTTGTGCGGTGAAGCTCGATCACGCATGAGAAGGCGAAGATGCCGCTTGCCGTCGCCCAAACCGCGGTCGCAGGCAGAGGCCAAAAAGAAGGTGAAGCTAAGCAGTAGAGCAAGGCACCGGTGGTGGCCGACCTCGGCTGTTGATGATGGAACCTCGGTAGAGGTCAGATCCGACCTCGTGAGGACACTAAATACTCAGTTACGTCAGGTGTCGATTCAAGCTTCACTATATCCTTCCCCTCGGGTATAGTTCTATTAAGTATTAAGCTCTTATTTCCTTACGCGATCGTTTCTAATGGTTTGAATTCGGGATGTGGCGTCGGTGGCGGGGGATCAGCCACGGATAGCGAGTATACATCGTCGAGCCTCTCGGTATGAGGCGGTGGAGAGGGCAGGCATTGTGGCTGCGCTAGCCACGCCGAGGCCGGTGTGAGGCGGATCTTGCATGGGCGCTTGGGCCTGCTTGAAGAAAGAAGACTCGGGCTTTGAAGGTGGCTGGGCGGGGTGGAGGTCTGAGGTGGCGGTGAGGCGGAGAAGAAGCTCGCCGAAGAGAATAGTGCCTGTTTGGCGAGGCAAGCGATCTTGAGGCCTTCACCCGCGGCAAGCTCATCGAATCGAGACCTTCTCGCCTTCTTTCCAACACAGCCGTCGTGCTCGGGATGTGGGTGGTGTCGACCACGGAGAAGAGTGGCCGAGATGCCCGACTTTCAAGGTCGTGCATGGTCGGGTCGAGGTCGCCCCAGACGCCGGAGAAGGACTACGCCGTGTTTGCCGAGGCGAGGTCCTTTCCCTACTCGGAGACTTTGGCGGCCTCCACTTCTCTCCCGGGCCGAGGCCGCTACCCGCAAGGAGGATGAAGATCCGTAGCTTCGTGAACCTCGCCGAGGCGCGGGTCAAGCCGGGAGGCGGCCGAGCTCGAGTGCCCCATCCGGCGGGGCCAGCAGGAAGGCAGTGAGCCCCGCCAGAGGCTCGTGTCAAGGACCATTGTAATAGTTCGATAGCCGGTCATTAGATCCCGAGCTTTGTAAAATTCCCACTTTGTGAATAATAAATACACCTTTTGAAATGAATGTGTTGTTTTGTTTTAGCACTCGCCTCTCAATACATCGGGCTAGATCACGATCTTTCACCAAGTTGAAAGAGGTACGAGGTGCTTTAGCCGAGAAGGATGAGAAGGTGGTGTTCGAGGAGCCGATCCACCGAAATGACCCG
Source organism: Salvia rosmarinus (assembly GCA_036937905.1). NCBI lineage: Eukaryota > Viridiplantae > Streptophyta > Magnoliopsida > Lamiales > Lamiaceae > Salvia > Salvia rosmarinus. The sequence goes on from CM072820.1 coordinate 11,838,038, forward strand.
CACCTTATACAACATGGATAGCCAAGTCGCCGGGTTGGTAGCACCACATCGCCACGGGTCGAAAGCACCACGCCGGCTAAACGCGAGGTGACCCGCTCCGCCGAGAACGAAGCCTTAAAGCTAAGAATTATTCATCTCGAGGTCCAGGAGATGATGTCTCACGACGGCATTCAAAGGCTACCGACACAAAGTGAAGAATAGCCGAGTCAAGAAGAGAAGTTGGCACCGATCTCGGAAGAAAGCATGCGCAATATGAGCCGCGATCCACCGATCCGTGGTATTACCATATCCGAGGTCGATGACCGAGCTCACCTCCGCTTGCCGAGGGCATGGTGCCGAGGGACGGGAGGGCCCAATAGCAAGAACTTTAAAGATTGCCTTGAGGAATTGGTCAAGTGCTCCGCTTTATGAGATCGTCCGCAGTCGACGATGCCCGAGCCCCTGCTGCCGTGATCCCACCGATACGAGAGTCAAGAAGTCGGTGGTGGGGCTATATGGACCACGCCGAGGTGCTCGAGTGACGGGCTCTGATATGTCGGAATTATCATCTGTGGTCGGACCCGAACTCGGGAGTTCGGCGATGGCGACGACCGGCCTGGGCGAGGTCGCAGGACCGCAGACGCGAGGTCGAGAGGCCGGAGTTCGCCTCGGCCCGTGGAGCATCCACTTCGATCGGGTGCCTCTATGCCGGCTCAAAGAGTTCCCGAGTAGGCCGTGGCGACGCCGACTCATCGACCGGGTTGAAGGCACCGAAGTCATCCCCGGTATTCATCACGACCCGTAGATTTTGTTTCGAACCGTAGCTTCAAAGGATTCATGGCGAGGTGCAGCTCGAGACCCGAGTAATTTGTATATAGCTTAAGACTTGATTTTAGTCATAAATGTATTTAGACTTTGTATCAAGTGTATATATGCTCAATAAAGAGGTGTAATTTGCACGAGATCCGATTTGGACGCCGCTTGTATGTAGATGTTCAAATTAATGAGTAATCAGACGCCTTGCACGTAGACGCTCAAATTAATGAGTAACTGGGTGCTTGCCTTGTTTGTCGAGGAATATCGAGAGGTGGTCCCTCGATCCGATTTAGACGCCGCTGGCACGTAGATGTTTCAAATCAACGAGTAATCAGATGTGTCGGGCGATCCCGCTGCCGCTTAGTCGAGCACCCTACTTTGTAGTTTATCATCTTCGCAAGCATCCCTCAAGGTTAGTTGTGCTTTATCCGAGGTGAAAACGGATTTTCACATAGATATAGATAGGAAGAAGTAATCCACCATAATAAAAAATAATGTTTTATTGATAAGTAAATGATGTCGTGCCTAAAAATAAAAACAGGGCTAACATAATGCCGACGTGAAATGAAAGCTATGTAAAATACCTCCTCGATGAGTGATATGCCGTGTCGGGGATAAGTGCCCTGATAGGTGAGCAAGCTTATAGGCCCCTTGCCGAGGTCCTCGCTGATGCGGTATGGGCATTCCCATGTCGGGTCCGCTTTATTAAGCCGCCGGCTTTACTAGCTTCATTGTCTCAGAGACTCGAGGTCGCCCACTGGAGTGGAGGCTTTCACCCTCTTGTTGTAGTACCTGCGACTCGGCATTTGTACTTGCTTCATGGATGAAAGCAGCTCACGCTTCCTCTAGAGCATCAAGGTCGACCCGGTGTTCTCCTCGTCATGTCGGGCGAATAGTTCGTGGGCCTTGCATCGATCTCACCGGTATAACGGCCTCGGTGCCGTAGACTAAGTTGAAAGGTGTTTCACCGTGAAGTCCGAGGTGTCGCTCGTATGACCAGAGGACTTGAGGAGATTTTCGCCCAATCCCTTTAGCTCGATCCAGCCTCTTTAATCCCTCGCACGATCGCATTTATCTGTCACTTCGGTCTCGACCGTCACCGAGGTGTGCAACCGAGGTGAACTTTTGCTTGATCCGAGCTCTTCATACCATTCTTGAAATTCCTATCGATTTAACCGTTGCCGTTGTCCGAGATTAACACACGTGGTATGTCAAGCAAGCAAACTATATTTTTCCAAACAAAGTTCTCGATCTTTTGCTTGTGAGATTTGAAGAGGCTCACCACCCACTTGGCGGCAGTCCATGGTTACAACCAAACACCGAAGTCGCCCTAGAGCTCGGTCAAGGGACCCACGATGTCGATTCCCCAACGCATAAAAGGCCATGGACTTTGTAGGCTACCGAGGTCGGCTTGAGGTAGCTGACTGTGGCGTGAATCGCACTTGACACTTTTGACGAGCTCGGCCGAGTCTTGCGAGGGTGGGCCAATAATATCCCCGACCTCCGCCTCTTTCGAGAGAGCTCGCGACCGATGTGGCTTCCACAAGATCCCATGTGAATCTCGCTGAGTACGTAGTTCGCTTCTTCCCGCCCGAGGCATCTCGTGAGTGGTCAAGGTAGATTTCAGAGAGTTCCTTCACGAATAAGGTACTTCGGGACTTGATCATCATTTTTGGTGTCGAGCCGATCCGCGCAGTAGCACGCCTTCTTCCAAGTATGCTCTTATAGGAGTCATCCAGCCTGGGTTCAACTTCGATTATACCGATGGGCCTCGATACTCGAATGAACTTCCTCCACCAAAGGATTTGTAGATGACGAGGCTAATTTGTCGAGGACGCCACCGGCTATTCTCCCTCGGGATTCGTGAATTGTGTAGTACCAAGCAGTCAAGATCTCCTTAGCCTTCTCAAGGTACCGCTCATCCTATCCTCCTCGCCTCAGATTTTCCTAAGACCGGTTTACCACCACTTGGGAATCTCCAAAGATCCGGATTTTTCCACTTTCAATTTTTTATGGTACGGAGTCCCGAGATCGTTTCATATTCCACCTCGTTGTTTGTGGCTCGGGAAGGAAACCGCGCATAGGTTACTTCTTGTTTTTCGGCCGAGGAGCGGGATGGCTGCCCGCCACCTGCTTTGCATGAGCTCCGCCCACGCACATTTGCTAACACCATTAGGTAAGTTGAGGGCGTGTTCCTCCGCTGAAGTGCGGAGGTCGGAGCGACCTCACCGGTGGTCGACCCCAGAAACTGGCTTCCACCAGAAATCGCCTGAGTTGCCCCTTATGGCCGGTCCGGGGAGTATAAGATGTCATGTTCGCCGAGCCCAAAGGCCCACTTAGCTATATCGCCCCGACGATTCGTGTTTTGACAAGACTTGTCTCGTGGGTAAGTCATCAAGACTGGACGGAACGGGTCAAAAATGGTCTGAGACGCCGCCATGCTCACCGCCAACGCTATTTTTTGAAGTCGTGTACCTAGTCTCCTGGTCCTTCGAGAGCTCGACCGATGAAGTATATAGGAGTTGTCGTCCGACCTCATCTCGCACTGAAGATCAAGACCTCATTGCCTCATCCAAGCGCCGATATAAGGGAAAGCGAGTCGCCTGGGCTGACAAAGGGGCAGGTCGGCGAGGTACTCTTTCAGCCGCTGAAGGCAACATGGTGCTTTGCTCCCGTGAGAAACCGGCCTCCTCAAGATTTTGAAGAAAGGAGTTGTTTCTGCACCCGAGATAGGAAAATGTTGAGGGGCCAAGCATCCAAAGGAGTTTGTGGATCTCACGGATTGTTTTTCGCACTGCATGTCAAGTATCGCCTTCACTTTGGTGATTACCCTTCAAGTTCTCTCGGGAAACCCAAAGATCCCGTGAACTTCCCGCTTTTATCATGAACATGCACATTTGAGGGTTGAGTTTGAGATTGGCCGACCTGAGAAGCTAGAGGATGGTTCTGAGATCCTCGGCACAACTTTCCATCTTTTTGCTTTTGACCACGATATCGTCGACGTAGACCTCGACGATCTTCCCTATGTGATCTTTGAATATTTCGTCCACCATTCTTTGGTAGGTAGCTCCAGCGTTTTTCAATCCAAAAGGCATTTTTCGGTATGCTAAGACAATCAAGTCAAGAATGAATGCCGTTTTTGGAGCATCTTCCTTACTCATCAAGACTTCATGGTACCTCAGATAGATGCCTCCACCTTCTGTCAATATCGTGGAAGGGTAACAATCATTTGGGCGTTGGTTTATTCATGTCGGTATAATCGACGCACACGCGCCACCCCTTCCCCGGCTTTCTCTCACCACCCAGATTGGCCATCCGTGTCGATACTGACCAACAGATCTCGCTTCCTGAGTCGGGTCACTCGCCCCTTATGACCTTGCTACGCCGCAAATCCTCTTTCTTTTGCCAAGTGGTTTGGTAGCCGGATCGATGTCGAGTCGACGAGTGATGAGCTCGGGTGACACTCCGTCATGTCGAGTGGGGACCATGCGAACACGCCCTTGTATTCCCTCGTGTCGTACGACATGTTACCGAATATCGGGGGACCCTGGTGCCGAATTTGACGACCTTGGAAGGGTCGTTGTCATATAATTGAGGTCGTCACCGATCATCCCGGTGGCAACTCGAGGGTTCTCAGAATTGCAGGGCTCGAGGCAAGGCCCCATCTTGGGTCGAGACTCGTCAGTTCTTTAGTCCGCCGTCGTCACCCCGATACTTAACACTCCCGTGGGTGGGTATCTTGATGGTGAGGTGGTAGACCGAGCGTACGGCCTTGGTGGCATAGAACCGCCTCCCGAGGATGATGTTATACCGAGAGAGAGTTTAACCAGAAGAATCGAATGGCTTTGGTGACCGAATTCGGGGCACGTACTACGGTGATCGGAAGGTTGATGATGCCTTCGTCAGATACCTCCCGAGTGAAGCTCCGTAGTTTAGACGGTGCCGATGGATACGAATCCTCCGACCGAGTTTGTCCAGTGCAACTCGAAAGATGATGTCGACAGAGGCACCGGCGTCGATGTAGACCCTGTTTGTATGGTAATAGCATCTTGGTAATAGCACCGCCAAGATATTGCAGACCGAGTTTGTCGATGTAGACCCTGTTTGTAGACCGAGTTTGTCCAAGCAACTCTGAAAGATATTGCCCACCACTGCTTGTATGGTAATAACATCTTGGTGGGGCATGATTTTGGGCATCGGGTCGTTGTTGAAAACACGATGCTCTCACCGTCCCTGGCCGCTTGTTTTTTGGCCCCTATGATCGGTCTCCAGCTGGTTTTCAATGACGACCTCGCCATACCTATAGGGAGTCCGGTGATGGCGTAGACTTGCTCCATTGCGTTGGGAGTGTCGCCCTCGCCATCGCCGAGGTACGCCGCCTCTCGAGGTCGGCCCACAATTGTTGCCACCTCCGCTCTTTCCTCTCGCCGCTTGCTTTTCCGACCCGCCTGTGGTGCGGTCGAGGTACTTAAGCGCCGCTTTTGACGAGCTCGCCTATTTTCGAGCTCGCATCGCAATGCCGGTATTATGACCATACCTCGATGGTAGTCGCAATCACCGTCCTTCGACCTTTCGGATCCTCCTTTCATGGGAGGTGGTTTTGGAAGAGCTCAGCTGGAGCTCGAATATCTCCGCCTCGACTTGAGCAGTGTGTATTATTGTCGGGGTTTGGCCGAGGTCCCAACTGGACTCTATTGGGCCCTTCGATTCTATAGAAGGCACTTCGCGATCGCTCTTCCCGATCATCCGCCCTTCTTCTCGGCTCGTCGTCTCCATATCTTTCTTTTTGACGATCCGACTCGCCTCCTTCGACATAGTTATCCACCAGTGGTCCAAAGGCTACCGCGGTTCGGCTTCTCCTCGGTGATTTCTTTGTTCGCGCACCGTGTCGGATCCCGCTGAACGATTGATGATGTAGAGATCGCACTATCATCGATCTTGAGGATTCCTTGATAAATCGTGAGATGAAATTTGACATCGCCCTCGCCTCGCCCTCGGCGGATGGTGAGCAGGTCGGATGATGGTTGTCGAGGTAGCATCTTTTGGTAGAAACGCCATTCGAACCGATCCATGAGATCTCTAAAGTCGCAGGTATGTCCGCTCGCGGCGAGGTGAACCATCGTCGCGCGTTGGAGACCAAAGACTCTGAAGATCTTGCACATGTGAAAATCTTCCATTCCTCGATTTTCCATGTTGGTAGTATAGCAAAAGGAAATCGAGGGATCTCCGAGGCCATCGTAGGCGGCGATGTTGGGTGCCCAAATCGCGCAGTGGTGTATCCAAGATTTCCTGAGAAAGGGGAGATGATCCGTCCGCATCGGCCTAATCCTCGGAGTTCGCTGCCATCCTCTCGGTGGGCTGGAGATCGATAGCGACGCTATCGCTCTCCGCGAGGAGATTGACTTCGCCTCTCTTTCTTCGTCCCGTCCGCCATGTGAACATGTCGAGGTGAACGATCACGCCGGATGGCGCCGATGAATGATTAGGGACGGCTGGTCGAGGTGATCGACGAGCAGATGCCGAGGTGAACGCCCCGCCTATACCGCTGAAGTGAACGCCTCGCTATCTTGCCGGTGAGCGATCTCGGTCATTTCGAGGGGTGAACGACTTTGACACCGTGATCGCCGCCCGGGCGCTTGAGGTGCCCGCCCGCCTCGCCGCTCGTGAAGTTTTGAAACCGCCGATGTTGGCGCTGAGGAACTCGATACGGCTCGCCGAGGATCTCGCGGGATTGGTGAATTGCTTGTTCACCGGTGTCGAGGTCGGCATCTCCTCTTCTCGCATGGCGGCGATCATGAGAGTTTATAGGAAGGTCCTCTATGTAACTCTCGTGTGTGTTGTTGCTATCGACACCGTGATCTCCTTTCCCCACAGGCCGCTATACCTTGCCTGTCTTCAGATCGTCTCTGCCAGCACCACCACCGGCGCTAGGATTTGCACGAGTCCTGCCATTGATTTTGCGTAGAAAACGAAGCTTTTTGTTCAGTTTCCCACAGACGGCGCCAATGATAAATCTTGTGTGTGTGCGAGATTTATGAAAATAGTAAAAAACACGAAAGGCTTTTACGTGGTTCGATCAAGAGAAAGATCTACGTCCACGGAGGAATGATTCTTAATACTTTCACTATAAGCTATTACAATGAGTGTATCTAAAAGCTCGAGTATTCAAATAGTTGCTAACCCTTCTACCTTCAATCTAACATCTATTTATACATGTCAGGATCACTATAGATTGTCAGGATCCTCGCTTTATGGATCCGATCTCCAAGATAATCTTCGATCCTTGAATATCTCCTTTAATATCTCTTCGGATTTGATCTTGAATAGGTTTAGATGTTGGCTTTGGGCATAACCGCAGAGGTCGCTCTGTTAGGTCGTGCCCATTTACTGGACCTGCTTATCGACTCAATGTTTAGGCCATATCCCATCACCATTTACATATAATTGTGCAACTGCTTTCATCGATTTTCACCTATTTTTCAAAGGACCGTATTATTTCCTATTCTTTCGATTTTATGTTTCTATTTTTTTTTATTTATAACTTTATTTTCGGAGTTTTATGTCAAATCTCGACATCGTGGATAACTAAATAGGTGGTTGAATCGATGAGCATAATCAAGAATATTACGCTTTTTAAACGAAAGTTAGTTGGCCACCATTATATTATTTTCGAACTAGGTCAATTTAGATAGATCTAATTAAATGAAAGATCGTAATAATATAATAAATATCATTAAAACGACCGCAGGAAGCGTATTCCATTACCAATAAAATCATTCAAAACATAAGTTCATATACCTAGTGGATTTAATTTAAACTAAAGTATGTCATATAATATCCGATGGAATTTAAACTAACGATGCCATAAATTTGCTCCTCCGATCCTCACCTTCTTCTGGGAGTCCGATCGAATTTCTCGAGCTGTAGGTTGGTTTTGAACTTTGATGAGTCTAGTGTTGAAAATCGCGCGCATATATATATAATATTATATATGTGGTCAAGTTTCCGTGAAGCTACTGACCAAGATTTTGAGGACGAACGCTTAATTTTGTGAAATTAAACGGCATAGGATCGATCTACGCCCGAGTAGATGATCGTGGTGTATTCACATTCTCAAACCGATTCGTGAGTGAGAAATAATGGATCAAAGTTGGTCACTTAAACATGGAAGATGTGATTAATGGATAAGCATGGATTAATTAATCCTTATCCCACATCGATTAATGTACCTTCATTAATTGTCTATATGGGGTCATTGAACACTTAGTATAATTATGTGCACAAGTGATGGCCGAAAGCCCACGCCACAAGACACGCTGCCGCCGCCGCCCGCCCGCCCGGCGGCCCGGCACGCCTGCCGCGCCCGCCGCGCCCGTCTCGCCCGCCTGCCCGCCCGTTCCGCCCGGCCCGGCCCGCCCGCTCCGTTCCGTGGTCCGTGGTCCGTGGTCCGTGGATCGTGGATCGCGGATCGCGGATCGTGGATCGCGGATCGCGGATCTTGGATCTCGATCTCGCACCGGTCTGGGCGTTCTTTCGGCTCGCTCGGCCCGGTTCCGGCCCATTGTCCTTATATTTTGGATCAACGCTTGATCGAGCCCAAAGATGAAGTTGGTCCGAGGCCCAATTCGTAGCCCAACTGGGGGCTCGCTGCACTTCAAGAGACGCCCCGATACGCCCAACGAACCTCGACGCACGCTGTTGTCCGTGATTCGTCAGAACCGCTTAACGCCCGACATGATGGTTTCATGGGAACGTGCCCACGTTGTTCCGTAAACCGCCACAGACTCAATAGGGGACATAACTCCGTAACACCCGACATCAATGCGGGTGTTGACTCAAAGATGCTCCTCTACGAGGGACGACGCCTATAACAGGGACATGTCTCCCAAAGATAAGCCAACCATCGCAAAGCATTCCAAAGATACCTAGAGCACTCCCTCGCATACATATTTTCGTGTTCAAGCTCGCCCTCGCCTCCGCCCTGGGGTCACGGAGCTCGCTGGGTTCTGTCAGTCGCCACCTACGGAGACGCTGCTTCATCTGGGGACGACACGCCGTAACCGAGAGCACTACCGGGCGATCTCGCCTTATGGAAAGAGGCCTCTCGACTCGGCATCCGCTTACGGTTTTTACAGCCGATTGTATTTACTGCTTTCAAATTCATTGTTAGTTTTGATCTCCTACCTTCTCGCTTTCACGCTGTAATACGCCCGCAGCATCGCATCGCTCGCATAATCTTTTCCAACAATCGCAAGACGAGATACTACTTGCCACGAAGGAGTTCGACTCTTAATAAACTTAAAACGCTCAAACTAATACCTTTGCTTGGAGATGTCGACTGCACTGCCACCGACCGCCTCCGCCGCCGCCGCCGCCGCCGCCCGCTGCCGCCCGCTCCTCACGCCGCCGCCACCGCACAACGGCTTCGGTCATGTTTGGTTCGATGCCTTGGTCAACCATGGGACCCTTCGTCGATCGCTGGTTCCACTTTAGTGGTTCAACAATTGGTTCCACTTTTAGTGGTTCCTTCGTTCGACGACCGCACTTTCGCTGGTCGATCGCTTGATCCATGTGATCTAACACCGTGGTTCTCATTCGAAGTTCCATGTTTCAAGACACTTCAAGTGGTGCTGTGATCCGTCATGGATCGATCTCGCCACTGCTCATACCGCAGGATGATGCCGCCACGAGAAGCCGCCAAGTTCGAGGATCCGACTTCAAGAGATGGCAGAAAAGATGCCGTTTCACCACGACGCTGGCTTCGCCAACTTGGTGGAAGATGAGCCCGCCGCCCGGGTCAAGTGACGGACTTTCACGTCCGAGCAAAGATATGACAATCCGGCGACCGCGACTACCTTTGTAAAATTTTATACTGTAGTTTAGAAGATAGCTTGTATAGTGTTTATGTCGTTGTAACGACATCCAAAAGTATGTGGACGCGCTTAGAAAGAAGCACCGTGAGTGATGACGCAGTACTAAAAGTTTATTGTAGCCAAATATTTGACTACAAGATGGTCGATTCCCGACCGATCATGGACCAAGTGCAAGAGTTTCAACTCATTGTGCACGAGGTTCAAGTCAAGGCACACATCGCTTCTGACGGCTTTGCCGTCGCCATGCTGATTGGAGAAGCTACCCTGGTGGAGAGACTTCAAGGTCTACCTTAAGCACAAGCGAAAGGATATGACACTTGAAGATTTGATCGCCGACCGCGCGATCGAGTCCCGACGTGAAGAAGCTAGAACTAAAAGCGAAAGGCTTGATCGATGCTAGAGCCAACCTGCTGGAGGCGGTCCCTCCAACAAACGTGTTCATTCCCAATGTCAAATATAAAGGCAAAGGAAGGTGGTTTCCGTAAGTTCGACGGGATCGTATAATTGTGGCAAGCATGCCACACGAAAAGTGACCGCCGCCTAAGAAGAAGGCAAGCAAGTTACCAACGTTGTCGGAAGGACTTCGACAAATGGGACAAGGATGACTTGGCTGTGGGTGACCGAAGAAGTCAATCACGCCGAGAATCAAGGTGGACGGTTCATCGACATCGGCGCAATCGCGCACGTATGCGCCGAAAAGATGCGTTTCCACCCACAAGCCCGTTGAGGGCGAAGCTCAACACGGGAACCAAGTCATCCGAGGTTGCCGGAGTTGGTGATGTGGTGCTCAAGATGACGTCCGCATCGAGATCACATCAAGGATGTGCTGCATGTCCCGCATATTCGCAAGAACTTAGTGTCGCCTCATTCTAGTTAATAAAGGTTTTAGACTAGTTTTGAGTCGGACAAGTTTGTCTTGACTAAGTTTGGAAAGTTTCTTGGCAGAGGTTATCTCACCGGGGTCTTTTCAAACTAAATGTAATGGTTGTGCGCCTGTACCCAAAATTATGATGAATGAAAAGCATCTACTTCCTCTTACTGATCGAAAGTGTTTCGATTTATGGCATTGTAGATTAGGACATGTTAATCTAAATGCAATAAAAGATTAGTAAATTTAGATTTACTAAAGTTAAATGAAGTTAATACACAAACGAAATGCGAGGTTTGTGAAGTTTAAACGGCTAAGTTACCGCTTCATTCGGTAGAACGGAGCACCAAGCCTCTAGAACTTATTCACACCGATGTGTGTGATTTAAAGTTTGTACAAACCAGAGGTGGTAAAAGTACTTCATCACGCTTATTGATGATCGATAAGATATCGTTATCTTTACCTTCTAAGAAGTAAAGACGGGCTATCAAGCTTTTAAAACTTCAAGAACGAAGCCGAGAATCAATTGTCAGTCGAATTAAGACTGCTCGGGTGATAGAGGGGAGAATATGTAGTCCGCTTGAGGCATTATGCAAACAAAGTGGTATAATACACCAAACCATGCCTCCTTATTCACCTCACCTAATGGCTGTCGAACGAAAATCGAACACTTAAGGAGATGATGAATGCTTTGTTGATTAGTTCGTGGTTGCCCCTTAACTTGTGGGGAAGTCGTTTTGATGTACCAACCACATACCGAACAAGATTCCACTCAAAGGTAAGGATGTCACCCTCACGAGTTGTGGGAGCGAAGAAAGCCATCGCATAAATATCTCAAAGTGTGGGGTGTTTGGCGAAGGTTGAGGTGCTCTTCCAAAACAAGTTACAATTGACCTAAAACACCGATCAGATCTTTATTGGGTATGCATCAACAGCAATACTTATCGCTTTCCTCGATCCACGTGTCGAGGTACCGATATGACCGTGGGGACGATTTATCGAGTCAAGGAATGCTATATTCTTTGAAAGTGTTTATCCTCAGAAAGATAAGGATAAAAGTGAAGCCACCTAGCAATAGAACTGATGGTGAAGCTTCGAGTTCTAAACCTTGGAGGAAGAACCGATATCGCATAAGCGATCGAGGTCCGATCCAGAGGTCGGAACCGAGACGTGGCAATAGAGTCGTAACGCCAAAGCGACTTTGGTCCCGACTATATTATGCTCATGTTGACTAAGAACCAACTTCAATCAAAGTAGCTTATGCTCGCCGACGGATGCTCGCAAGAGGTCGCTCAAAGCGAGATTGATTCCATTTTGCAAAACCACACTGGGTGCCGGTCGATTTGCCGTATGTTGTAAGCCCTTAGATGCAAGTGATCCTAAAAGGAAGTACAAGGCGCGATGGATCAATTGAAAAGTATAAAGCCCGCTTGGTTGTCAAAGGGTTTAAACAAAGAGAGGGTACGATTTCTTCGATACCTATTCACCGCGGATTTGCGATTACGCCTATTAGGGTGCTTCGCATTCGCCGCTTTCACACAATCTTGAGATTCATCAAATGGACGTTAAGACCGCTTTTGAATGGTGACCTCGAGGATGAGGTATATATAGAGCAACCCGGGGTTTGTAGTACCGGTCAAGAGGCAAGGTATGCAAACTCGAAGTCTCTATATGGTTCAAACAAGCGTCATTGAACGGCACTCAAATTTGACAATGTAATGTTGGCAAATGGTTTCAAGATCAATGAGTGTGATAAATGTGTCACGTTAAGAACACCGATAATGGTTATGTTATAGTGTGTCCGTATGTAGATGATATGTTGATTATGGGTAGCAATACTCAAGTCATTAATGACACAAAGCGCATGTTAAATAGAAATTTTGACATGAAGGACACGGGTTTAGCTGATGTGATTCTCGGAATCAAGATTCTAAGAAGATCGACGGAATTGTCTTGACACAATCTCACCACGCTGAGAAAGTGCTTAAGAAATTCAACGCTTTGATAGTTTGCCTCGCTAAGACCCCATTAGAGCTCAATGTTCACTTGAGTAAGAACAGGGCGAACCCGCTGGCAAGAAGACTATGCTAAGGTCATCGGGTGTTTGATGTATCTTACAAATTGCACCCGACCCGACATAGCTTGGCACTGCGAACAAATTGAGTCGCTACACGAGCAATCCAAGCAAGGAGTATTGAAGGTTTTAGTGAGAGTTTTGAGGCACCAAGTATACTCAAAATCATGGGCTGCATTTCACGAGATATCCCCCATGCTTGGGCACCGTGATGCCAATCGATATCCGACACGAAAGATTCACTTTCTACAAGTGGGTACGTGTTCACGATTGGGGAGGTGCCGTTTCTTGAGATCCACGAAAACAGACGCGTGTATAGCCCGATCCACCATGGAATCGTAATTCATAGCTTCGATAAAGTCAGAGTTTAGTGGTCTGCAATTTTGGAAGATATTCCATGTCGGTCTAAACCCGCGCCACCAAGTGATGATTCACCGTGATAGCCAAGCAACTATCGGAAGGGCTAAAAGTGGTTTGATAATGGTAAGTCTCGACATATACGCCGGCGACATAATACCGTGAGGCATTTGATCTCGTAAGGGTTATATCAATCGACTATGTCAAGTCAATAGATAATCCGCGCATCCGCTAACCAAAGGGTCGAACCGGGATCAAATGATCAAGTTGCTAGAGGAATGGGACTAAAATCCACATCTTAAGAACAATCATAGTGGTAACCCAACCATGATGACCGGAGATCCCAAGAACTTGGTTCAATGGGAGAACTAAGCTATATGAGTTCGTATAAACACTCGTTAGTTTGTTCCTAGAAAGCAAACGAGTGTTGAAAAACTCGCTTAGTGGGCGAGGTTGAGTCGCTGACTCAATGATTCCTAAGATACCTCGGGAGGTTGAGTATGGCAAGATACTCTAAAGAATCACCTATGTAAAGCGCGGCTGGGCCGCTCAAACAAAACACTTATGAATCCAAAGTGGATGTCCATGGCCAAAATGGAATCAAACGTGAGAACGGACGAGGTTGAGGTGTTAAAGTGTTAATACCATTGTTTCAAAGCAGCGTGGGGAATAGTTCAAGCATCGTGTCCACTAATCCGCCGTGTACTGATGGTACAAACTATGGAAGGTTCAAGGCCATAAACCACCTGTCCAAATATTTTAACATCTCTCGAGGATCGAGTGGTTCCATCATGCATATGGCTATTTCCACCATGTGGGGATTGTTGAAAATCGCGTATATATATATAATATTATATATGTGGTCAAGTTTCCGTGAAGCTACTTTGACCAAGATTTTGAGTGACGAACGCTTAATTTTGTGAAATTAAACGGCATAGGATCGATCCACGCCCGAGTAGATGATCGTGGTGTATTCACATTCTCAAACCGATTTCCTGTGAGTGAGAAATAATGGATCAAAGTTGGTCACTTAAACATGGAGTTATGCGATTAACGGGATAAGCATGGATCGATTAATCCTTATCCCACATCGATTAATGTACCTTCATTAATTGTCTATATAAGTGGGTCATCAACACTTAGTATAATTACGTGCATGTGACGGGCTGAAGCCCACGCCGCACGCACGCTGCCGCCGCCGCCTGCCCTGGCCTGCCGCCCGGCGCCTGCCGCGCCCGCCGCCGCTCGCCCGCCCGCCTGCCCGCCCGCCCGCCCGCCCGCTCCGTTCCGTTCCGTTCCGTGGTCCGTGGTCCGTGGATCGTGGATCGTGGATCGCGGATCTGGATCTCGATCTCGATCTTGCAATTGGTCTGGGTGGTCTTTGGCCGTCTTCGGGCCTGCTCGCGGGCTCGCTTCGCGGGCCTCGGTTCCGCGGCCCATCGTTCTTATATTTTGGATCAACGCTGATCGAGCCCAAAGACGAAGTTGGTCCGAGGCCCACCTGTAGCCCAACTGCTGGGCTCGCTGCACACTGAAGAGACGCCCCGGATACGCCCAACGAACCCGACGCACGCTGTCCGTATTCGTCAGAACCGTCGGTTAACGCCCGACATGATGGTTTCCGCGGAAACGTGCCCACGTTGTCTCCGTAAACCGCCACAGACTCAATAGGGGACATAACTCCGTAACACCCGACATCAATGCGGTGTTGACTCCAAAGATGCTTCCCATGAGGACGACGCCTATAAATAGGACATGTCTCCTCAAAGATAAGCCAACCATCGCAAAAGCATTCCAAAGATACCTAGAGCACTGCATACATATTTTCGTGTCCAAGCTCGCCCTCGCCTCCGCCCGCCTCACGGAGCTCGCTGGTTCGCGGTGCCACCACACGACGACGCTGCTTTCATCTGGGGACGATACGCCGTAACCGAGCACTACCGGGCGATCTCGCCTTATGGAAAGAGGCCTCTCGACTCGCATCTGCTTACGGTTTTACAGCTTTCGATTGTATTTACTGCTTTTCAAATTCATTGTTAGTTTTGATCTCCTACCTTCTGCTTCACGCTGTAATACGCCCCAAGCAATCTGCATCGCTTCGCATACACCTTTTCCAACATCTAGTAAAGAGTTGATGAGGTGTTTGAGCAAGTATGTTTGTTGCAGTTAGGTTTGTGATTTTGATGTACCATATATATTTTGCATATGCTGTGAATTTCCCTATGCATAAGTTCTTGCAAGCACAAAGGAAGCTCAAGGACAGGACACTGCCCGAAAGAATTGGTACTTTCTGTTTTTCCCTTGAATACCATTTCCATCTTTCGTGCATTTTGACCCTAAATACTTCTCAATTTGTAATATTAATTCACTTCTCAATTTGTAATATGAATTTTACATCCGCTTGTCACAGTTTGATAAGCATGCACAAACTATAACCCGTAGCTTAAAAACATCCAACTCTCAAGGTTCCGATATCTATTTATTTTGTGTTTCCATAATTTTTATTCTTTTTGTTGCGCCTATCATGTGAGGTTGGGATAGTTCCTCAATGATTTTCTCGCTTATAAATTGCTAGTGTTTTTTTTTTTTTTTTGCATTTAAGGTCTTGTTTTATGAGCAGCTTTTTAATCTATCGCAATTCATTCTAAATAGAATTATAATTTTATCTTAACAGGAATGAAGCTATTGTAGAGACGGGGTTACAAAGTATTCTCGGATGTGATTTCTTGTAATCAAAGGGCTCGAAAGAAAATCAAAAGTGTTAGATTAGTCACAGAGTTATCCAAACATTTTAAGTTTTGTAATTGTATTTTCATTTTTATTTTCGTATTGTGTACTTCGTTGTATTGAAAATTATTAACTAATTGTTTACATGATAGCCTTGTTATATTTTAGTGTGTTGAAAATATTGTATTTAATTGATGTTTCCTTAAACTAGTTAAAATTTTATCATATTCGACTAATCTAATCTATAATAAATATTTACATTAAATATAAAAAATTATTCTCCACACAATATATAAGTTTATTTTGAATCTTGCATTGATTTTTGTTATTATTTTTATTGAATATTGAAAATAAAATATATAATCTATTTAAAAAAAAAATACCGACGGATCAACGATGGAAAGTCCGCCGCTGATCAACGACGGACCCTATCCATCATTGATCAACGACGGAAAGTCCGTCATCGCTCGTCGCTGATCAATGACGGATCACAGTCCATCGTTGATCAATAACGGACTTTCCGTCGTTGTTCCGTCGTTGATCGACGACGGTTGTGCGTACACAACAGCGACGTCTATATCCGTCGTTGATCCGCCGGTGATTCAACGACGGACTACGAGTCTGTCGTTGATCGGAAGAGCGACTATATTTGTACCGATGGCCTGTTTCCGTCGTTGTTCCGTCGTTATTTAAGATCACCGACGGGATTATTCGGTGTAACAACGGAAAATTCCGTTGTTAATCGCGCAAATTCTTGTAGTGATTGGTGTTCTCTCCAACGGTACTGTTTATCATATGTCCTATAAATACCAGCGAGAACCAACCTTTGAAGGTTATCGAAAAACGTTGAACATTCAAGATCAAAAAGCTTTCAAAGTTCACATGCTCAAACATGCGAACGTGTTTTCGAAGAACAGAACTAAAGGTGTAATCACTAAATCCTAAGAGCAAAAACATATTTATTTGCTCAGGATTTCATCATACATTCTCTTAGAGTCCAGGCATAAACATTGTGGCATGCATCGATAGCTGACGGCGGCAACCTTCACGGCGGCGACACGAACGAGAAAAGAGAAAAGAGAGAGATAGAGAGGTCGTGTGTGTGCGGCGGAAATGAGAGAGAACAGAAAGCTTTTGGGCCTATTAACTAAAAGATGTATTGTGTAATTTGGCCCAAACTTTTTTTGAAAAAGAAAAAGATTAGGAGTTGGACATTAAACAATTAAAATCTTATGGAGATTTCAAAATAGCCAAAAATAGTAGCCTTCATGAGCATGCACGAGCTTAATTTTCCTTGTCTTTTAGTAATGGATTAAGGTATTACGTGAGATAAGAATGCTAGATGGAAATTGTAGATTTTTCAATTCCAAGTTATAAGAAAAGGGCTACAAGGCCGAAAGCTTTAAGTATAGGGATCTTATGTTAGTGAAACTTTGCACGTGTGTTAAAATATGTACAAGGATCATAAATTGAATATCCTAGAACTTTTTTAGAAACTTAAAACACCACCACTATTACATTTGGCACTTTCGGCAAAATGAAGAAAAAGAAGAATAACTTGCTTTTTTTATCAATTTAATACAGAAATTTTAGAGGCCGCGTCACGATGGGCTCGAACCCGAGATCTTTGACCTTGGGTATTAACCACTCTACCGCTAGGCTAACTTGCTTCTTTCAAATGCTTTTGAGGGTATATATAGCTCATTGTGGATGAGTTTATATGGATATGTGAGAAGCAGCTAAAAAGAAAACGGAGAAGAGAAGTCAAATATAGGGGTAGGAAAAAATACCGAAAAATCAGTATACCGAACTTACCGTGTCGAAAAAATACCGAAAATACAGAATTTTCGTTATACCGTAATTTTCGTACGGTATGATACCATACCGTTAATTTTCAGATCAGAACGGTATCAATTTTTTGGATACCACGGTATACCGATATATACCAATATTTCGATATATACCGCTTATCTAGACATACCAAGATGTCGGTATATATATCAGCATCATGGTACATACCAAAAATTCAAGATGAATTCGCATATCAAGTCCGCACGGTATGAATTCGGTATTTTCGGTATGAATTCGATAATTTCGGTATACTTTGGTATACCGTAAAAGTCGGTACGGTAACGGTATAAAATTTTATCATACCATAATTTTCGATATACCGACTTTCGGTAAGCCAAACGGTTCGGTACGGTATCAATATAAATTTTTGCATACTGTAATTTTCGGTACGGTATACGGTATGACGAAAGTTTTTTGATATACCCTACCGACCCACCCCTAGTCAAATATACACATCTCGTACTTTTGTCAAAATTCCACGAGTATTGAGAAGGAAAATGGAAGTGATTTTTATAATTACGCTATTTTCTAAACTCCTAATTTATTAAATGATCATACTGAACTACAAGAAAACCGAAGCACAATAATCAAACTAGACATGTTGTAATGTTTATTCGATGATAGGATACGGCCCAACTACTAGGCTCAAACATCAGGCCCAATATAAATGGACCCCGACATTAAGCTCGGCCTATGTGAGTTCGGCCCAAGAAGACTCCTCAACCAACTACAACTCAAATCGCAATTGGAGACGTAGAAGATTCGGATGCATATCTAAAAGAATCCTTATTAGAGTCAAACTCAATTTGAATTAGAGTCAAACTCAATTTGAATTAGAGTCAAACTCAATATGATGGTATATAAATATAGGCTAGAATAGAAGAGAAAGGGGATCTACACTGAGATCGATCACTTGATCATCTACACTCTTGTAATCTCTTCTACACACTCAAATACACATACACTCTTTTGCTCCGGACGAGATCAATTTTAAAGATCGAACCACGTTAACCCTTCGTGTTCTTTACTGTATTTATTACCTTACGAAATTAAGATCGATCACTGACGCTGTCTGTGGGAAACGAAATTTTGTGTTTTCGATCAACTTTTTCTCAGGTAACAATCAGAACGATGAGGAACACATGAGAAGTATTACATCCAGGGCTGCTACCGGCAACAACGACGGCGGAAGGACGCGCCGAACTCGGTCTGGTAAAAGCCCAATAAGAGATACGACCCCCGAATGGCACGTTCAAAGTCTTGATGAGCGAGGCCAACCGCCTCTTCGTCCACTCCGCCACCTCCCACGGTGCATCCGACAACGTCACCAGCGAATTGATCGTCGGATACCCGACAGAAATCGAGAAGAGAGACCTCGCCTACATTAGAGAAGCTCGGTACAAGCAACAAGTAGCTCGGTATTATAACCAAAGTATCAAATCCCGACAATTCCAAGTAGGCGACCTCGCATCAAGTAACGAAGTCAAGAAAGTCGCAAAGCTCGCAAGTTAGATACCACATGGGAAGGACCATACCAATTAAAGAAATCCTCTAAAAGGGTCATATAAGCTCGCCCATTTATCCGACGTCGTATTTTATTAATAAAATATTTTTCCTCGCACATTTCATTTGTCACTTATGCATACTACCTCTTCCCATGATACAACTACCCTCTCTGAGGACTAAATATACCTCTTCTGGAGGATCTAACTATACCCTCTCTGAGGATCTAACTATACCCCTAAGGAGAAGATCTAACGCCATGAGGGACCACCCCAGCGATACTTCGCCAAATAAGGAACTCATACCTTCGCTTATTTCGAGAATGAATACCTTCGCTTAATACACGAGGACAAACTATCTTCGTTTATTTTGAGGATGAATTACCTTCGCTTAATACGAGGACTAACTACCTTCGCTTATTTCGAGGATGAATACATTCGTTTAATACGAGGACAAACTACCTTCGTTTATATACCTTCGTTTAATACGAGGACTAACTACCTTCGCTTATTTCGAGGATAAATTACCTTCGCTTAATACGGACAAACTACCTTCGCTTATTTCGAGGATGAATTACCTTCGCTTAATACAAGGACTAACCACCTTCGCTTATTTCGAGGATGAATTACCTTCGCTTAATACGATGACTAACTACCTTCGCTTATTTCGGGATGAATTACCTTCGCTTAAACACGAGGACTAACCACCTCCGCCTCGCCTTCCGCAGTCGACCTCGCCTCGGCCTTCGCCACCTTGGCCGCCGCGGCCTCCACAGCCGACCTCGGCCTCCGCAGTCGACCTCGCCTCGCCTTCCTCGCCTCCGCCGCCTCCTTCGCCAAGATCCCGAGCCTCGCCTCACCTCGACCCCGACACGGTTACATATTCGACTTGCATGCGGCCAAGCGACATACGACTTCGGCAGAATCGCTCGCAGGCGGCCAAGCGACATACCACTTCGCAGTAATCCTCCGGCAAGCGGGCCAAGAGACATAAACCGCTGCACCACCTAATTTCGCGTAGGCAATGTCGAACTCTGTCCCTCCAAAACGACCTCACTTCTACGCCTTTTAGGGGATATGATAGATACGGCCAACTACTAGGCCCAATATAAATGGACCCCGACATTAAGCTCGACCTATGTGAGTTCGCCCAAGAAGACTCCTCAACCAACTACAACTCAAATCGCAATTGGAGACGAGAAGATTCGGATGCATATCTAAAAGAATCCTTATTAGAGTCAAACTCAATTGAATTGAGTCAAACTCAATATGATGGTATATAAATATAGGCTAGAATAGAAGAGAAAGGGGATCTACACTGAGATCGATCACTTGATCATCTACACTCTTTGTAATCGCTTCTTACACACTCAAATACACATACACTCTTTTGCTCCGTGGACGTAGATCAATTTTAAAGATCGAACCACGTTAACCCTTCGTGTTCTTTACTGTATTTATTACCTTACGAAATTAAGATCGATCAGTCGATGCTAAGATGCTTGATTATGTGTTGCGTGATATTAGAGTTCATAATTAGCAAATTAAATTAGCATTTGAGAATTGGTGAAGTCATACGTATTATTGGACATGTTGCGTTGAGACGTATTTGAAAAGCATACTAAGTCTATATTGGAAAATTGGAAAGTCACGTATTTATCGCTTTGAGTGAGTGGGGTTATGATAAAGCGCTAGTTATGTTTTACTTATTAATTTCTTACCTAGTTAGAAATTGTTGGGTTTAAAAGGCGAAGAATGAGAATAAGCTCGATCGAGAGTTAGTTTCTTGTTGACTTACTCAAGAGGGATAGATGTTTGAGTTCACGCGTCGACGATTTGCGTGTTTGAACTTGAGAGCATAACCTATAAACGAATAGGTCACGCCAAAATTTAGATTAGCAGTTTTGCCACATCTCAATAAAACTGGACTTTATCCTAGCTCGATAATCGGATTCTATCGTCGTTTGTGGATGCTTAAACTAGACTTCTGTAGATTTCTAATGATATAAGTCATACTTCCTAATTTTTAGTGAGGAAATACTTCCAACGATTTCAAACAGGCAACAATGCACATTAAATTTCCAGCACTTGGATTAAAAGTTCAAGTTTAAAATCAATGAACGATCGAATTAAGATTAACCAATAACTAATTCAAAGCGTTCTATGTTTTCCAAATCATTAAGATAACAAGATAGAGTTACCGACATGAATTTGAAGTTGTAAAAGAGTTTTAATAATGAATGAAAATTTCCTAAAAGTTAAAATAGATTTTTCCTTCGTTCTGAACGTCTTATCTTTATTTTGGCAATAAAAGTTAAGCATAAGTGAAGACTGAGGGAGACAAGGAATCCGTACACCTATTGGAGGAGAGCTGGAACCAGATGGACTTTTATTCAGATGTATATATGGACTTCTGATATAGTTAATGAGGATTGTCCTATATATATGAAAGTTAACTAATAATAGCAAGTTTATTACATAACCAGCAATCTAAATTTTCATTTCAAGTGTGGTCTGAAAGTTTATTTAAATTATTATCTTACAATAAATCTTTTAGATATTTATGTATGTTACCTATGTACATTGGCTCTACCACTTTATATCATCAAATTTGGGTCCTTGTGAGATGGCGTCTTTTGCCTGGACTAATGCACACTTGTGACCATGAGTCAACGAACGGGTTGGCTGGTCAAGTGTCCGTGCCACCGACGACACATCAAAAGTTAGATTTGATAAAAATACAAAAGCACTTAGTCTACTTAAAAACTTTTAGATCACATAACTATTTAGTAGGTATGGCCATTTTCAGATAAAACTTCCATACGCTACAACTTAGTATGACACGATAAATTTTTAACAATTTCAGCAAATACAAATAGTATGTACATTTTTGGCATGTGCCCACTGAATGCTTTTGTACTCACCCTGCTTATATTAATTACTACATGTGCAAGTTGAGTTATGATGTGAATAGTGAAGTGCATAAGTCGACCTTTTCCCGAGTCTAATTAAAGAATGCCCCGAGATATATGTTTTTATATATGTATCTAATTAGCTATACTTTTTCGATGCAAAACACTTCAAATTATATTTAGATTTTAGTTATATACAATATTATTTTCAAATAGAATTTGTACAGTCTTGTATAAGCACATCTTGTGGATCCTTATGGTCTTTAGTCGCTGATTGCCTTTTTCTTTTAACCTATATAAATAATTAGTTCAGTTTTCAGTTCATCAAGCACAACCCCTTCCATTCTCATCTCATAATTCCACAAGGAGGTCACGGTTTCACGATCTAACTATCCTTAGCTAAGGTCGGTCGTGACAATTTCAATCCTTTCCTCCCAGCTAGGCCGCTTCTCTTGTTTGATAAGTAAGTCTGCAAGGGACATGTTCCTCATGTGTCCAGATTCTGTATCCCACTGTGTCTCACTATTAATCTCAAGATTCTCTATCCGATAGACTGAGAATGGAAGTTGTTCACTTTGGATCGTCTATCCCACTTTTTTCCTTTTTGTGTATTTCTAGTTTCCTAATATAAATTTTCTCTTTCCATTTTTTTTTCTTTCAATTTCATTTTTTTTATTTTTTATTTATAATTACTCATAAGAATTTAGAATTATTTTTCCAATATTTAATTCTGATTTCTTTTAGTACTTGATTATTAGTTCAGATTCCATGATTAGGGTGTATAATTTTTCAAAAATTAAGTTCTCACTAATAAATGTTAATCGGATATTATTATTTCTAATAGATAAAATTATAATAAATATTATTAAAATAATCAATTTAATTATGGGATATGATTGAGACAAAAAATATTGGTGAGGAGGATTTAAACACCCTCTGAGCGCACAGATGAGATCCTATGTTCCACAACATTATGTATTCCATGGTGCTCCACTATTAATTTAACTATTTTAATAATCATTATAAAATAAAATTTTATTATCATATAATAAATATATTTAACATTAATTATAAAAAATTGAAATTTAAAAAAATTATAGACCATAGTTTTGGAATAAACCTAAATAATAATTTCTTAACTACAAAAATATTAAAAATAAAAAATAGTTATATATATTCTAACAAGGATTAGTGGATCCTAATTAACAATCTTAAAATTATACCAAACATAAGATTTTAAAATTGAAGGAAAAAATGATTAAAAACAAGAGAAAACGAAAGTGGAATAGGTAGTGGTACACTAAAATGGGAAAGCGGATCACATGTGATATGAGGGAGGTGAGGGAGAGTAGCACGCTAATAAGAATTTTTTATAGGTAATGAGTATAACGTTTCACCTTTAATTATGTTGTTATAAATTGAACGAACTTAACTGATCTAAATAGATTCAATTTATCTATTTTGTAAAAATAATTACAATTATTTTTCTAAAATGCCCAATATCTCTTATGCTCCCATTTAAAAAATAAATAAATAAAAAATAAATCTCTAATGCTAATTGTGCATTATACAAAGAACGTGATTTTCTGCGTAATAGTCCGATTGACGCGTTTTTCTTTATAGGTAGAATTGGAAAAATAGTAAAGGTATATTCAGTTGACTTTGACTTGTAAGTGAACCTAATTCGACCAAAGTGGATTTTGGTACTTATTACATACAAATTTGACAATCTAGTGCTGTGCAATTTCCACGAATGTGATAGCAGTTTGTTTTTTCTTTTTTAATTGTCTTTTTTAACAATCATATATAAGTCTTTGTCTTAAAGAATATTCCACTATATTTCTGTGAATGAATAGTAATAGCTTCTCGATAGATGTTTTTTTTATGCCAGATTTTTTTTAAACTTACATAAATCATAATGTTCTACAACTCAATCTTGTATAAATACAAGCCTTCTAAAGAAAGTTCTATTTTAAAATCTGAGCAGGATTGAACTCGAGAGGATAACCTATAAACAAATAGATCACGTCGAAATTTAGATTGATAATCGTCACATCTCAATAAAACAGTAATTTCTCCTAGTTCGGTGATCATATTTGATCATCGTTTGTGTGTGCTTAAAATAGACTTCTGTAGATTTGTAATGGAGCCACACCTCCTAGTTCTTACCGAGGAAATACTTCCAAGTCTTTCAAACAGGCAACAGTGCACAACAATTTTCCAAAAGTTTAAGTTTAAAATCAATGAACGATCGAATTAAGTTTAACCAATAATGATGGGATATGGCTCAACCGATCAGGCCCACTAACAGGCCCAAACGAGCTGGGCCTAACGTTGGTAGAGGGCCCACGCGGTTGAGCCCAAGGCTAACCCTAATCACCCCCAAAACCCTAACCCCGTAACCAAAGTCGCGCCACCTCCACGTGGCGCACGTAGCGGCGCCCCGCCCGCTAACGGAGGACACGCCAGGAAGAGCCCTGCCAATGGAGGGCACGCCAGAGGAAGAGTCACGACCAATGAGAGATTGAGCACGCCTTCAGCGCAGCTCGTAGATATATAAATAGAATGAAAGTCGACAATAGAAAGGTTGGCAACTTATCGAACACTGCGGCTTGTAACTACACTCATCGACTCAAATCATAGTGAAAGTATTGAGGAAACACTCCTCCGGACGAGATCTCATTAATGATCGAACCACGAAAGCCTCGGTGTTTTTATCGCTTTACATAAATCTTGCACACTCACGCAACTAGATTTATCATCAAGCGCCGTCTGTGGGAACATATGAACAAGAAAGCTTGCTTCTCTACAACTTAATGGCAAGAACACGCACAATCGCCGCCCACGCTGGCAACAACCGTGCCGAGGACGACTGTAGTCACTCAACGTCATGGAAGGAGATCGCAGACGCCACAGCGCCACACTCGAGGGCAACATGGAAAACATCTCCATACACCCTCAGACCGCCTCCCCTAACGTAGGAGATGCCGACCTCAACGAGGACGAACAAATGTTTCATTCGTCCCCACGAGGTCCTCGGCCGAGCTGTGACCGAGTTCCTCAACGCCAACCTCGCTAATTCAAGCTTCTCAACCAGAGGACAAAGGAGCGGGCCCCAAGGCGGCCCCGAACTCAATACCACGGCCGCCCGAGGTCGCCTCCTCCGAACAGCGCCCACCTCGGGCGTGATAGCCGAGAACGCATCACACTCGACGGCGGAGCGCCACCGCGCCAAGCCGCCGCCTTCATTCATGGAGCCGCCACCGCGGCGAGCCGCCACCACCAGCCCCGCCATTCATGAGCCGCCTCCACCTCGTTATGCCTACCTGAGCCGAGCAAAACAGAGAGAAAAAGGCGAGTCGAACTCCCTGAGGGACGATAGCGCCGCCATCGATCCCCACCCTCCGTAAAGAGACGGCAACGATCTCCCTGGTTCGACCGCACGGAGAATCATCTCCCTTTCTCCAGAAATTCTAGACACGCCCCGCCTCAGCCGATACGGCACCCAATATTGCCGCCACGATGGCCTAGGAGACCCTCCGACTTCCTTTTCGCCACACTACCAACATGGCGAATCAAAGAATGAAAGATTTTCACATGCAAAATCTTCCCGAGGTGTCGATCTCCAACGCACGACGCCGGTTCACCTCGCCCGCCGCAATAAGATACACCGCCTGTGACCTCATGGATCGCTCAAATGGCGCTTCTATCGAAGATGCCACCTCGCACCTTCCTCCGACTGCTCACAATCCGCCAAGGGCGGGACGAGGCGATGTCGAACTTCATCAAAGAGTCGCCAAAATCGACGACAAGAACGATCTCTACATCATCAACGCTGCTCAAAACGGATCCGACCCTATACTGAATAAAGAAATCACCTGTGGAGAAACCAAAGACGGCAAGTAAGCTTTGAGCTCTGGTGGACAACTTCACAAAGGAGACGAGTCGGATGGGAAGAAGAGGAAAACTGGGACGAAAGCGTAAGTCCGAAAGAAAAAGCCGATGACCAAGTCGAGGCGCCGATCGCCAAGCACCTTCGACAGATCAAGAGGGCCATCGAGTCCGTGCTCTGACCGCCCCCAACCCTCGGCGGCAGAGCGCCTCCCCGCCAAATCAAGGGCGGAAATATTCGAGCTCCACGCCAAGCTCTTCTCAAGCCCCTCCTATGAAAGGAGTGATCCAAGAAGAGGTCCACAGAGAGTATTGTGACTATCACCAAGGGTATGGTCATGATACCGAGGATTGCGAACTCGGCTCGCAGATCGACGAGCTCGCAAAGGTGGAGCCTCAAGAAATACCTCCGAAATGGGCCGAAACAGAAGTCGCAGGGAAGAATAACGGGCAACAATCATGAACAACCAAGGACCGACTCGACGACGACCCGACCAAGACGACGAGGACGAAGGTCCCAATGTTATGGAGCAGGTCTACGTTATAACCGGATGCCCATCTGAGCGACGAGGTCGTCATTAAAGAACGGCTCTGAGGCCCGCCACCGAGGAGCCAAAGAACAAGCGACTCCGGACTCGAGAGGACATAGTGTTCTCCAAGGAGGATCCGCACCCAAAATCATGCCGACTAGGACGCCATCACCATACAGTGCCATGGTGGGCAACAAGAACGCCCATCGGGTCTATGTCGACATCGGGCCTCCACAAGATCATCTTCCTGAGTCGCCTCGATAAACTCGAGGTCGGAGGTATTCGTGTACTTCCCGCGCCGTCCCACCACGGAGCTTCACCCGTGAGGCGGTCCAACCCGAGGCGCCATTACCTTCCGATTACAGTGGACGGGCTCCCTGTGCCGGTCACCAAGGCCATCAAATTTTTCCCGGTCCAGCCCCTCCGCATAACTTCATCCCGGGAGAGATTTTCTATACGCCACCAGGCCGCTTGTCTCGGCCTACCACCTCACCGTTAAGATTCCCACCCCAAAGGGGAGTGTTTCAAGATCCAGCACCAAACGGTAGCTAAAGAATGCCTACGAGTCTCAACCCAAGACGCGGCCTCGCCTGTGCATAGCAATTACGAACCCTGAGGCCGACGCCTGACGACGATCCTCAAGGTCATCCGTGTCGGCACCTGTGGCCCAACCGACATCCGACGGCGTGTCATACAACTTCCGAGGGAATACAGGACGTGTTTGCGTGGTCCCCGCCGATATGACCGAGTGTCGCCCGAGCTCATAACTCATCGCTCAACATCGACCCGGCTACCAAGCCATCCGGCAAGAAAAGAATATTCGCGGCGTAACGCAGCCAGTCATAAGGGACAAGGTGACTCAACTTCAAGGCCAAGATCTTGTTCGAGGTCAACACCCGACCTGGACGGCTAATCCAACGTGGTCCCAAAGCTGCAAAGGGAGGCGCGCATGCGCCGATTAACCGACCTCAACAAGCACCGCCAAAAGATTGCTACCCTCCCGACATTGACAAGAAGGTGAGGCATTGGTGGGCTACGAGATGTTCAGCTTCCTAGATCTATAAAGGATACCACCAAACCTCGATGAGCCCGAGGATGCCCCAAGACCGCTCATCACCGACTTCGCGCTTTGCGATCGAAGACGCCTTCGCCCAAGAACGCCGGCTACTTACCGTAGGATGGTGGACGAACATTCAAAGACCACATCGGGAGATTGTCGAGGTCACGCCGATGACATCGTAGTCAAAGTCAAAAACGGAGACCGCGCCAATGACCTCAAAGACTATCCTCCAACTCCTCGTGTCGGCCAACCTCAAGCTCAACCCCGTAAATGTACATTTATGGTGAAGACCGGCAAGTTCCGGGATGCTGGGTTTCTCAAGAGGGCTCAAGGTCAATCCCACCAAGGCGGGGAAGGCGTTTCG
This sequence comes from Salvia rosmarinus, assembly GCA_036937905.1. Lineage (NCBI taxonomy): Eukaryota > Viridiplantae > Streptophyta > Magnoliopsida > Lamiales > Lamiaceae > Salvia > Salvia rosmarinus. Next base: position 11,865,842 of record CM072820.1, read on the forward strand.
ACATGCAAGCAAGGACCATCCGCGAGATCCACAAACTCACCGGTGCCTAGCCGCCTCAAGAGATTCTATCTCGAGCCGAGAGAAGCGCCTTCCTTCTTCAAGATCCCGAGGAGAGCTCCGACTGCTCGGTGAAGAACACCAGGTCGCCTTCACACAAACCAAGGAGTACTCACCGACCGGCCACCCCGTCCGCCCAAGCAAGATTTAACTTCTCTCTATATTTCGCCGCCTTGACGAGGCCATCAAGGCGGTATTGGTGCGAGATGAGGAGGACGACAACCCCATCTACTTTATTAGCCGAGCCTCAAGGGACCAGAGACGAGGTACACCAAATCAAAAGGTAGCTACTGCCTTGTGAACGCCAAGCGACGCCCGACCCTACTTTCGTGCTCATTCTGTCTGTGTATTAACCGACCTACCTCCGAGACAAGTCTTGTCCAAGCCGAGTCATCCGGACGCACAGCCAAGTGGGCATGGAGCTCATGCAGCACGACATCTCGCACTCCCCTAGACCGCCATAAAAGTGGCAGCTCGCCGACTTCCCGGTGGAAGCCAAATTCACCGAGGTCGGCTTCTACCAACGAGGTCGCCCCAACACCCACCCCTCACAGCGGAGGACTCCGTCCCTCGCACCGCCCGATAACCGCTAAGGCATGTACGTGGACTGAGCTTCATGCAAACGGTAGCGGAGCAGGCATTCTCCTCCTCGGCCCCGACAATCAAGAAGCTGACCTACGCCTCCCACACCTTCCCGACCACCAACAACGAGGTGGAGTATGAAGCGCCGATCTCGTGACTCACCGCAAAGGAATTGAGAGTGGACAATGTCCAGATCTTCGGGATTCCTGTGTCGTGGTAAACCAGTGTCCCAGGCGATACGAGGCCAGGAGGACCGAACGAAGCAAGACTGAGAAGGCAAAAGAGATGCTGGCCTCATTCGTGTACTCCAAAGATTCATCGGATCCCACAGTATTATTAACAAATGAAATGCCGACGCTCAAAGAAGTTAGTCAAGCACATCAACAAGTCCACCAAAGGAGGAGGTTCATTCCGTAAGATATAGCGAGTCTCACATCGGCATCATCACCGAGATGGAGCCGAACCGATGTCTCCCATAAAGGCCTACCGGAAGATGGCGACTACCTCAAGATCGGCTCAAGCCAAAAAGATGATGGCGAAATCCCGTATACCTCATACACGAGGGCGCGCCACCGAAGTCTTACCTTCAACCCTCCCCGAGGTGCCTCACCGAAGAGGCCGACCACGTGCTCAATGAGATCCACAGAGGGTCTTGTGGAAGTCACATCGGTCGCGAGCTCTCTCAAAGAAGACGCCGAGGTCGGATATTACCGCCCACCCTTGTTCAAGATTCGCCGAGCTCGCAAAAGTGTCCGGCGCCGCCCACTCCACGGTCAAAAGCTACCCCAAACCGATCTAAGCACCGCAAAGCCCGTGGCCTTTCATGCGCAGTGGGGATCGACATCGTGGTCCGCTCGACCGAGCACCGTGTCGCCTCGATACTTAGTCGTAGCCATAGACTACTTCATAAACGGGTCGAGGCCGAGCCACTTTCGAGCCTCACAAGGTGAGGATCTGCACTTGTGGAAAATATAGTCCGCCGCTTCGCATACCGCATTCTCGTCTCGACAACGGCACCCAATTCGCCGACAAAATTTCGCCGAAAGGCGCAAGAGCTCCAGATCGATTATCGCTTCACCTCGGTCGCACACCCGCAAGTTTAATGGTCGGACCGAGGTGACGAACCGCACGATCGTGACAAGAATTGAAGAAAAGGCTAGACCGAGCCAAGGGCGATGGGCTGAAAATCTCCTCAAGTCCTCTCGGGTCCCACAGATAACACCCTGACCTCGCACTTAGAAACCCCTTCGGCCGGGTCTACGGTACCGAGGTCCGCCATACCGGCCGAGATCGGGCGCACCAAGCCCGCTGCACTCTTCACTTCCACCAGCCGGAACGAGGAAGACCTCGGTACAACCTTGATGCCCTCGAGGAGAAGCCATGAGCTCGCCTTCATAAACGGCCAAGCATGCGGCCAGTCGCACGGTACACAACAAAAGGGTCAAAGCCTCCACGCCCAAGTAGGCGACTCGCCCCACGAAATAATGAAGCCAAGAGAGCCGAAAGGCCTTAAAAGCTGGATCCGACACTGGAAGGCCCATACCGCTGCTCACGAGACCTCGCAGCGGGCTTACAGTCGGCTCACCCATCTGCACTTATCCCCTAACCTCGCACATCATTCATTTAAGGAGGTACTTTACATAGCTTCGATTTCAGATCGGCATCATGTTAGTCCCTTTATTGTTTTGCCAAAGTACGATGTTGATTACATATTCAATAAAACATTTGTTTTTCTAATGAATATTTCACTTCGTCTCATACATATGTGAACATCTGTTTGGATACACCACATTTAAACCTTCACAAGGGGACGCCCTTACGAAGATGAAAATCCCACCAAGTAGGGTACGCATACAGACTACTCATTAATTTGAACGTCTACATGCAAAGCATACAGATTACCCATTAAGTTGGACGTCTACATGCACGCGACATCCAGACCGATCTCGCCAACTTATACCCCTTTATTTGGGAAGATATGCACCCTAAGACAAAGTCTAAATGCATTAACGACTACAAACCGAGTTCCAAGCCATATACAAGTCAACCGGGCTTCCGAGCTCGTTTATACCCCTTTATTTGGGAAAATATACACTTCTGTATACAGTATAAATACATTTACGACCAAAACGAAGTCCTAAGCTATGTTTGTACCTCTCAGGGAAAATGTACACTTCAAACGAGTCTAAATACATTTATATCTACATACAAAGTCATACGCTATATACAAACTCATTCGGCCTCCGGCTCACTCACGGACTTCACAAGCCGCACCACTTCTCGCACAAAATCTCCAGTCCGACGGTGTATGCCCGAACGAACTCGTGCCTTCAACCCAATGATAAGGCCTAATCACCACGGCCTACTCCCGAAGCGCCTGCACGGGCTCGGGGTAGCCTTGACCGAGTTACGACCTGTGGTCACCTCAACTACACCTGTGACATCTTCAAGCGCGCAGCGCGCAATCACGGCACTGGGAACGGATGTACCCGAGGTCACACCCCCCCCCGACGACGCCTGGTCGGGAGTACGACCGCCCCCACCCGTCCGCTCTTCCCCACCGACCGAGGTCCTCGGCCGCCCGCCTCCTTGAGGATCGCCCTGAATAATCCGCCTCACCGACCCATCAACCGAGCACTTGGCATGATCGGGCGAGCCGCCCTCCGCGGGTTCTTCTATAATCGGACCAGTGAGCCCGCTAGGCCTCGCCACGGGCCGGGCATGCGCTGCTTACTGACGATCTCATATCTCCATGTACTTCACGATGGAGTCGACACACCAACTTCTTCTTGCTGGGCTCCTCATCCTCAAAGACCATACCCTCCGCCAAGAAGCTCGGACTCCTGCCGCCGCCTTCGGATATGGTTGTTCCACCAGCCGGTGGATCGCCTTCAGACCGCATGCTCCTCCGACACCCGAGCTAGCCTCCGCAGCTGGCTCGAGCCGCCTCACATCAGATCAAGCGCCTCGATAGTATCGGCATATAAGTCCGCCCGGACTTCGGCCCAGCGATCCTCAACTTTAGAGCCTCGCTCTCGCCTGGAGGCGGGCCACTCGATCATCCCTCGTGGCAACCTCTTCTTCAAGTCGGACGACGCCGAGCTGACATCCATGGTGACCAAAACTGGGTCACCGCAGACTGCCTCCGAAAAGCACCTCTTCGTCTTCTCACAGGCGCCTGACCTCTTTTAACTTGGTCAACAATTCATGATCGAGTCCAAGGCATTCAAAGTGGAGTGTCAGAATAAACAAGACAACACATTTCAAAATGTCAGGCGACATTACTCAAAAGTGGAAATTATTACAAGCGGCCTGTGGTCCTATCGACCCCGCGGTTCAGACTATTACATCAGTCCACCGACCTCAGCCTATTGCCGACTCACCGACCTCCCGATGCTCCCCGCGGTTGGCCCTCCACCGGAGCCCAAGACCGCCTCCCGCCTCCACCTCCTCCTCCTCCTCGCCTGCCCGCACCTCGGCAGCGAGCTCCTGCTCGGGATCTTCTTCCTCCTCAGACCGGGCGACGACCTCAGCCGTCAGAGGTCGAACTGACGCCAGAGCCTCCAAGACCGGAAGCGAGCCAACCCCGAGATCACCCGCGCAGCCTTGTTCACCTCGGAGGTCGACTCGGTCCACCCATGCTCGACCTTATCGGTCGGCATGGCACCACCGCCTTCCCTGTGTGATCGACACCACCTTCGCCCAAAGACGGCGGAAAGATCGGCAATAAAGGCCAAAAGCTCTCCGACTGATGAGCCCGCCGGGCAGGCCCTCAACAAGTGGTCCCTGGTCGGCCACCTTAGCGCCTCCTCGTCCGCGAGCTCCTTCTTCACCCCGCCAACTCTCGCGAACCTCTTCGACCTCCTCCCCAGGCCTCCTGGCTCAAGCCCTTCTTCAGTATGGCCTCAAGAAGAGCCCTCCTACCAAGATCCTCGCGGCCCTCGGCTCGCAGCCACGGCGGTCTCAAGATCCCCCGCAGCAGAAGCTCCCCGCCCAGGGCCATACCGGGCCGAGCTCTCGCACCAGCCCGGCATGACTTGCAGCCCTCAAGAACACGCCGCAGGCTCCCCATCACCGAGCTCCCACCCTAAAAAAGAGCAAAGACAAGTTTATACAGATCGCAGCGCATAAATCCAAACGTGGAAGAATTTTGTACCTCTGGAGGGTGCGGCCAAGCTTGAGGCGGCACCAGCACTAAGGCGGCCCGAGGCCGTGACTCATGCCGGGCCGGACCCCGCCCGAGGTCAGGACTCAATGCCGGCTGGACCTCACCGAGGCCCACTCATTAGTTGGCCCATATTGTCGACCTTCTTCTGACCCTGGTAGGTCCAAATTTCCGCCCATCTTCTTCTTCGCAGCCTCGCTCGGCGATCGCGAGCCCGCCTCTTGCCCGTCGCCTTCACTACATCACATAAGAAAGTCGATTAGCACAAAGAAAATCGGACGATAAGGACTAAGAAGACGGGATGCCATCACCCCGTCCGCACTACGATCCCGACGCTCGACCCATAAATACTCACTGCCTTCTTCAGTCATCCTGGTGTAACTTATGGATAAAATCTCACCAAAGCCGCCAAAGACCTCCTCCATGTGCCCAAGGGCTTGATTTTGTCCGGGTCATCGCATCGATGCCCCACTCATACCTCTACCGCCCTCACCCATGAAGAAATACCTATTCGCCAACGGGACACTTTGGAGGATCACTACTTAAATTTCAGCCGGGGAGACAGATAGTACACCTTCCCATGGTCTCGACACTAAAACAAGATCAAGACCTCGAAGAGAACTCCTCAAGAATGCCATAGCAAGAGAGCCCTAGCCCCACCACCGACCTAATCAATTCGAGGTCAATTGACAAATGGGGATCCGAAATACTTTTGAAAGCTAAGATAAATGGGGCCGGAGGATACCCAAGACCCGCCTCAAACTATCTACATACACGGTAATAAACCCTCCTGGTGGCCATCGCCTATCATCCGTCCATTGCGGCAGCACCACCACGCCTCCTCGGATCCGGTATTCCTTACGACTTCAAAAGCTCCTCCAAAGGTCAAGTCTCACCGCCACGCCCACCCTCGGTCCATCCCATACCGATAATACCGCGGAACCTAGAACTCGATCCTATGGACTTACCTGTGCCGTTATAGCACATATAGTCCTTTACGTCGAGGACAGACGGCGGAACCCGAGGCGTAAATAGAACTTTCAGAGCGAAGAAGATCGGAGAAAAGATGAAAAAACATACTTACTTTTCACGCGAATATATGGCTCCTTCAAATGAGATTAGGATCAAATCGTAAAATTTCTCTAATTTTATCTCTCAAACAAGGCGTCGAAGGGAAAGTGAACAATTGCCTCATTTCAGCCTATTTATAGGACAAAGGCGCCTAAAACCGCCGTTTCAACTCGACATACCTACCCGTGATCGACGTGAGTCCACGCGACGACACCTGCTCGAGTGCCCAACCACCGCTCGGCGCTGATGACGACGCTAGCGTAAGATAGACCGCCGATCGACCGCAATCATCATACTGACCCCGCGCCCTCCAGATGGCGGCGCCGTGTCGCACTCGGCCTTCCCCAAATAACGAGGATCCAGATCGACCTCAAGGCCCTATCAACGGGCTTCGCCTTCACGGAACGCTCCATCCAGATCGAACCCCAACCAACCCCCGCCTTCGGTGCCACCCAGCCACACCTCGGCATCCCTAGAAGGGCGGTCACCAGACCTAAACTCGACACCATCCAAAGATGACTTCTCCATCCGATCCTACCTTGGGTCGGACATCGGCATCCTCCACAAGAGCAGCAAGCCACTCCGGATCGGACCCGGCGTAAACTCACGCAGTAGGTCGATATCCGTGTCGGACTTCACTCCTTCTCAGAAGCACAAACGAAGGGTTGGCAATTAAGTTTAACCAATAACTAATTCAAAGCGTTCTTAGTTTTCCAAATCATTAAGCAAACAAGATATAGAGTTACGAACGTGAATTTGAAGTGGTAAACAAGCCTTAATAATGAATGCAAAATCCATAATAAGTTAAACTCCTTTCAATAAAAAATTTCCTTTTTGTTCTAAATGTCTTATCTTTATTCTCATGATAAAGGTCAAGTGCGGAGGTGAAGAATGAACAAAGACAATGAGTCTTTACACCTATTGGGGGAGAGCTAGAATCGGATGGACTTTTATTCATATATGTATATATATGGCCCCCAGACAGAGATAATGTGGATTGTCCTATATATGAATGTTAACTTATAATAGTAAGTTTATTACATAACCAGTAGTCCAATATTTTTATTTCAAATACTATCTAAAAATCTATTTAAATTATTGTCCTGCCACTTTATATAATCGAATTCGGGTCCTTGTGTGATAGTGTTTCTTGCTTGGACTATTGCACATTTGTTATAGTGAGTCAGTGAGCGAGTTGGCTGATCAAGTGTTCGTAAGAGATGGCCACCTCTCTGGCATATTAGAAGTCAGATTTGGTAAACATACAAAAGAACTTAGTCTCCGCATAAACTTTTAGATCGCATAACTATTTAATAAGCATAGGCCTTTTAGACTAAACATCCACAAGCTACAGCTTTGCATGACATGGCCAATGTTTAACAATTTCAGCAAATATAAATAGTATGTACATCTTTTGGCATGTGCCCACTGAGTTCTTTTGTAGTCATCTGCATATATTTCTATATGTGTATGTTAAGCTATGATGTGAATGGTGAAATATAGAAGCCAAGCTTTTTTTAGTCAAGTTAAAGAATGTCCCAATATACATGTCTTCATCCATATATCTTAGCTACAGTTTCACTACAAAACACTTTAATTATATCTAGAAGAGAAAGAAGACAACAAGCAATATCCGATAATCATGATACAGTTGTTGCTTTGAGACAACAAATGAAAGAGATGCGGTTGGAAACAAAAGAACAAGTTAGAAGTGCCAATTAGCAACCTCTTGTGTCTTTAAATCAGATGTACCACGCTCTTATGAGTATGTCCCAAGGAGGCGGATGGGGGGTCTTGCAGTCAATGAGAATAATTTTAAGCTCAAGCCTGCTCTGATCCGTGCAAGCTGAAGTGTTTGGTGGAGAACCTATGAAAATTCAAATGCTCATCTAGAGATATTTTTTGGATATGTGACACCAAATGCTCATCTAACGCCATCAGGATAAGGATGTTCGAATTTTTACGGCCAGATCATGTTAAAGACCGGTTCAAGAGCTTGGACCGTTCTAGGATTAAAACTTGGAAGCAGCTATATGAGAAATTCTTAGCCAAGTATTTTCCTCCATCCAAGGCGCAGAAGCTAATAACCAGAGATATCCTATTTTGCACAGTTGGAGAATGAGTCAATCTTAAAAGCGTCGAAGCGATTTAGAGATATTCTTAGAAGATGCCCACAACATGGTTTCTCCCGAGCTGCATATTATGCATTTCTATAGTGGTTTAACACCAAATACTCATAGCATTGTAGATGCTACTGTTAAAGGTTGCCTGGTAAATAGAGATGTGAAGGGGGCTAGATGAATCATTGAGGAGATTTCCTCTAACAACTACCTATGACCTCTTTAGACATATCCAGCGATGAGATTATCAACAGTTACGAATGCCATGTATGATGATTTAATTGCTCAATTCACACTTCTCAAGCATGAACGAGAGAAAAAAAAAAGCTAAGGTGGAAGCTCAAGCACATGTAGTGCATCAACCCGATAGAAAAACTTAATTTACCTGTGCTCCCGAGGATATATCTTGAATGTTTAGTTCACCATACATTGATTATATTCCTAGCATGATCCTATATAATTAATTACAACACATAGGTGTTTTCTCGTGTTTACCTGTGAATTTATGGAACAGTAGATTAACAAACTCCACCTTTGATCTTTTGGACTGTTTCTCTGATGTCTATTCTCCAATTGTCACAACCCGACCTTGCTAATCTCGAAGGACTGCCTTATCGAGTCGTGACTTGGGGTTGGATAGAAGGAGCATGAAAGAAAGGGGATTTTAGTGTTGATTTCAAAGCCATATCATTGGTAAGGAAACATAAGTAAATACGGAAACATAAGTGATATCAAGGTCGAAAATGAATAATTTACATATAAGGTCGATTCAGAGAGTCTGACCAAACAGTAGTTAATTATGTAATCACTACTAGGATATTCAAGAATTCAACATATATTTAGAATTCAAAAGAGTTTGCAGCGGAATAAACGTGTGAGATATGCATATGAAGATGCATTCTCAAGGTGAACCAAAAGGTGTTCGATTTCCATCGACAAAAGAAATCCCACTCAACTCCACTTTGTTCCATCACCAACTCAACCTGCACATCAAAAACAAATATGCAGGGCTGAGTACAAAGTACTCAGTGGGCATATGCAGAAATAGTTTATATTTTATTCACAAAATTGTACTACCGTCACCATAATAAGACACAAGGGTTTCATTTAAAAGGCCTTGTGCTTACTAAACATTTTATCATTTTCATAATATTGATTGACCGATCATTTAATTACAAAGTATAATCCAAGTCGACTATGGAACACATCGGGAGAGAGGCATCCCTTCACCTGGATGCACGACTAATCGTGAACGGTTCAGAGGCTAAGTGTACACATTCCAAACTGGCATCTCACCAGTAGGAACCGAATTTGTATATCTCCTGTTGGCCAGGCCAACCCGAATGAATATATAGAAAATAATAAATATTTTGATAAACAATATCACATTTAAACATTTGCAGTTCAAGAAAGCAGTAAAGCATAAGTAGTAAATGATTTTCATAAAAACCACATTTTGTTTAGATAAGAATGCATACCTCAAGAATTGACTTTCTTGAAGTACTTGCTAGTGATCATTCGTCGTTTTCGTTTACGTCCATGTCGGACCTTATCAATGTAAGAAATATAATTTAGTATGTACTTCACTTCCTTTAAGAAGCATCGCTAAGAATAAACGAACTTGATTTTCGTCATCGATTCGACTCAGTTAACAACTATATTTCATCTATTAGGATCATCTTACCATGATGAGAGATGACACTTCGTCGTTGCATTCATTCCTTCAATCAATGTTTCTCCACGTCATTTCATGTAAATTATGAATCATGAGTTCATAACCAATCCTTGTCATTTGTTAACGCGTATCAACAATTCCGAGTTCCAATCCCTCATTCATTACTAACATTTTCTTGCCGCGTTTCTCGCCTCACACGTCCCACATATTCTATCAGAGAACCCCATATTTATACTACACAATCAATACAGATTATTTTCTAATTCCACCGTCTTCTAAAAGTCACTTTATAAATTAAAGTTATTTAAAAAGTATTCCCCTAAGCATCTACTTGGCTTTATCAACTCATTAATTAATTAAATCTATAATTTAATTAAGTAAATTCATAATTAAATGTAACTAAATGGATCAAATTAAAATTCAAATAACATTCAATTAAGTAATCAAATTAATTTAATTCAACTTGGTCATCCACAAATTAGAATTTATTTCCAATCACACCTATTTAGCTATTTGCTTAAGGTCTATCTTATTAATAAATAAATCATCTAAAAGATAATTCTCAAATTTCCCTTTAGTATAATTAATTTTTATTCAATTTCTAAAATTTGACTTTATTCAATTATTAGATTGGTTCAACCTCTCGATTTAATTATAAGAACTCAATTAATCCAACTAGTAATTAAGTAATTATCAATTCAATCTAATAAATTTAAATAACCCAATCTAAATCATCGGTATTTAGATTATCATTTAATTAATTGAGAATTAATCTCAAACTTTAATTACTTAACATCAAACCTCATATTTAATTATTGTAAAATTTATTCAATACTTACTTTATTTCAATTGGATCTTAGAAATATAATAGTTATAGCCTAACTTAATTTATTAATCCAAATCTAAATGATAAATTTGGTTCTAGCCCAATAGAGAATAATTCAAAGCTTAAGTCCATGTTCCATTTAATTACTTAGCCCATGCTAATAAAAATCTGTAGCCACCAGTAAAGACGTCAAGATGTACCAGCATAGATAATCAACCAAGTCAAGTCATTTCTTATCCATACTGCAGCCTATATCAACAACTCATCCTCAAGTTGTCTCAGCTGTGATCATTTTTATATCTCAATAAGCTTAACCAATCATACGACTTATGTGATCTTCTACACACTGTATGATCTAAATTTTGTATAAGATAATGGAACAAACGTATGCAATCAAGTAAACAATTCAGATATGAGATTTTAATAGTGGTAACAGGAAACATTGTATCAAAGCTCAACCATTCTGCATTCAGTATATATAAATCCAACATGCATCACTTACGAAACACACATATACACACACACACACACACACACACACACTCTTTTGTCGCCGTCGTCCCCTCTGTCTCCGATAGAAGACGTCATCGGTCGGCGAGTTGCACAGCCATCCCCGCGATCACATTTCCTCTCTCTTCTCTCTGATCTCTTGTGAACACCCACACACCCATCTCTCTCTCTCTCGTCTCTCACACTGCAGAAGCACACACACATACACATACACATACACATACACACACACACACACATCTATATATCTCTCTCTCTCGGTGGAATCATCATTTCCATCTTCGATCGGCCATATCATTGTCACCGCTAACCTTCTTCTTATCTCTCGTCTCTCTCGTCACTCTCACATCACACACCCAGATATTTCTCTCTCCTCACCTTCTGTCGTCACCAAGGCCTCCATTCTCCGGCGGCATCGCTACCGTTAAGGCCATCTCCTCGATCATCTGCCTGATGTCGCATCGTGCACGGAGCCGTTGTCTATACCTTACTCTTGTTCAGAAAAATAGGGCAACAACAGGTGCTTTCTTCTTCACCTCTCTTCGATCGATGGTTGTCAACAACAACCCGTAGACCATCGTCGTCGTAATCCTGATGTTGCACCGTCTTGCTCCAATCATCGCTGATGTGTCTGCATCGCCGTCGCGTACAGAGCCACCATGCTCCAGCCCAACGCCCCACCGTCTCTGCTCAGCCACTGCCATCGTCTCTCTCTATCGACGTCATCCTCGTTGGGTCGTGTAAGTTTCATCCCGGCAGAACATCATCCTGGTGGTCGTTGATGACGTCATCCGTCAGCCTAAGTTCTACCGACTTCTTAAATTTATTTCGATTTCTATGTTTTCAATTCAAGAAGCAGTGTGTATTTCTATTGGTTCTAGATGTTTGTTCTTCTTTTGTACGTTTTATGATGTAAACATAGATTAGTGTACAATAATCTTTCATTCTTTATTTCATCTATTTGGATCGTTTGATGCAGAGTATATGAGAATGCATATATATACATATGAATGTTGATATATTGCTCTATGTTAGTTAACAAGCTTATCAATTCCAGACTTGAGCAATTTATATAAATGGAGTGATAAAAATGAACCTTGATGAGAAATTTGCTTATTATTCTACCTTGGTTTGTTGAACTTTCAAGCAAGAGGTCACGTCCTTTAAAGCAACTAGATTACTCTCATTCGTCTTTCCTCCTCAAGTTGTTCGAATAAATGAGGAAAATGAGTGAGTGTCTTTCATATAATCCATTATGAGAGTAGGCTATAGGTATGTTAGCTATGTGATGGTAAAGGTGGAAAAAGGTGGAGTAAAGTAGGGAAAATTGGGGATTTTAGGGGATTGATAATGTGATGTGATGCGAGAATTTTCTTAGTATAGATTATTTTTATGGACTCTTATTTTGTACTAGTTCTCTGAATATCGTTTAAACTTTCTTGCTCTAAAATAAAATTGAAACGCCGATGTTTTAATAAATGTCCTAAACTAGAATCTTGATTTTGCTTTATAGAATAAAAATAAAGTTTTAAATTTCATGGGGTATTACATTCTACCCCTTCAAGAAAATTTCATCCTCGAAATTTGTGCATCTTCGTTTATTATTGTATACTGTGTCCTCGAGCTTTGATGTCGTTTCTTGTGTCCATGATATCGTCATAGGACCTTAATTTTCGATATTGACTTATTCTTAGTTCCTAAACCTTCCAGTCTAAGATCTATGTGATCTCGAGGTCATAGGATACTATGAGCCTAGGTTATAAACTTACCCTACACGCAAAATCTATCGATTTCTGTGGGTGGTGAGTCCTATGTCCAAATCTAGTTCGTTCAAACACACATTATCGTTATAATTATTTATACGGGTGAAGAAAATCCATATTGCCTTGCAAGCTCCTTCTAATTGAAGTTCCAAGAAATCCACGTATGCATCTCTAACAAGGTATCGTGAAGTTCTCTTATCGATAATTATCACAAGCATATTGAGAAGTGTGCCCATACCTGTCCAGTTATCCTGATCCTTAGTAGGTTGCTTTTGGTTGAGAACAGAAGTCCTCGATTGCTATATTTGTGGTTGTGGGAGTGTCTGCAGTGCCCTTAGTGGTTGAGCCTATCATGGTTGATTCGGCCCACCTGCTGCCTAATGCCCATTTCCTGGATAGTCCCTAGAAAAATGACCATGTTGGCCACACTTTAAACAACTACCATATCTGTTGGATTTGTATACTGAAAGTAGAATGATTGAGCTTATATACAATATTTCCTGTTACCACTATTAAGGCGAAAAGCCAAAGATTCACCTTAAATCACGGCTCCTATATGAATTGTTTACTTGATTGTATATGTTATTCCACTATCTTATACAAAAGTTAGATCATACAGTGTGTAGAAGATCACATAAGTCTCAGATAATAAAATATAGATAAGAAGTGACTTGACTTGGTTTCTTGTCTATGTTGGTATGTCTTGATGTATTGATGGATCATATTGAGATGAGTTGTTTTATCTGACCGTCATGAAGAACCTAGATCTCGGTGATTTTACGTTGATCTAAACCTCGATAAGGTTTTAGGTGAGTATGAGTTACTAACCATCACTTTGACTTGTTATGGGTGAGGGTTACATGAGATAGCCCAAGATTCTCTGTATCTTAAGTGGTGGCAGTGCTTGTATGTCATGTTAGTTACCTGTATCGAGTCATCGTATCTGTTTAGGATGATGGCTTCCCCTTAAGAAGCTCAAAAGGTTTATTATACTAAACCCTGCAGGTTGAGTTGGCTCAAGTACAATAATAAGGTTGAGTGGTACTACTTAAGGAATTAAAGAGATTAATTATTTTAAGCAGTCAGAATGCTATAAATAATTAATGGACGTGCGATATCTTAAATACGGGGATTCGTAAGTCTAAGTGCAAGCCTGACTCAACTTTCAGGAATAAAGGGGTAAATGTTAATGAATTAATTTATGTTCTGGGTTGAACATAAGATAATTAATTCATTTTAGGCAAAATTTTGTAGTATTCTCCATAGATTGCTCTCACTCAGTATTGGAGAATAAGCATCCGGGATACAGTTCAGAAGATCAAAGTTGGAGTCTGTCATTGCTCTCATATCCTAGAAATTCACAGGTAAACACGAGTAAACAGCTATGCGTTGCAATTAATTATATAGATGCATGTTAGGTATATAATCAATGTATGGTGAATTAAACATGCAAGATAGATCATCAGGAAGAGGGTAAAATTAGATTTTCCTACAATTGGTATCAAAGCCTGAGATCAGTATCTTGGCTCTGTTGGATTAATTCACGTTTGATTATTACATGCGTTATAATTAACTGTGGATCTGTTATTTATCGTGGCTCGGTTGTTTGTCTTTTTGTTGGAATCGTTTTTCATCACAAGAAAATCCGTGGTTACATTAGAATTTGATTTTTTTTTTTGTAAATTATATCTGTAAAAATGAAGAACAAAGACGAAGAACACGGAGAACAAGACGAGACGACATATCCTATCGTGCGGAACGACGGGAGACGCGAGAGTAAACTTTTGTGATCTTCTACACACTATGATTTGGGTAGTAAGTTATCGTACATGATAGGTTGGAACTATTTGTTGTAATTGAAGAGGTGTAGGACTGCATTCCTAGGTCTAGATCTCAAGTTGATCAAAAGTTAAATAGTGATCTTGCCAATATAAGCAATTGAATCACGGGTTAAGTGGTTCTCAACCAATTGTGATAGGATTATGTGGACATATAAGTTTGAGATATTTCGAACCACTTTAAAAATATCGTGCTCTTACTGCTTTGATATATATCTTGCTTATCTTGAACTAGCATACAAACTTCATAACACAAAAGTTCTTTTGAGTCTTTGATAAAAACTCAAGTGGGGTTCCTACCCACATGAAGTTGCATTAATATTAGGTGCACAAGCCTGATCATGATTTCTTAATAATAAACAAAGTTCTCAAGTGAATATAAATTAAGGCTCACACTTGTGCACTTGAATAAAAAAAGATAGTGATCCAATTGTTAAGTTGTCAATATGAGTGTTATCTTACCAAATTCTCACTCAATTTCTGAAGAAGCCTATATGAACCTAAAGGTTTCAGGTTACCTAACACTTTACTCAACAAGTCAAAAGATTTAGACTGGACGTATCCCCCTAATACATCTGATAAGACTCACTCTTAGAACAGCACAACTCTTGAATGCTCGGGTATGGTTGTGTAGGAAATCTTATTTTGCTCATGCTCCCGATGATCTATATTGGATGTTTAATTCACCATACTTAATTATATTCCTAACATGCACCTATATAATTAATTGCAATACATAGGTGTTTACTAATATTTACCTATGAATTTCTGGGATAGCAGATCAATTGCGGACTCTACCTTTGATCTTCTGGACTGTATCCCGAATGCCTATTCTCAAATACTGAGTGAGAGCAATCATGGAGAATACTATAAAATTTCATCTCCGATGTACTTCCTATGTGATTTTCAAAAATCACAATAAAGCTTAGGATAATCTGATTTTCTCTCACCTTATATTTATAATGCATTCATAGGATCATATTTAGATATGATCCTTGCATATATAGTAAATACAATAATTATATTCAATACCTGAAGATAATTCATATATAGAATAATTATTTCTTGATATATAATAATATCAGATAATATCTATCTAGATATTGGAGATGTATTAAAATAATACAGAAATCAAAACAGAGTCCCAGTTGGACTCTATATAGTGATGGACGAAAATTCCAGCAGTAAAGGCCTTGATAGGTCAGCGTAGGGATCAGATGCAAAGAATAAAGATGAGCCTAAAATGAATTTATTATCTTATGTTCATCCCAGAACATAAATTAATTCATACATATTTATTCATTCCACTAGAGAACAAATACTAACTTACCTTTTATTATCGAAGTTGAGTCGGGTTTTCACTTAGACTTACGAATCCCCGTATTTAAGATATCGCACGTCAATTAATTATTTATAGCACTCTCACTGCTTATAATAATTAATCCCTTTAATTTCTTAAGTAGTACCACTCAACCTTATTATTGTACTTGAGCTAACTCAACCTATAGAGTTTTTAGTACAATAAACATTTTGAGCTCTTTAGGGGACGTCATCATCTTAAAGGGATATGATGACTCGATATAGATAACTAGTATAACATATAAGCACTGCCACCACCCAAGATGCAGAGAATCTTGGGTTATCTCATGTAACCCTTACCCATAACAAGTCAAAGTGATGGTCAGTAACTCATACTCACCTAAAACCTTATCGAGGTTTAGATCAACGTAAAGTCACCGAGATTTAGGTTCTTCACGACGGTCATATAGAAGAACTTATCTTATTGTGATCCATCAATACGTCAAGACGTACCAGCATAGACAAAAAACCAAGTAAAATAACTTCTTATCTATACTGCAGCCTATACCGACAACTCGTCCTCAAATTGTCTCAGCTGTGATCCTTTTTATATCTCAACTAGCTTAACCAATCATACAGACTTTTGTGATCTTCTACACACTGTATAATCTAACTTTTGTATGAGATAATGGGATAACATATGCAATCAAGTAAACAATTCGGATATGAGATTGTAATAGTGGTAATAAGAAACATTGTGTACAAGCTCAACCATTCTTCTTTCACTATACAAATCCAACATGTCAACACCATCACAACCTCCCTTGCTTTTTGTGGATTATTGACATTTCGTTTCTTATGTGCTAAACCACACGCTGCTCGCAAGGGTCATTCCGCTTGAAATGCTATGGTGGCTATGAGGACTGTTAGAGACGGATATGTAGAATTGTAAATATAACGATAAAAACAAAGATATATAAAATCGAGGCAAGAGTTGGACTCTTTATCTGCAAGATAATTTAGTTCCGCTATAGTGCACGTAGTTGTTTAGCTATTATCTCCAAGATATAACGGTTTAGCAAATACGAGTAGTTGTACTACTAGATGTTATTCCGGTGAACTACTTGATACTCGAGACAGAGAGGCTTTTTGAAGAATGAATGAGATAGATTGATTATCTTTGTTTTGGTATGTTATCATCTTCTGCATGATCCTTTTTATAGCCCAAGGTGTTTGTTCGGGAAGTGGTACGAAGGCCCAACTGCTAACCCGAACCATTGCATCGATCCATTGCTGATCAGGTTAGCCGAATCGACGTGATGGTACGGCCATGCACGAGTCCAACCGTTCCAACACGTGGTCGAGTCGACATGTCGCCCGAGCCATCTCCAGGTGCCATGTTGGCAAAACTTTTGGCTCCTCAAAGCTCATCGCGATGATGCGCACGTGCGAAGTGCAAAGTGCATATCTAAAGCACCCAATGCGACAAGTGCGACGTGAACGTGCTCGTGCTCGTGCTCGGACTCTCAGACTCGGATGGTGCTTTGCACAATCCTCGTAGGCATTTGGGTTAGCCATAAAATAGCTAATTAAAAAACCCACTAAGGTGCATCATAGATGGAGCATACTTGATTATTCCTTATAGGTGTGAACTCATTTATATATAGCTTAGAACTTTATTAATTTTCCAATGTGGGATAGAAAATCATTCCTACCATTAAGAAGTTAACTTTGTGCATTAATATTTCATTCATCCCACAATGGATTTGAACACAGAAATATACTAAATTGATCTACACAAAATGTAGATTCAAATCTAAGCTCATATACAATTTATTCCAACAATCCCCCATACGAATGACGATTAATTCAAATGCAAGTTTTTCAAAGTCCCGATGACCTATTATTGCATCAGGATAGATAGTTGTTGGCTCTGAACCTTCCTTAGTATAGTGTTATAAAATTTACTCACTGCTCGGTGAACACGATGTCTTAAACCGGTCAGTTTTTGTGTAAATCAAGACAATAACACATACACAATAATAGATACAATATCTTTCGTTCTCACGTTGTGTCCATTTTGGCCTTGGACCATATCTTGATTCATAAGTGTTTATTCATTTGAAGCAGCCCATACTTCACACTTAGACATGTGATCTCCTATGAAGAGTATACTGCTATACTCTACCAATAAGAATATAGGAATCATTAAAAGTTCTTAAAACTTACCCTTTACCCGAACTACAGGATTACACTTGGACAACTACGAGAATGGAATATTGAGATTCCAAGTGTATAACTTGAACCTTCATAACTTAGTTGTCTCTTTGAACCAAGTTTTTTGGATCTCCAATCATCATGGTTGAGTTACCATTATGAACATTCTTTAAGCGTGGATTTTAATCCCATTCCCCTTACTGCATTGTATAATAGATCACGATTAATACCTTTGGTAAATGGATTCGCTATATTATCTTCTGACCTTACATAGTCAATACACATTATACCAGTCGTGATCAATTGTCTAACAGTATTATGTCTTCGACGAATGTGTGGAGACTTAACGTTGTAAAGGATACTCTTAGCTCTCCCTATGGCTGACTGCTGTCACAATACACCATAACGGGAGGCACAATTTTTTCCCAACAAGAAATTTCTTAGCCATTCGGCTTATTCACCAGCTTTGTCTAAAGCAATGAATTCTGATTCCATTGTAGATCGAGCTATACAAGTTTGCTTAGAAAATTTCCATGACACTGCTCCTCCATCTATTGTGAACACGAATCCACTTGTGGATTTGAAGTCTTTTGTGTCGGATATCCAATTTGCATCGTTGTATCCTTCCAAAACAACTGGATATCTTGTGTAGTGTAAACTATAGTTCAAAGGATGTTTTAAATATCTTAGAACTCTAGTTAATACGGTCCAATGATCCTTGCTTGGATTATTTGTGAACCGACTCAATTTGCTAATTTAATATGCTATGTCGGGCTTGTGCAATTTTCTAAGTACATTAGACTTTCAATGACCCTAGCATAGTCCAATTGGAATACTGGGTCTCCTCGATTTTTGGCTAAGTGTAGACTTAAATCAACAGGTGTCTTAGTCGGAGGTAGATCATAAGCTTTGAATTTCTTATGCACGTTCTCAACGTAGTGAGGTTGTGATAAGATAATTCCATCAGGTGTTCTAGAAATTTTAATTCCTAGAATCACATCAACTATCCTCAAGTCTTTCATATCGAATGTCCTTTTCTATATTTCATTAGTATTCATGATTATATCATGATTACTACCCATTATGAGCATATCATCAACATAAAGACATACAATGACAAAATTATCGGATGTCCCTTTAATGTAAACACATTTATCACATTTATTAATTTTGAAGCCATTTGACATCATCACTTGGTCAAATTTCTCATGCCATTATTTTGGTGCTTGTTTAAGTCCCTATAAAGACTTTACAGGTTTGTAAACTTTATTTTCTTGTCCGGGGATAACAAACCCTTCAGGTTGTTCCATATAAATTTCATCTTTAAATCTCCATCTAGAAATACCATTTTTACATCCATTTGGTGTCCTTCAAGGTTATGCAACGCAGCTATAGCAAGTAGCGTTCTTATGGATGTAATCCTTGCAACCTGTGAGTATGTATCAAAGTAGTCACACCATTCCTTTTGTTTGTAACCCTTGACTACCAAACGTGCTTTGTACTTATTAATAGTTCCATCGGCGATGAACTTTCTCCTTAGAATGCACTTGCATCCTAAAGGTTTGCAACCAGAAGGAAGGTCAACAATTTCCCAAGTGTGATTGTTCAAGATAGATTCGATTTCACTATTGATAGCTTCTCTCCATAGAGCAGCATCAGGACCCGACAATGCTTCCTCAATTGTCTTAGGATCATCTTCCAACGAATAAACCACAAAGTCTAGACCAAAGAACTTTACAATTTTTGTTTGTTTTTCTCATCTTGGTTCGGGTGTTAGCTCAATATTGTTGTCAACATTTGGTCCAACATTTTCTGACGAGTTTTCTTCATAAGTTCTCTTCTTAGAACTTACATCGTTCTTTTCTTTCTTGGGAAATATAGTTTCAAAAAATATAGCATTTCTTGCTTCTATGATCATTCCCTCATTTATGTCGGGTATTTTCGACTTGTATACCAAAAAACGATATGCGCTACTATTGTTTGCATATCCTATGAAGATGTATTCAATAGTTTTAGGGTCTATCTTAACTTGTTTTAGTTTTGGTACTTCGACCATTGTGAGACATCCCCACACTTTCGTGTATTTATAGGATAATTTTCTACCTTTTGATAAGCCTAATTTTTACCTGATTTATAAAGCCATATTCGTTTCGTTTATAACTGATAAGTGATCTTTTGAGCTGTCATTTGATATATTTATGTTTACCTTGAAAGATATTATGTCGTATGTATTTCGTGTCATTTAGCACAGGTTTTGATGTCAAAAAGGTAGATCACGATTAAAGAGAAATTCTGGCTCACGACGCTTCGTGACTCACTCTCGCGACGAACACACGCGAAGCTAACATGCGAGAAAGAGAAGGAGAAGCCTCGCGACATTTGCTCGCGACCAAACGTCGCGAGACAAACTCGCGAGGAAGCACGAATGCGGCAAGAAGCATTATTTCGTGACCATAACTCGCGAGCCAAGACGGATGCACACCGAGAGGGTCAGCTCGCGCCTTTCACTCGTGACTATCCTTCGCGACCTAACCTCACGAGATAGGGCGATGCGGCCTAGATTGATATATCAGCACGCAGTCAGAACGGAGGCAATATCACACACCTTAGCTTTTAGAACAGAACACTTTCATCTTTTAGAGTTTTTGCACGTTTTTTCCAGAATAGATTTTTAGTATAGCTTGAGTTTATTTTCATTCCAGTTTCGTTTTAGATTCCTTCGAGCATTCAGTTTATCTTCCAAATTCAAGTTGTTACATTGTTCATCGTGGAATCTGTTGGATTTGTATACTGGAAGCAGTTTTGGTTGAGCTTGTATACAATGTTTCCTGTTACCACTATTACAATCTCTTATCTGAATTGTTTACTTGATTGCATATGTATGTCCCCTTATCTCATATATATAATTTAGATCATACAGTGTGTTGTAGATCACATAAGTCTATATGATTGGTCGAGCTTAATGAGATATAAAAAGTATCACAATGAGACAACTTGAGGACGAGTTGTCGGTATAAATGTGTGGTATAGATAAGTGACTTGACTTGGTTGCTTGTCTATCTTTGATGCGTCTCCGACGTATTGATGGATCATAGTGAGATGAGTTCTTCTATCGACCGTCGTGAAGAACCTAGATCTCGGTAACTTCGTTGATCTAAACCTCGATAAGGTATTAGATGAGTATGAGTTCTTGACCATCACTTTGACTTGTTATGGGTGAGGTTACATGAGATAACCCAAGATTCTCTGCATCTTGGGTGGTGGCGATCTTGTATGTCATCTAGTTACACGTAATGCAGTCACCGTATCCGTTTAGGATAATGATGTCCCCTTAAAGAGCTCAAAAGATTAAGTGTACTAAACCCTGCAGGTTGAGTTATCTCAAGTACAATAATAAGTTTGAGTGGTACTACTTAAGGAATTAAAGTAATTAATTATTTTAAGCGATCAGCTGTAAATAATTAATAACGTCTGATATCTTAAATACGGGGATTCGTTAAGTCTAAGTCGAGCCGACTCAACTTGGAAATAAAGGGGTAAGTCAGCATTTATTCTCTAGTGGCATGAATAAATGTTTATGAAATAATTTATGTTCTGGACTGAACATAATATAATTAATTTATTTGAGGCCCATTTTTATTCCTTGCATTTTATCCCTGGGCTGGCCCATCCAGGCCTAGAGCTAAGAGAAATTTCGCCCATCTTCATAAGAGTCCCATAGGGATTCTGTTTTGATCCTCTCTATCTAGATAGATATTATTATATTTATTAGATATGCAGAGATCATATCTAAATGGGATCTAGGGTTGCATTATAAATATAAGGTGAGAGAAAATCAAAAGGTTAATTTGAAAGTTGTGAAGAGAAAGAAAGACGAATTTTCTTAGCAGTCTCCATAGATTGTCCTCACTCAACATTGGAGTTTAGGCAATCGGAACACAGTCCAGAAGATCAAAGCACGAGTCTTGATCCATTCTTGCCCGACGAATGAGCAGGTAAACACGAGAAAACACCAATGTGTTGCAATTAATTATATAGGTGCATGCTAGGAATATAATCAATGTATGGTGAATTAAACATCCAAGATAGATCCTCGGGAGAGGGTTAAAATCAGTTTTCCCTACAATTGGTATCAGAGTCTAGGATCAGTATCTTGGCTCTGTTGGATTAATTCACATTTGATTATTACGTGCGCAATTAATTTATTGTGGATCTGTCGTTCATCGTGGCTCGTTTTATTTTTGTCGATTTTTGTTTTTCACCACAAGAAAATCCGTGGTTAGATTAGAATTTTTCTTGTAAATCTAATCTGTAAAAGAAGAACGAAGACAAAAAGCACGAAGAAAGAGACGACGGGAGGTACGCCGGAAAATCGGATGCACGGCCGCGGGTGTGTGGGCGACGGCACGTGGACGTGCTCGGCGCTCACAGCACGCCACTCGGCAGCTGCGAGTGTTTTTCTTGGCGGCACGCGCGAGGGGCGAGGGCGTGGAGTCCTGGCGGGCGGGCGATAGGGCTCGGCGGCCGGCGTGCAGGCGCGCGGTTTCCAGCGGATGCCTCGGCGGCGTGTGTTTCGGCGGGTCTCGGCGGATGGCTTTGGCAGCACGCAGGCGAGGCAACGTGGGGCGTGCCTTTATCACGTGGGAGCCTCGGCGCGCCTCGGCAGGTCGAGCGCTCGGCAACGCATAGCGCGTACGGGTGCCCTCGGCAGCAATTCTTGATAGGCGCCGAGGCGTCCTCGGTGGCAGGCGTCGGGGCATGCGATTCTCACGCGGAAGCCTCGGCAGCGCTCGGTGACGCTTCTCGGTAGGACCTAGGTGAGATATCACGTGAAGGGGCGCGCTCGATGCGCGCAGACCAGCGTGTAATTCTCGACAGTCCATCCGGACGGCTGGGCGATGTCTGCGCAGACGAGGCGCGAGGCTGGGCGAGATGGTTGGCTGGGCGCACAAAGCTTCTCGGCAACACCTCTCAACCAGGCGATGCGATGACATCCTCGGCAGGGGTGGTGGCGCGAGTTCCTCGGTAGATCTCGGCAAGAGGCACGACGGTAGGGCGGTAATGTGCGGCTGGGTGTGCGCATGGGCTGTGCCCTAGCGCACACGGCCCAATCCACATTGGGCCGACCCGACCCGTTTTCGGCACAAACCCGATTTTTAGCCCAGATCTGAATTTTCGACCCGATTCCAGATTTTTGACCCGATCCGGCCCGATCCATTGTTCCGACCCGTTTTCAAATTTTCGGCCCAAATCTAGTTTTGGCGAATCCGGTCCGTGCCCGTGCACGCGAGGCCCATTTTTCAAGATTTTTGAAGATCTGTACTTTGCAAATTTATGTAATAAATTAGGCGCGGAAATCTGAGGATCACGTGTGGGCGCGATGAGCAATTTATTTTATTTTATCGTTGAAAGCATGTCGTGGATGATTAAATTATCGCGAAGCATGCTATGTATGTTTAATTACGTAGATAAACATATTATATGTTTTCGTGATTGGATGCGCATAGTAAGCATGCTAGGTTTATCGCGTTTTTCAAGCATAATTTAGAATTTTGCGAGCATGTTTTCCATGATGAGTTCAATAAAAAAGCATGCTAGGATTACGTGATCTGCATGGACAAACCTTTTGAAACAAAAGACTAAGCAAGAAAACCGACATATTAATTTCTAAAATTAAAATGTCAAGACCTCCACTTTTTAATCTCTAAACAAAGTAATACGCATTGTGAGTAAACGTCCACACGCGTGGCTTGCTTGCACTGTTTGTCATAAGTTTGTTAGATGAGATTTCTAAATAAAACATTTTAATCTATTGAGAAGTGGGAGTTTCATGTGTAAACATCCACACGCGTGGCTTGCATATCACGATTTTCATAAATTCTCTAGAGATAGATTTAAAATGAGATAACAAAAGAATTTGGATTGGGCGGTATGGTCTAGTGAGTATGCGATTCTAAGAATTCATTTTCTGCTATTAAAATTGTGGTCATTGCTTAGACATCACCTTAAGTACAACTTCCCGCGAAGTCCCTTCTTGTGATAGTGATGTGGTCTAGTAAGGTCCAATCATTAATTTCATTTGTCATAAGGATAAGATTAACATGGATTGAAATTAAGCGACTAAAATGCATATTTTAGTGCAGTCGAGGTTCGTGTGTAAACGATCACAGCGTGGCTTGCATGTGGAATTCCTTGGGCGATTGGAGGTTTCAATTAATATTGTTTTATCAAAAGGTTACAATATTATTATTACTGAATTATGTGCGATCGTATGCTTATGTGTTTACATTACTTTTAGATATGTCTCTTACACCGATTATCAATATGCTCGCACAAAATCCTCTATCCGTTACAAATTTTATCGAGTGGAAACGAAACATTGAGATTGTTCTTACTACCGAAGAAAATTTATTTGTACTTACTACACCCCGTCCCAAACCTCTAGACGATTTATCTGCGATGAGGAGGCGAGGAGCACGAGAAATGGGACAAATCAAATAGAATGGCAAAGTGCCTTCTTTTGGTCACCATGTGTGAGTCCCTGCAACTCCAGCATCAAGAGATGGATGATACAGCCATAATATGGCTAAATCTCATGAAATCGTATGAAGAGTCGGACGAATAACTTGTCATAATTTGACAAAATCAATAATGTCAAGTTCAATGAAGGAAGCGATTCGATGCATGACCATGTAAAGCAAATGATCAATCTCTTGGGAGAGCTTGAATTGGTTGGAGGATATATTGATGGCGTAGTCGAAATTGATATGATCCTCAACACTTTGCCCAAGTCTTTTGATGACTTCCGTTATGGAGTAGTCCTTTATAATAAAGTTATACTCTAGATTCATTCAAGAGGATCTAGTAACGGAAGAGCATAAAATGGGTAAAGTGCCTGATCTTTAATCGCACCTCAAGGAAAACCACTGTTTTATCGAAAGATGAAAAGTTAAAGTGGAATTCAGAGATGCTAAGGCTAAAGAAAAGAGTGGGAGTAATACAAAGGGCTCTACCGGTTTTGAAAAAGCGAAGGAGAAGGTAAATTCTTGAGTGCGGTGAGGCGGGCATTGGAAGGCCAGTGCCCTATGCTTAAGGCTCAGTCGCCATTTGCTTTAATGTGAAACATGTTTAGCGACTTGTTCTACTCATTCATGGGTAGTAGATACGGGTGCTGTTGATCATGTTTGTTACACCTGCGAGGGTTCTGCGGACAAGGAGCTGCATGATGGCGAGATAACGATCTCCATGGGTAGCGGTGAAAGTCGAGGCATTGCGATCGGAGATGTTACTTTATACTTTGATATGATAGTTTTAGTATTAAAAGATGTTTTATATGTGCCGGAGTTTCGACGGAACCTTATTTCGGTTTCGAAACTATTTATTCATGGATATTCAGTTGTTTTTGGTAGTGGTGTTTCTATCATAAGAAATAACGAAGTTATCTATGGTGGCTCATTATATAATTCGCTTTATACTATTTCTGCCAAGCATAATACCTTTAATTATGTTGCATCTACATCAAACCTTAAGAAGATGAAGTTTTCTTCGCAAGATGACACCACATTTCTTTGACATCTTAGATTAGGTCACATCAATCTAAATAGGATCCAAATACTGGCTAATAATAGAGCGTTGGGTGATATCATAGTTACTTCTTTCCCAGTCTGCGAATCCTGTATAGAAGGGAAGATGTCGACCAGACCCTTCAAAGCGAAGGGTTATAGAGCTAAAAAGTGTTGGAACTAGTCCATTCGACACGTGGACCTATGTCCACACAAGCTCGTGGAGAATGCAGTATTTTATCACTTTCATTGTGATTACTCAAGGTGCGGATACATATACCTACTTCACATAAGTCAGAATGCTTTGAAAATTAAAAGAATTTAAGGCGGACGTGGAGACGAAGCTAGGTAAAAGTATCAAGTCACTGCGGTCTGATCGCGGTGGCGAATACCTCAGTAACGAGTTCATGGACTATTTGGTGCAGTATGGGATTACCTCCCAGCTCACTACACCGGGCACACCATAGCAAAATGGTGTGTCAGAACGAAGAAATATGACTCTCTTAGAAATGGTTAGATCAATGATGAGTTATGCAATGTTGCCTATTTAGTTACGGGGTATGCCTTAGAAATAGCAGCATACTTGCTTAATCTAGTACCATCCAAGTCAGTCGAAAAGACCCATTTCGAGTTGTGGTTTGGTATGAAAGCCTAGTTTAAACCACATACGGATATGGGCGATCCGACACATGTCTTTGAACAAGAAGGCTAGATCGAAGCAAGGGCATTTATTGGCTATCCTAGAGAAACAAAGGTGGTTATTTCTATAGTCTAAGGATCGGAAGGTCATTATTAGCACTAATGCCCGATTCTTAGAGAGGATTATATGAAAACCATAAATCAAAGTTGAAATCATTCTTGAGAATTAGAAGATGATCATATTCCGCCACCGATTAAACCAAAGGTACTAGATGTCGTGACTAGTGGGAGGGATCGACACCAAATACTTCAAGAAATTGAAGTGGGTCGAGTTCCACTGGAGATACCGACCGTACAAGTGGCACCTATTCGACAAGTTGTGCGAGATAGAGAACCACAAGTTCTTGCACCCACCGTTGCCATTGTGCCGGTGGTGCCTCGTCGTAGTTGGAGGTTGTTCGTCAACCCGGCGATTTATGTTCGTGGGTGAATATTCGGTTTAGTCGAAGCGAGCAAGCTATAATCGACCCATGGACATACGGTGGGGCGATTGAGACATAGATGCAAGATCATGGCACACCGCTATGGACTTAGAAATTGAGTCCATAACGACTATGGATGTATCTGAAAAGACACCTCTACCGGATGGCAAGGAAGCCATAGGTAGTAAGTGGGTATCTGAGGAAGAGATTCGGATGGAGGGTTTCGGCTTTTAAAGCCGGGCTTGTGGCGAAAGGTACACTCAGTTGAGGGCATCGATTTCGATGAGACCTTTTAAGCTATAGCAATGCTCAAGTCCATCGAATTCTTACGGCCATAGCAGCCACTTGAACCTTGCGGTTTGGCAAATGGATGTGAAAACCGCTTTTCTAAGCGGTTACCTTGAAGAAGGTATAGACATCTATGTCGTGACAGAAGGTAATGTGGTGAAGGGTGAAGAGCATCTAGTATGGAAGCTTAAGAAGTCCATTTATGGACTTAAGCAACTTCCGATCATAAATTTACGCTTTGACGAGGTGGTAAAGTCCTATGGATTTACCAGTTGCCTAACAAAGTTGTGTGTATCGTTTGGATGTCAGCGGTGGTGTGGTATTTCTTGCACTTTACGTAGATGACATCCTTCTACTAACAACAATGTGAAGTTGTTATCGGGCGTAAAGAGTTGGTTATCGATCGGTTTCAAATGAAAGACTTAGGAGATGCGTACATTCTTGGGATCAAGGTTTACCGAGATCGCGAGAAAAATGTTGAGCTTATCTCGGCGTCTTACATTGATACTGTAATTACTCATTTTAGTATGTAGACCACCAAGAAAGGATTGCTACCTTTCAGGGCATGGTGTTCCTTTATCTAAGGAGCAATCACCTATTCTTGCAATGGAGATAGAGGAAATGAGACAAGTTCCTTTCGCTTGAGTCGTAGGAAGTCTCGTGTATGCAATGCTTATGTACGAGACCGATATACGCTGTGCGGTAGGCATAGTAGCTAGATATCGGTCTAACCTGGACAAGCTCATTGGATTGCGGTAAAGCATATACTCAAGTACCTGAAAATGACTCGAGATTATTGGCTAGTTTACCAAGTAGATAGTATAATGCATTTGGGTTATTCAGACTCGGATTTCCAAGCTGACCGTGATGAGAAAAATTCTACCTCAGGCTATGTGTTTACCTTGGGAGGATGAGCCGTATCCTGGCGGAGTACAAAGCAGCGATGCATTGCGGACTCTACCATGGAAGCCGAATATGTAGCCGCCGGAGGGTGCTAAAGAGGCTGTATGGTTCAAGAACTACCTCGTGGATCTAGATGTGGTACTGGTTTGCCCAAGTATCATTGTTTCTTGTGATAACTTTCGGTGCGATGGCAAACTCGAAGGAACCCACGGACCCGAGGCGACCAAACACATAAAGAGAAAGTACCATATCATACGAGAAATCGTTAGACGAGGAGATGTGCTAATTGAGATGTAGGGAAATCTGATTTTAACCTCTCCGGGATCTATCTTGGATGTTTAATTCACCATACATTGATTATATTCCTAGCATGCACCTATATAATTAATTGCAACACGTAGGGTTTTCTCGTGTTTACCTACAATTTGTTGGGGAAGAAAGGATCAAGACTCGTGCTTTGATCTTACGGGTTGTATCCCGTTGCTAAACTCCATGCCGAGTGAGGACAATCTATGGAGAATGCTATGAAAAACGTCTTCTTCCTTCTCTCAAGATTTTGAAAATTCTCACTATTTAAGAATAGTAATTCTCGAAAATTCTAGCTTGAGCATTAGCATTGATTTTCTCTCACCTTATATTTATAATGCATTCCCAAATCTATCTAGATAGGATTTATGCATATCTAATAAATATAATCATATCACTTAAGATAGAGAGGATCGAGTTAGAGTCTAGTAGGATTCTAGAGAGGGGAGGATTTTCACCTTAGCTCGGGCTGGATGGGCGGCCAGGGGATAAAATATAAGGAATACGAGATGGGCCTCAAATAAATTAATTATCTTATGTTCATTGAACATAAATTAATTCATAAACATTTATTCATGCCACTAGAGAATAAATCTTGACTTACCCTTTATTTCCGTTGAGTTGGGCTTGCACTTAGACTTTACGAATCCCGTATTTAAGATATCGTCGTCCATTAATTATTCTGACTTTATTGCTTAAAATAATTAATTACTTTAATTCCTTAAGTAGTACCACTCAACCTTATTATTGTACTTGAGATAACTCAACCTGCGGGGTTTAGTACAATAAACCTTTTGAGTTCCTTAAGGGATGTCATCATCCAAGCGGATACGGTGACTCGACATAGGTAACTAGCATGACATACAAGCACGCCACCACCCAAGATGCGAGAGAATCTTGGGTTATCTCATGTAACCCTCACCCATAACAAGTCAGTGATGGTCAACAACTCATACTCATCTAATACCTTATCGAGGTTTAGATCAATGTAAGTCACCGAGATCTAGGTTCTTCACGACGGTCGGATAAAGAACTCATCTCATTGTGATCCATCAATACGTCGAGAGCGTGCCCGGTATAGACAAGCAACTAAGTCAGTCACTTCTTATTTATACGCAGCCTATACCAACAACTCGTCCTCAAGTTGTCTCAACTGTGATACTTTTTATATCTCATTAAACTTGACCAATCATACAGACTTCTGTGATCTACAACACACTGTATGATCTAACTTATATATAAGATAAAGGGACATATATATGCAATCAAGTAAACAATTTAGATAGGAGATTGTAATAGTGGTAACAGGAAACATTGTATACAAGCTCAACCAAAACTACTTCGGTATCTGAAATCCAACAATCTTCCACTTATACTAAAGCAAAACTTTTAGTATACAATGTGTCTCACTACTAGCTATTACAAACAACACCATCACTTTGCTTCTCCCACTTATACAAAACTTTCCTTTCTAAGTGGGTGCCATCTTGCGCAATCCAAGTCCTCGAATATGCACTTTGTAGACTTTTTGCGGCAGATTCTTCGTGAATGGATCAGCTAGGTTATCCGTAGTATCAATCATTTCGATCAGCACATCCCCTCGTCTAACGATTTCTCGTATGACATGATACTTTCTCTCTATGTGTTTGGTTACCTTGTGGGTCGGTGGTTCCTTGAGTTTGCCACTGCGCTGAGTTATCCTGATGAACTATGATACTCTTGGGCAAACCGGTACCACGTCTAGATCTATGAGGTAGTTCTTGAACCATCTGATCTCTTTAGCGACCTCAAGCGGCTACATATTCGGCTTCCATGGTGGAGTCCGCATGCATCATTGCTTTGCACTCAGCTAGGATATGGCTCCTCCCTTGCCAGGTAAACACATAGCCCGAGGTGAACTTCTTCTCATCACGGTCGACTTGGAAATCCAGTGCGAATAACCCAAAGGCATTAGACTATCTCGCATGGTAAACTAGCCTATAATCTCGAGTCCTTTTCGGTGCTTGGTATATGCTACCAAGTCAATGAGCTTGTCGAGGTTAGGCGATATCTAGCTACTATGTCTACCGCATAGAAGATATCCGACCTCGTGCATAGCATTGCATACATGAGACTTCATACGGTGGAGCGTAAGGAACTTGTCTCATTGCCTCTATCTCCTGCGGTCATGGGTGATTGCTCCTTAGATAAAGGAACACCATGTCGAAGGTATCAATCCTTTCTTGACGGTGCGCATACTAAAGCGAGTAATCACGGTATCAATGTAAGGCGCTGAGATAAGCTCAACATTTTTCTCTTGCGATCTCGGTAAACCTTGATCCCAAGAATGTCTGCATCTCCTAAGTCTTTCATTTGAAACTGATCGGATAACCAACTCTTTCGATGCGATAACAACTTCACATTGTTGCCAGTAGAAGGATGTCATCTACGTAAAGTGCAAGAAATACCACATCACCGTTGACATCTAAGCGATACACATAACTTTAAGCTAGGCAAGCTGGGTAAATCCATAGGACTTTACCACCTCGTCAGCGTAAGTTCCGGATCGTGAAGCTTGCTTAAGTCCATAAATGGACTTCTTAAGCTTCCATACTAGATGCTCTTCACCCTTCACCACATAACCTTCGGGTTGTAGCATATAGATGTCTCTACCTTCTTCAGGTAACCGTTTAGAAAAGTGGTTTTCACGTCCGTTTGCCAAACCTCGAGGTTTAAGTGGAAATGCTATGGCGAAAAAATTACGATGGACTTGAGCATTGCTACGAGGCAAAAGGTCTCATCGAAATCGATGCCCTCAATCTGAGTGTACCCTTTTGCCACAATCCTGGCTTTAAAAGCCGAAACATCTCCATCTGAATCTCTCTTTCTCTTGTATACCCACTTACTACCTATGGCTTCCTTGCCATCTGGTTGAGGTGTCTTTTCGTATACATCCTTAGCTGTTATGCACTCAATTTCTAAGTCCATAGCGGTGTGCCATGATCTTGCATAGTGTCTTGTATCGCCTCACTGTATGTCCATGGGTCGATTATTGCCTGCTCGTTTCCTGGGATGAAATCCGAATATTCACCCACGAACATAAATCGCTCGGGTTGACAAACAACCCTCCCACTACGACGAGGCGCCATTGGCGCAATGATGACGGTGGGTGCAGTAACTTGTGGTTCTCTATCTTGCACAACTTCTTTGGATAGGTGCCACTTGTATAGTCGGTATCTCGGTGGAACTCGACCTACTTCAATTTCTTGAAGTATCGGTGTCGATCCTCCCACTGACCACGACATCTCGTACCTTTGGCTTAATCGGTGGTGGAATACGATCATCTTCTAATTCTTGAAGAATGATTTCAACTTTGGTTATGGTTTTCATATAATCTTCTTCTAAGAATCGGGCATTAGTGTTAATAATGACCTTGATCCTTAGGACTATAGAAATAACCACCTTTCATTCCTCTAGGATAGGCAATAAACAGCATTGCATCGGTCTGGACTCGACTTGTCGACCTTCTTGTTGACACATGTCTTGGGCCCATATCCTTATGTGGCTTAAACTAGGCTTCGCCCAAACCACAACTTCGAAGGGGTTTTCGGTGACTTGGATGGTACTAGATTTAGCAAGTATGCCGCTCTTTCTAAGGCATACCCCAAAACGAAATAGGCAATGTTGCATAACTCATCATTGATCTAACCATTTCTAAAAGAGTCTATTTCTTCGCTCTGACACACCATTTTGTTGTGGTGTGCCGGTGTAGTGAGTGGGAGGTAATCCCACACTACACCAAATAGTCCATAAACTTCGTTCTTGGGTATTCGCCACCGCTATCGGACCGCGGTGACTTGATACTTTACCAAGCTTCGTCTCCACTTCGCCTTAAATACTTTGAGTTTTCAAAGCATTCGGACTGCGGTGAAGCGGTATATGTATCCGTACCTTGGTGTCGTCGATGAAAGTGACAAAATACTCGTACCCTCCACGAGCTTGTGTGGACATGGGTCCACACAAGTCGAATGGACTAACTCAACAACACTTTGGCTCTATAACGCTTCGCTTTGAAGGGTCTAGTCGACGTCTTTCCTTCTATCACGAGATTCGCGGTGGGAGCAGATGGCTGTGAGATCGCCCAACGCTCCATTCTTAGCGGTCTTTGGATCCTATTTAGATTGATGTGACCTAATCTAAGATGCCGGAGAAAAGTGGTGTCATCTTCTGAAGAAAACTTTCTCTTTTTAAGGTTTGATGTAGATGCAACATTATATAAAGTGCCACCACAGATAACTTCATCATTTCTTATGATAGAAACACCACTATAAAAAAAAACTGAATATCCATGAATAAATAGTTTGGAAACTGAAATAAGGTTTCGTCGAAACTCCGGCACATATAAAAACGTCTTTCAAAACTAAAACCGTTCTATCAACACATAAAGTAACATCTCCGACTGCAACGGCCTCGACTTTCACCGCGTTGCCTATGGAGATCGTTATCTCGCCATCACACAGCTCCCTTGTGCGTAGGAACCCTGCAAGGTGTAACAAACATGATCGATCGCTTTGCGTATCTACTACCCATGAATGAGTAGAACAAGTCGCTAAACATGTTTCCGTTACTAAAGCAAATGGCGTACCTTGAGCATGAGCATAGAAATAACAACCCGAATTTACGGGCTTAAAATTTTGAAAAATAAAGAAGGAGCGATGCGATAGAAGCAGTATGAAAGTGAGCGTCGGTAATTGTCAATTTTGAATAAATCAAAATTTCTCTTGAAAATTTGAAAAAATAATTTTTAAATATGTTTTTAAGTATATTTGGGATATTATTTACACTAAAGAAGAAAAAGAAATATTTTTCCTTATTTATTTGTTATTTTCGAAATTCATAAGAATAGATGATTAAATTATGATTTATTATATGATCACTTGATTTTATGTGATGAGTTGTCATGTTTATCTTATAATATATGATAAGATAATTATCTTGAACACCTAAGCATGAGGTGGATGTGATAAGGTTGGAAAATGACATTTTTAAGATAAGATTTGCTATGATATTTTCATAAAAGATAAGAAGAGATAATGTTTATCTCTTAGAAATGTGTAGAGTATCATAGGAAATAATATTTTGGATATTTATGTGCATGATTTTCGAAATTAATGTATTATTTTATGTGTAATTCTCGAAAATCACAATATTATGTGATAAATGTATTAAATAATTTATTTAATTATATACTTGATAAATATCATGATTCTAGATCAATCTTATCTCATAGGAATTATAGAAATTTCGAAATTAGAGAAATAAGGTAAGAATGGAATTTAATGAAAATTAAATCATAGAAAACCCTAGTTTTCGAATAAATTGGGAAATTGCTTGGAAATATTCCAAAAATTTATTTTATGACACAATATCATTATATTTATGTAATTCATCATGAAAATAATATTTGTTATGAAAAGAATAATAGTTTGATAATTTATCCCTAATTTTGAATTGTTTGCCGATAACTTTACTATAGTACATAGAAATGATCTTAATTAATTTTCCTATGACATAATTTATTATCTAAGATCAATATTATGTCACGTAGTTATTAATTGGAAGAAAATAAAATATTTAGCATATATTATACATAGGGGCGAAAATATTGACTTTCAGTGTGAAATGAATATAAATATCATGCTATAATTAATGTAGAGATAAGATTATGATCTTATCATGTTATTAGGTGTAAAGTAAATTAGTATTCAAATTGAACAAGTAATCTTTTAATTTGTCTCTACATAGCCAAAAATTTGGAAAATAAGCGTGAACAAATGTGAAATCGATTAATAACCTATAGTTGAAAACTTTGACTTTTCTAAAATGATATTATTATAAGATAATATTATAGTATAAGGTATAGAAAAAATAAAAATTAAGCTAAGGTTGTGAAGTGGCCGAAAATACTTATATATACTACATAAAGTATTAAATTCTTTATTCTTTGATAATTATAAGATACATTAATTAAATAATTAAATAACATAATAAACTATAGAATAAAATAAAATAATCATTCCATGAGCATAGGAAGTGGCGAAAATATCATGAAGATAAGTATGAGTTGTAATTTTAATTTTACACCTAGATATGTTATGATTTCAAAAGATAAGACAAGATATGATAATTAATGTATAAGATAAGATCAAAATGACTCATGGACAACTCATAGGGTTCAAAATTAAGAAGATAAAGGAGTTGCAATTTTTGACTTTAGAATAAGATATTTTATAAAGTAATGATTAAAACACTTTAAAGTTCTATAAATAGGAGACCACCCTCCCATACCTTATGAACGAAAATAAGCAAGAAAATAGAGAGAAAAGAGAAAAAATATAGGAAGTGTCCTCCCAAAGTTCTCTTGATCTAAGTAGAATAACGTCGCCGGCGTCGATCGAATCCGATCAAAGGTTAGAAATTGTTCAATCTTTTATTATACATGCAAAAATGTTAGAAATTCATATATGATATGTTATGATACTTATAGATATATGAAAAATATATGCTATATGTTTAAGTTGTTTGTTAAATATGTTTATATGATGTTCTAAAGCATGAATAATAATTTTAGTACAAAGTTAAGCATGTATTAACTACATGATGTTATGACCGAAAAATGAGTAGGAATCATATGTTGATGGACATAAATTTTAATTGTTGTTTTGAGCATGAAATAATGATAGTAATTAATGTTTAAGATTATATAATTTTATGTGGAATTTTTGAAAAACAATTGTCCATGTTCTAAAGATTTCGAAAATTTTAGAATGATCTTATGATGAGATATAATTCATGTTTGAATATTATTATAGCATACTAATGATGTAGATTCAAAATATAGTGGTATATGAATTTATTGGAAATTGTAAAAATTAATTGTACCTAAGTCTATTTTCAAAATATATGCTTAGGACATCTTGGTGAAAATTCATGATTAATAGAAATTATGTCATATCATGGATTTATGATGATGATAATATGCTATGTGAATTAATTAGAATTTTGGAAGAGTTGGGATAAATATTGGAAATTTTGAAAATCATATCAAAAGGGTTATGATGTGAAATTTTCTATGTTATGTGATACATGGGTCCTATGTTAGTAATTTGTGGAAATTTGGTTCATATATGTGAATTAGTGAGCATGGATGGTTACTATGTGAAAAATCGAGAATTACAAGGGTATAATTGAAAATCGATGAAAAAGGGGTATACATGTGTAAGATGATAGATATATAAGAAATACGTGAAATGACGTTGAGAATAAGTTGAGTAAGGTATAAGCGTCAGAGTATATTGATACGATAGTACAATAACAACGTTGATGATAGAGTTGATATTAGTGCGTTCGATGGTTCGGATCTATGATTCTTCGAAGCATAACGATATGCTAAAATCTCGTTTCTTCGATGATAAGGTTTAACTCGAAGGTGAGCGGAATCGGAGAATAGATATTAGTGACTTAAGAACCTTAAGTCCTCGGGTGGGCTTTCTTATCAAAACTATTCTGAGCTTTCTTGGAAAATGATTTTTGAAAGTATTCTTGTTATTAACTTCTTTATCTTTCTTATGAAAAAGTTGAGATACGATATTATCTCGCGAAAATGTTTTGAGTTTTGTATATGTCCATTCGGGTTGCACAGGGCACGAGGAGATTCTGGTCGGATCTGAGTGGAGGTGTAAGTATAAATTCCCGCTAGGGTTGTGTACGTGTTGGGCCTCGAACATTGGGGCGGTCATGCTCTGAACCGCTGGGCGGTTAGTTGCGTCGGTGTAGGAGGCCTCACTCCGTAGCGTTTATCCATGGCGACTTGGAATATACGTTGTGGTTGTTGTGATGTGAAAATGCTCGGCGGCGATGATTTTGAGAAAATGAAAATGTTTTAGTAAGCCTGAGGCCTTTTCAAATAAAACCCTTGTGTCTTCTTGTGATGAGGTAGTCTGATATTCGTAAAGTAAAAATGTTTTCGGCAATGTGTCCTTGAGTGCATCTTTGTACTCGACCTGCATATTGTTTTAAATGTGCGAGGTTGGTGATGATGGAGCAGGCGGAGTTGAGCGGAGTTCTTTTGTCAAGTAGTGCAGTATTTTTGGTTCGCCTTGAGAATGCATCTTCGTATGCATGTCTCGCACGTTTATTCATTGCCAAACTCTTGATACTCTGTTATCTTTTGTTACTATGTTAAGCTTTGTAAAAGCTACATTTTGTTGAACCTTTGAAACAATCTTATATATATAAGCTATTTTGCTCCATCATGATTCTCGTTTACTGTTTGAAACATCTATATTCCTTCATAAATGCAATGATGAAAACCTTATTCTTTCATAAATACTTAATCGAACCCCAAGTCACGGTCCGGTGAGGTTAGCCCGAACAGGGCTGTGACAAGGGCACTTGCCTTCAATGCCCAGTCTTGCAAGCTTGAAGCACTTGCCCTCTCCTTTGGCTTTTCAAGCCTCCGTTGGCATCATGTTCTTGCTCCCATTCTCCCACTAGTTCCTTTGCCTCTACCACCTTTGGTGCCCTTTTCTTCTTCCATTTTCAATGGAAAATTTTGGCCCTAGATGTGCTATCAAGGGCATGTGCTCCTTGCCCATGACTCCTTCCGCGGCTACGAGATCATTAAGCAACTGACTAAGTGTATACTCGGTCTTTCTCATGATCGCGTTCACGCGAAAGTTCTCAAAAGACTTGGGCAGAGTGTTGAGGATGATATCGACCTTGGCTTCACCGCCAATACCTCCTCCCAACTGATCAAGACTATCCATGAGATGAGTCATGTGGGAGACATGTTCATGGATCGAACTTCCTTCTTCCATCTTACACGCCAAGATTTCTCTCATTGTGTGGAAGCGGATTGTCCGATCCGACTGCCCAAACTTACTTTCGAGACTTGACCATATTTCAGTCGTGTCTACCATCTACTGATGCTGCAGCTGCAAGCCTTTGGACATTGTAGTCATCATATAGCACTTGGCCATATTGTTTGACTTATGCCAAAGTCCTCTTGACTCTCGCTGCTCATTAGTCGATGCGTCAGTAAGGGCATCGGGTTTGGGAGTAGTGAGAACAAACATGTGTTCTTCAGCGATAAGAACATAATCCATGTTTCGTTTCCATTCAATGAAATTTGGACCGGATAGAGGATTTTGTGCGAGCATATTGATAATCGGTGTAAGAGACATATCGAAAAGTAATGTAAACACATAAGCATCGATCGCACATAATCCGTAACAATAATATTGTAACCTTTTGATAAAACAATATTAATTGAAACCTCCAATCGCCAGGAATCCCACATACGAAGCCGCAGCGTGTGGATGTTTACATGAATCCCTCGACGGACTAAAATATACCTTTTAGTCGTTTAATTTCAATCCATGTCGACTTATCCTTATGAATGAATGAAATTAATGATTGGACCTTACTAGACCACATCACTATCGCAGAAGGGACTTCGTGGGAAGTTGTACTTGAGGTGATGTCTAAGCAATGACCACAATTTTAACAGCAGAAAATGAATTCTTAGAATTTGCATACTCACTAGGACCATACCGCTTCAATCAAATTCCTTTGTTATCTCATTTTAAATCTATCTCTAGAGAACTTATGAAAAGTCGCACATACGAGCCACGCGTGTGGGCGTTTACATGAAACTCCACTTCTCGATAGATTAAAATGTTTTATTTGGAAATCTCATCTAACAAACTTATGACAAACAGTTCAAGCAAGCCACGCATGTGAGCGTTTACTCACGGTCGTATCACTTTGTTTAGAGATCAAAAGTGGAGGTCTTGACATTTTAATTTTAAAATTAATATGTCGGGTTACTTGCTTAGTCTTTTGTTTCAAAGGTTTGTCCATGCGAGATCACGTAATCCTAGCATGTTTTCTATAGAACTCGACATGTAAAACATGCTCGCGAATTCTAAAATATGCGTGAAAAGCGCGATAAACCTAGCATGCTTACTATGCGCATACAATCACGAAAACATATAATGTGTTTATCTACGTTATTAAAATACATAGCATGCTACGCATAATTTAAACATCCACGACATGCTTTGAGCGATAAAAATAAAATAAAATCGTTCGCCATCGGCCCACTCGTGGATCACAGCCTTTCTGCTTAATTTATTACATAAATTTGCAAAGTGAGATCTTCAAAACTTCAACGGGCCTCGCGTTGCAGGCGCGGACGGATTCGTCAAAACTTGATTTGGGCGAAAAATCGAAAATGGGCGGATCATTGGAGCGGGCGGATCGGGCCAAAATCTGGGCGGGTCAAAAAGGATTTTTGACCGAAAATCGAGTTGATTGGGATTGGGTCGGGTCGGCCCAATGTGGTGGGGTCATGTGTGCGCTAGGCGCGACCCATGCGCCTTGCCCGCCCGACCATACATGGTAGAGCCTTGCCGAGGAAACGCCGCACGACGTCGCCCCGCCTGGCCGAGCCACCTCGCACGACATCGTCGAGCACTGCCGGGGCGTCTGCGCGAGAATAGCGAGCCCCGCGTCACCCAGCCCTCGACCACTTTGAGGTTTCCTGCGTGAGATTCGCGTCGAGACCGCCGAACGCTGTCGAGGCCTCGCGTGAGAGTCACGCACCCCCGCGTCGCCCGCGTCTGCCGAGACCTCGTAGAGGTTTCCCGCGCGCGATCTGTCGAGACCTCGTTGAGGTTTCCGCGCGTGAGAATTGCGCCGAGGCTGCCGAGCCCAACTCGTCGAGGTGTGCCGAGCCGCGTCGCCCGTTGCTGCCGAGGACATCCACCGAGGTTTGCCGAGCATGCACGCTCACCGAGGCATCCACGCAAAAACCGCACACCCCGTACGCCCGGCTGCCGCGTGCCGCCCAGCCTCGCCGATGCCCACGCGAAGACCCTACCGAGGACGGCCGATGCCACCGATGATGGCGCGCCAACTGCCGAGGCATGTCCGGACGCTGTCGAAGACTACTGCCACGCGACCCGCCGAGGCATGTCGCCCATCCGTGCACGCCTCCGCCCTGTTCACACGTAATGCCCGACGTTCTCTGAGAAAATGCATGCCTGCTGGCGGCATATGCTGCGCGCGCCGCACGCTCAGCGTGCCGTCGCCCGCATGCCGTCGGCCGTGTATTCGGTTTTCCGGCGTACTCCCGTCATCTCGCTCTTCGTGCTTTCATCTTCGTTCTTCTTTTACAGATAAGATTAACAAGAAAAAATCTAATCTAACCACGGATTTTCTCGTGGTGAAAAACAAAATCCGACAAAAATAAAACGAGCCACGATGAGCGACATATTCACAATTAATTAATTGCGCGCGTTATAATCAAACATGAATTAATCCAGCGAGCGAAGATACGGATCCGGGCTCGATACCAGTGTAGGAAAATCGATTTTAACCCTCTCCGGGATCTATCTTGGATGTTTAATTCACCATACATTGATTATATTCTAGCATGCACTATTTAATTAATTGCAACACGTGAGTTTTCTCGTGTTTACTGCGAATCTGTCGGGAAGAAAGGATCGAGACTCGTGCTTTGATCTTCTGGACTGTATATCGTTTGCCTAAACTCCAATGCCGAGTGAGGACAATCTATGGAGAATGCTATAGAAAAACGTCTTCTTCCTTCTCTCAAGATTTTTGAAAATTCTCACTATTTAGGAATAGTAATTCTCGAAAATTCTAGCTTGAGCATTAGCCTTGATTTTCTCTCTCACCTTATATTTATAATGCATTCCCAAATCCTATCTAGATAGGATTTATGCATATCTAATAAATATAATCATATCACTTAAGATAGAGAGGATCAAGTTAGAGTCGGTGGGACTACAGAGAGTGGGGCGATTTTCACCTTAGCTCCGGGCTGGATGGGCCGGCCAGGGGATCAAATCAAGGAATAAAGATGGGCCTCATATAAATTAATTATCTTATGTTCGACCCGAATATAAATTAATTCATAAACATTTATTCATGTCACTAGAGAATAAATCTTGACTTACCCTTAATTTCGAAGTTGAGTCGGGCTTGCACTTAGACTTCTGAATCCCGTATTTAAGATATCGTCGTCCATTAATTATTCTGACTTTCATTGCTTAAAATAATTAATTACTTTAATTCATAAGTAGTACCACTCGACCTTATTATTGTACTTGAGATAACTCGACTGCGGGGTTTAGTACAATAAACCTTTGAGCTCATTAAGGGGCGTCATCGTCCTAGCGGATACGGTGACTCGACACGGGTAACTAGCATGACATCAAACGCCACCACCCAAGATGCAGAGAATCTTGGGTTATCTCATAACCCTCACCCATAACAAGTCAAAGTGATGGTCGACAACTCATACTCACCTAATACCTTATTGAGGTTTAGATCAGCGTAAAGTCACCGAGATCTAGGTTCTTCACGACGGTCGGATAGAAGAACTCATCTCACCGTGATCAATCAATCGTCGAGAGAGTACCGGCATAGACAAGCAACTAAAGCGAGTCACTTCTTATCTATACATGACTATACCGACAACTCGTCCTCAAGTTGTCTCGGTGTGATACTTTTTATCTCATTAAGCTTGACCAATCATACGGACCTCGTGATCTACAACACCTTGTATGATCTAACTTATATATATGAGATAAGGGGACATACATATGCAATCAAGTAAATAATTAAGATAGGAGATTTTAATAGTGGTAACGAGAAACATTTTATCTGAGCTCAACCAAAAGCTGCTTCCGATGATACAAATCGACACAAGATACAAAATAATATCGAGTTAGGCGGCAATAAGCGTGTGGACATGCATATGACGATACATGCCCAAGGTTCTAGAAACATTTCTAATAAAGCATCAAATCAACTGCCACTCTACACCACCTCGCACCCATCATCAATCCATGCTCAACCTGCACATAAAAAACGAGATGCATGGCTAAGTACAAAAGTACTCAGTGGACTCATTGTCGAAAATATTTTCGTTGTAAAAGTTATTGAACTGCCCACAATAGCGCATGGGGATTTTAGTTAAAAGACTCATGCCTATCAAACATTTTATTATTTTCCAAAAGTGTCCGGCCCGACTATTTCATCCACGTTGTTCCATATCTGATCATTCATTCATTCATTCATTTGTGCACTATGGAGGTGGTCACCTCCACATAGTCGCCGTGATCGGTCGAGGTAGCTAACCTTAACACACAGTCACACGTGTACACAATCCGAGTTAGTCCTTAACTAAGTCAGATCCTATCGTTACCCTTTTTTAACGTTGGTGGACAAACACATTCACATACCATATTGGATATACCAACCTCAGCTATGATCACAACAAAACATAAACATTTGACAGTCAATAACAGTTTATGTAATAATATTTCATAAAGCTTTTGTAAATCATGCTTTGAGATAGATATGCATATCATTTTTGTTTCAAGAGAGTCCACCTGCTAATCCGAAGCTAATAATTCTAAGCGGAGCAGGGTGTGGTTGTCCTTCCTCGGCAACTACGCATGATTGAACCCTTCATAAGAGAATAGTCGTTCTTAGATTCTTTCTATCAATCGAAGGTCGTTTATAAATTACGACTTAAAGTTCCCAATTAGGGTTTCTTTATGATTTCATGTGATGGTTTTAAAATAGTTTCTATTATCTTACATTCCCAAATTTCCAAACTATTTTACTTCATCATTCATAGATGAACCTCAACTTATGAGTCATATACTCCGAGACTATCCTCGACTCTTAACCTTAGTGTTCTTCTAAGCGTTATTCGTTATAGATTATCGGTAATCAAATTATGATTGGTAAATTAGGATATTCTCAAGCCACTAACTAGAGTTAACAATTATAGTTACGTCTAGTAGGTTATGCTTGGCGACTTGTCGTATTAACACGACGAGCGAAGAAGATCTTGACTTATGATTTGAGATATCTCATACCATCATGTAAATAAATACTTAGGAATTAATGAAGTTCTTAGGGATTATTAACTCGACCTTTGAGACATAAGGATCGACATCTTATGTTCGAATCTTTGCATACACTACGACATTGTCGGTTCATTAACTTAACTCGGAGATTGTGTAAGTTGTATAATCGCTATTAGTTGTCGAGTTGTCTTAATGCTCAATCTAATATCGTATTAGATTATCGTTGTTGAGTATTAACGTTGTAACTTGCTTTTGGTTTCTTTAACTTAGGAACTCGCGTTTGAGTATCCTATTATTAATAGAAAACCACAATACGTGTCTAACTTGATTCTCGATAATTCCTTCTTAAGTTATCGAAATTAGTCGATTTCTTTTGGATTCTCGTACATAAAGTATTATCTTTGTTTACGTTTGGGGTTTTATTTGTCGGCACAACATAAACATAACCATTCAACACCATACAATACCATACACACATAATTATACTAAAGCATTAGAAAACCTAATTTCTAACATAATCTGAAAACCATTGTGTATGTGTGTATAAGTGTTTCATTCATTCATCATAATCACAACCATTCGTTCCAAGCTTATAGTTAACTATCATAGCATCATTTAACATTAGAATTAAACTCATACTTGACCATTTTACTATGTTTCGATAATTAACAAATATTAGCATATGTATCGATAAATTCGATAAAATTATGCTATACTCATATCATCTTATAAATTTAATTTCGAACTCAATATCATCATATAAAATTTCAAACCATAGGTTAAAACACTCCAAGTTTTCGGTAATGTTAACTTATGCACATAGGTGTTCAATAAATTCTACAAAAATCATATCATGCTTATACCTTATACTACACATGAAATATCGTCTCATATCATTTATTAAAATTAAAACACATGCCTTTTCACTATATATATATTTAGAACAATTACTATATATATATATATATATTCAATAAATTTCATTCCTTCACAATATGTTTATATTATGCAATAAACATATAATATTAACATTAAACCTCAACTAATATTTATAATATGAACCAAATGCTTGGAATTCTTTTAGATCTTCACATATATTCTACATATGTGTTAAATACATTCCCAACAATGCATATTATGTTCATATTATTTCTAAACATCACATATCATATTATTTTCAACAAATAAAAATCAAATAATTCCTAATATATATATATATATATATATATATATATATATATATATATATATATATATATATATACTTTAGGTCCATATGAATAAATAGGAGTAGTGTCTCAATAATTTAAAGATTAATATATGATATTCATATAATATATTATACACTTTACCTCAACTATTTTTCAAGAAATAATATATAATTCTCAAAATTCACATATAACTTTCGGTTATTTTGAGATAAATAGGAGATGTGTTTCAAAAATTTCAAGATTAATATATGATGTTCATATCATATATTAAACACTATATCTCAACTATTTTCAACAAAAAGAATTAAAACCATGGCCTAAAAATTGAAGATAGCTCTCGACCATAACAAGAAAAATTCAAGAAAAATTCTAAAAATTTCCATATTTATTCTACATGCTCCTAGTATATCAACAAGAAACAATATCAAATAATATTCACAAAATCATACTTTATATTCTATAAAATAAATTCTAGCAAAAATCGAAAAATATAAAACATGCTCCAAAAATTCTCAAACTTTAAACACAACCTTAGAACACATTTATAAGCATATTTCATTCATGTCTTGAGAGCATTTGGTGGTCCAAAAGTCATGAAGAAAAATGAAGAACAAATCTAGGGTTTTTCATGAAATAAATTCAAAAAAAATCAAACAAAAATTCTACACCATTATAAATGAAGATAATGATGAATACTACCATAGTATGGTCTTAGAAATTTAATTTGGGGGTTGGAATGGGTTGGAAAGGAAGATTAAA
This sequence comes from Salvia rosmarinus, assembly GCA_036937905.1. Classification (NCBI taxonomy): domain Eukaryota; kingdom Viridiplantae; phylum Streptophyta; class Magnoliopsida; order Lamiales; family Lamiaceae; genus Salvia; species Salvia rosmarinus. Next base: position 11,910,067 of record CM072820.1, read on the forward strand.
GCTTGAAAAACTTGAAGAACAAATGAGAGAATTTTCAAATTAGAGAGAGAAAGAGAGGGCATGGTTTGGTAGAAGCATTCTACCCAAATGGGCCTCTTTTCAGCCTATATGGAGATCCCTTTGTGGTGGTTGGGAGAAGACTAGTCAAATTACCCGATTTGGCGTATTGTCTGACTCTTTAAGTTTTATCGCACTTTCGATTGATTTCTCGGAGCGTTAAGGTTTTATTTTATTAAATAGCCTTAAAATGACTTATTTCATGGTTCATAATAATTTTATGAAGTTCGGATGGCATCAGATAAGTCAATTCAGAGTTATCAGCGGAAAAGCAGTCAAACGATTAAATTATGCTCATTCGAAAAGTCTATTGAATTCTTGAGCTTTCATAATTAATTTGAGTCCTATAAATCATTTATTTTTGATTTAGACACTTGGTTCGAGTTTTGGTTCGTTCGGAACAGTTTAGGGTTTTTTCGATATTTATACCCGGTTTTCGGTTAAGTTCTTCAGGAATTTCGTTCAAAAATTGATTCTTATGAATTCTAAATTCATAATAATATATTCCTTCATGAATTTGATTGTTATCATTAATTTTCATGATTAGCATGGACTGGAAGTTGATCCGGCTCATGAATAGTGCTTTTAAAGCTGACCGGGCAAGCATACCCGAAAATTCTCATTCTTTGACTTCTCACATGTTTCGTGAGAGGATTATAGAAATGAAATCCTTTTGTTGAGATTCATCCTCGATCTTTCATTCTATGTTCAGGCTATTCAGAAAACTCTAATCCGGTAAGACTAGTCACTAGTTTTTTATTTCTCTAGTTTTCGATCTCCGAATCGATTCTAATTCGTTTCGTTGGTTACCTTAAACATAATTAAGGTCTAAGCACCACAATTAATTGGTTTAAACATCACTAATAAAATTTTTAAATTTTTTGGGTTATTACATACCATCACTTAAAATAAATTTCATCCGAAATTTGCTAACCTTGGAAGAGATACGGTATTTCTCTTTCATAGGCGATTCTAGTTCGAGTTGCTTCATCTTGTCCATGGTGTCGCCATAGAACTTTCACTAACGGTATCTCTTTGTTCCTTAGCTTTTGGATACGTTGGTCCAAGATTTCCGTAGGCAGTTCTACATAACTCATATTGTCATCGAGGACCATATCATGTCGGCGGTATCACATGGTTGGGGTCATGTATGTACTTCCTTAATTGTGAAACGTGGAACACATTGTGCACGTTCCCAAAGTTTGGCGGCAATGTGAGTGCATGTGGCATTGGCCTATCCTTCCAAATTTCATAGGGTCTATGAAACATTGTCGTAGTTTCCCTTTTATCCCAAATCTCACGATTCCTTTTGATGGAGAAATCTTGAAGACTTTGTCTCCACATCAAAATGCAGCTCTGTCTGACGTTTGTCGTCGTCGACTTCTGTCGGTCTTGGGCCTCCTTGATCCGTTTGCGGATCGTCTCTAATCTTAATCATTTAGCCCGCAGTCGGTCTATCTTGTCATTTCTCCCTCCGTCCCGGTAGAGTGGTGATCGGCATTCTTCCATAAAGAGCTTCATATGGGGCCGTCGATAGTTGCTTGGTAGTTGTTGTTGTGGCGAATTCCACAAGTGGTAACACTTGTTCCCAACTTTCTCCTCTATCGAGGACAACGGTTCTCAACATGTCTTCAAGCGTTTGAATGGTCCTCTCGGTTGTCCGTCCGTACGTGGGTGAAAGCGGTATTGAAATGTAGTCGAGTCCCAATTCTTTTGTAAACTCATCGAATCGGATGTAAATTTGAATCTCTATCGGGCGTGATAGTCTTGAACTCCATGTAGGCGTATGACCTCTTGAATGTACAACTATGCTAGTGCATAATCCATCTTGATCGCTCCATTTTCACCGTAAAGGCGTATATAGAAGGTAAGCGGTATCGTATCCACATGGATTGTAATCTGAAAACACGAAGCTAACTCGACAATGATTCATCATTATCGAGCAACATAAATGGTTTGGTAAGATTATAGGGCTTGGACTTCAATCAAGCGGTAACAAAGCAGAAAATAAAATAAAGCAATAAACACTCGGATGTTAAAAGCAGATAAGGACGACTAACCACAGGGATGCATTAATCTTATCCACAGCGTATGTTTATCCTGTTCCTATTAACCAATTTTAATCGAGACAAGATGGAATATCACATATATAATCGACAATTTACATTACGACAAAAGCGGTACGTAGATTACTAGTTTTCCCTATTCTTTATTCGTCTACAGGTGAAAACAAGCAACTCAAACGGATCACAAAGAATATGCTTCCTCGATATCTATCTCATTTCGACTCGAGGCTCATTAAGTATCATGCATTCGAGATCGATTGACAATTAATACAATTACGTAATTAACCGACAACTAGATATGCATCAAGATTGATCGAAATTAACACATATAAATAAGCACCAAGAATCATGAATCGATGCAGACGGTAAATAGCGATAACGGGAATCACAACATATAGGATCGGATCATGCAAACCCAGGATTAGAGCGAAAAACTAGCCGACATAATAAGCGGAATAAAATACGATTTAACCATAAAAATAGAAATTATATAAATGAAACCCGTATTAGGCGTCGATGAACAATCGTTGGGCTTGAATCCCAACCTCGGTGGCGAAAAATTGCAAAGATTGTCGGGACAGCGTTCGGATCGTGAACAAAACGTAAAACTAATGAAGAACAATGTTCAATCAACTCTAGAATGAAAATAGATGGAAGCTAAAGCTAAAAATCTGAAAAAGCGATGAAAAAGCGATAAAGAGGTTACGGGCGTGTGTGCGGTTGGGGGCGCGAGGGTGTTGCCATATATATAGGTACACCCCAACCCTAATTCTCCTTCGCGCTCGGACTCGCGACCACGCCTCGCGATCGCTAGGTCGATCGCTAGGTATGTCTCGCGATGCTCTTCTCTTCGCGCTTCGCCTCCTTCGCTCACATGGTTACCTCGCGACTGGCTGTGGGTCGCTAGCCACGATCGCGAAATCGTCTGATAGCTTTCTCGGTCTTGGGCTTCGCTCATGGGCACTAGGTCGTGATCGCGGTCTCGGCGGGTTCTCGCGGGTTGCTGGCGGCCAGCCTAGCGACCGCTAGGCTGGTCGCTAGAAGCAGTCGATGTGTATTTTGGCTCGTGCTTGGTTCCTTGCTTGATTTTCAACATACGGACCTACACAACACCAAAAGAACACCCAAGGCGTTATCTTCTAGAAATAGATAAAACATTAAGAATCGATCGTGGCGCACATTAAGCGACCTAAACTCATCTTTAAATATCAACTATAAGCGTGTAAAATGCGCGTTTATCAAACCCCAAACTTAAATCATTGTTTGTCCTCAAACAAAACCAAAGCGAAAGACACAACGAAAAGATCAGCGGCGTAGCAGATGATAACCATTCTGAGCCTCGAAAACATATCAGCGCAAAAACATTAGTGCACATGGCGGCGTTAGTCCACTCGACACAAACAACAATTGACGGTAAAACTCATTTAATTCACCCTCACAACGGCATGTGTGTAAAATATAGGATACACTCAACTCATAAAGAAATGTGGGGCGTGTATACACTCGGCGATCAATGCAATGCAACATCTTACCATAGGCTTGCGTTTCTCTAATATCTCCACCGCGTCATTGTGTTCAAATTAGGATCAAAGAGGTCTTTTCATAGGTTGTAATGTAGGCACATTGGTTAAGGTAGGATAAAATATGGCTAAGTGACTCAAGAATATTCCAGTACCCCATTTATACTTTTCGACACATATGGACTTTGTCCGTTTCCTCTTCTTTCCCAGCGTGCTAAATCAACGTTTTATGCCACGAAGGTACCTATACTTTGATTAAAGACCCTTTATGCTCAACACTCATAGTGAACTTATCATTTTGTTTTTTTCTTTTCTTTTCTTTTCTAGAGCTTATAGGGTTTATCATTCACAACAAATGTACTATTCTTCACCACAAATGTATTTTTCTAAAAGAAACTTTTCTCGTCATAACTACATCAAAATTTCAACCTTTTGATTCCCATATCCATCCTCACCTCCTATCATCCGGTTAATCGAAGAAAAAGTCTAATAAAGGCTCAAAGAAGGCGACAAATGGTATATATCATCGGGTTAGTGTTTGGGTGAATATGTGGTTAACAAAGATGGCCTTTTATCCTTTCAAATTCGAAACACATATTGCAGTCTCGACACAGAAAAACGGCAAGTTCTAGAAGATAATCACATGCATGATATAACACAATTAACAGAAACTATATCGAGATATGTATACAGTGAAGCTCAAGTCTCATAGGATAAGCAAATGGTGAAAAACAACAAGCCTAAGCCATCTCGCGTCATTCATCGTCATTTTCTAACATATCATGCACTATCATTAAATTTCACCAAAAATTTCTATCGTCATTGGCCACATGGATTAACACACTTCACTTAACTCGTTGATCGACAGACACAAAAACGAAAAACAAAACAAAAACACGACAAAAGACCCCAAAGCATAACAACTTAACAATAAAGCACGAAACATAAGCGAGTTCTCAACCAACCAAACTCGTCTACTCCCCCAAACTTATTGTGAACATGTGGAAGCAATAAGGTTTGCGAAAAAAGTAGTTGGGAGAAAACTTACCTTGAATGCCCGCTACTACTCGGTGGCGGATAAAATCCACGTCCTCGATTCCATTCTTGCATCATCTCCATCGTCTTACGTTGTTGCTCGAGATGTGCACGGTGTTGGAGTGTAGAGGGCTTGCTCTTGCTCCATAATCTAGGTCGAGGTTCCGTCAATATGGTTGAGGCGACCATCTATTTGATCTAATCGATCATAAATCCGGGATCGCCTCGAGCGGGTGGCGGGTGCGATATGCCGCTTTGTCTCGGGAGCCACTTGGCTCGGCTTGCTCTCTCGCGGTTGCTCGCCCTCGACCTCGCCTTGCGCGTTCACGCTGCTGCGTCTATGCATAGTGTGCAGCGGAGCTCAAATTCAATTGGCATCCGCGTTAAAGTAGCGGCTTATCTTGGTGAGCTACGGATTGGGTGGCGGAAAAGCGATTGGCCGTTTGATCATATAACAGCCACGAGTAGCGTCACGGGGTGCCTCTTGAGAGCGTCACGGGCGTATAGGCACGGCTTGTCCGGAAGATGTCGTGAGAGATCGGACACTCTCGAATCGTAATCTCAAAAAAATCAGCAATGGGGGTAACGAATCCCCCTATCCATATCTTCGAATTACCCGAAACCGTGGACTGCATGTGGAAGTGCTGAGCTAGGAATATTCCGGCATGGATCTTCTGGTTGAACTTGGCTCCAATCAGTATGCTCATATCTTGTGAGAGGGGCGGTGCGGCGTTCGAGCGGCCATGTAAGGTGAGCGTGATGAGCGGTGGAAGTAACGGACGGCGGATTCCGTGTCGAGCTAGCCCGATCTCGAGGCATCATAGTATGGGTGTGCTCGAGTGCAGGTCCATGAACTTTGGTCATACGCTTTGTACCGTGTACTCGGCGTCTCCTATGTAGTTTCCTCGGGATCTCCATTGATTATTCCATTAAGTTCGTCCACGGATAGTTGGCGGGGCTCGTTGTCAGGTGGAACATGATGTAATCCGGCATTCCATTTGTCTTGTGGACATGGATAGTCGACAAGAATTGACGTCGGGATCCGGTATGTAAGATAGTTGGCGTGATAGCGAGTACTGCCGGATCTCTCGGCCAACCACGTCACATCATTGCTATACCCATCTCTTGACACGTATTGATGCACATGAACCGTGAATGCCTATGCGTAATCTCACTGTCGATTCCAACGGCTTCTCGACGAGTCGTTCGGCGATCGACTCAAAATTTTACGGATCGAATTCATCTTGTGGTGCCATGCGTGGCTCGTCGTGAGGCTCGTCATGATGCTCATCGTGTAGCTCGTCGTGGAGCTCATCTTGTGTTTCGTCGTGGGAAGTGGAAACAATGCTCTTGCCCTTGCGCTTGTGATGGTGAGTGCGCGGCATATTGTACCTAAAAAGAATTTCAAAGTCGGTGGCGTGTATGAATGAAACTATCAAAACAACGTCAACCCAAAATGCTCAATATAGATCCCCAAACTTCAACTTAGTCAAATTATTTCCCCGTATTTTCATATGATCTTGCAAGACAACAAAAATGGGAAAAACAAACACACAACCAAAATTTGCAAAATTGGGCGTTAAAGGCGAATTCTCGCGACCACGCCTTCGCGGTCGCGAGGGTGGTTCTGGCTTGTTTAGCGACAGACAGACGGGGTCTTGTGACATAAGCGCTGCGTCTTGTGGCCTTGAGACTCCGCCAGACAATGTGACATGAACGCGATCGTGAAACCTGCAAAGCGCGCGATTTCTAAGCATGTTTCTCAAATTTTGAACTCAAATCAACAATGTAGGTAAATTATCTGAACAATATACATGTATAAACATTAATAAACCCATCATTGGACAAACCATGCTCAAACACCAAACAAATCTAACAAAATAAGCCCTAGTTTCTCAAATTTAATTAAACCCACTTCAATAGGATAAATGGAACAAATCCTTCCAAATCATGCTCAATAAGCGTAAACCCATGAAGAATGAAACAAATATAGCATACCTTGAGTGGATTTGATGGAGAAAGCAAGAAAATTGGAGAGAGAGGTGTATTGGGTGCTTGAGAGGAAAGGGCTGCTATTTTTCGAGAAAAATGTGTGTGTGTGCGTGTAGGTTACAAAAATGGGGAAAAGAAAGAGTTAAAACGCGGGTCACGAAGCGGGCGCGGGTCAGGACGCGGGTCGCGACGGATCTCGCGGTCGAGCTCGCGTTGGGGAGTTGGCATGACTGTCGCTCGAGACAACGTTTTGCCCAAATTCTCGCGACCACTTTCGCGACCTCGCGATCGCTAGGTACTTGTTTTTTTTTTTTTTTTTAAAGAAAGCTATTAAGCGGGATCTCACAAAACAACGAGACACGACACAAACAAAGAAACACAACCAAAACAAAAATGAAAACAACAAACACAAAAGCATGTAAAGCATTGGGTTACCTCCCAACCGATGCTAGAATTATCGTCGCTAGCTCGACGGTACCTCTTATCATGGTTCGTTGAGCTTGGTCACCTTGACTTCTCGGTCGAAGTGTGACTTGAAGTAGAATTTGAGGTATTGACCATTCACCATAAAAATGTTGCCACCCGAGTCTAGCAGCTCGTAACTCCCATTCGCATGTGCACGGTAAACGGTATACAGCCCCGACCATCTTGACTTGAGCTTTCCCGGGAAGAGACGGAGTCGAGCAATGTAAAGCAAAACTTCATTACCCGGTGAGAATCCTTTGGCACGAATGTGGAGATCGTGGAATTTCTGAGCTCTTCATTACCCGGTGAGAATCCTTTGGCACGAATGTGGATGGTAAGGGGAGGTGACTCTATGCCCCAAACTTCAACTTAGTCAAATTATTTCCCCTATATTTTCATATGATCTTGCAAGACAACAAAAAATGGGAAAAACACACACACAGCCAAAAATTTGCAAAATTGGACGTTCTGGGCGAATTCTCGCGACCACACCTCGCTGATCATGAAGCATGTTTCATGACGCCTGGGGCGAGGCGGCGGCATAGCAGCGTCTTGTGGCGCCAGAGACTCCGCCAGACCGGCGACCCGTGAGCTTGGTGGTGAGCACGATGTGACGATTTCTAAGCATGTTTCTCAAATTTTTAACTCAAATCAACAATGTAGGTAAATTATCACGAACAATATCGTGTATAAACATTAATAAACCTATCATTGGACAAACCATGCTCAAACACCAAACAAATCTAACAAAATAAGCCCTAGTTTCTCAAATTTAATTAAACCCACTTCAATAGGATAAATGGAACAAATCCTTCCAAATCATGCTCAATAAGCGTAAACCCATGAAGAATGAAACAAATATAGCATACCTTGAGTTTATTTGATGGAGAAAGCATGAAAATTGGAGAGAGAGTGTCTTGGGTGCTTGAGAGGAAATGGGGCTGCTATTTTTCAGAAAAATGTGTGTGTGTGCGTGTAGGTTAAAAAAATGGGGAAAATAAAGAGTTAAAATGCGGGTCACGAAGCGGGCGCGGGTCATGACGTGGGTCGCGACGGATCTCGCGGTCGAGCTCGCGTTGGGGAGTTGGCCGCGAGCGCTGTCGCTCAGACAAAAAACGTTATGCCCAAATTCTCGCGACCACACCTCGCGACCTCGCGGTCGCTAGGGTGGTCGCTAGGTACTTGTTTTTTTTTTAAAAGAAAGCTATTAAAACTTTGGGATCTCACAAAACAACGAGACACGACACAAACAAAGAAACCTGACCAAAAACAAAAGCGAAAACAACAAACAAAGCATGTAAAAGCGTTGGGTTACCTCCCAACCCGTTGCTAGAATTATCGTCGCTAGCTCGTGGTACCTCTTATCATGGTTCGTTGAGCTTGGTCACCTTGATTTCTCGGTAGAAGTGTGACTTGAAGTAGGATTTGAGGTATTGACCATTCACCTTAAAAATGTTGCCACCCGAGTCTAGCAGCTCGTAACTCCCATTGGCATGTGCACGATAAGCGGTATCTGACCGACCATCTTGACTTGAGCTTTCCGGGAAGAGGCGGTCGAGCATTGTAAAGCAAAACTTCATTACCCGGTGAGAATCCTTTGGCACGAATGTGGAGATCGTGGAATTTCTGAGCTCTTTCCTTGTATATCCGAGAATTCTCAAAAGCTTCATTCCTCCACTCGTCGAGCTCCAACGGTTGGTCACTTATCATCATACCGACCTCCTTGAAATCCATGTTGATTACGCTCGTGGCCCAATATGCTTTGTGCTCCAATTCAACGGTAGATGGCAAGATTTACCAAATACCATTTGATATGGAGATAGCCGATGGGAGCTTTGTAAGCGGTCCGGTGAGCGAAAGAGCATCATCAATGCTTTGCCCAATCCTTGCGATGAACAACCGATTTCTCTAAAATCTGCTTGATCTCTCGATTGGCGACTCGACTTGCCCGTTGCTTGTGGATGGTAGGAGGAGGTGACTCATGCTTCACACCATATTTGGCGAAACGTTGCCTAGCCACTTATTATTAAATCGACACCCCATCAGCGATCAAAGCCCTCGGGACTCCAAATCGAGTCAGAATGTTCTTGTGAAGGAACTTGATCACTACCTTGGAGTCGTTCGTGACAGTGGGAATCGCCTCTACCCAACGGGAAACATACTCCACAGCAAGAAGAATGTACGTGTAATCACAAGATATGGGGAACGGACCCATGAAGTCGATCCCCCATACGTCATATAGTTCCACCTCCATGATGGTTTTCTGTGGCATCTCGTCTTTCTTAGTGACGTTCCCCATTCTTTGACAACGATCACAACTCTTGATAAAAGATTGGCAATCCTTGAAGATCGAAGGCCAATAGAATCCACTGTGGCAAATCTTTGCCGCTGTCTTGGCCGCTGCAAAATGGCCTCCATTCAACGAACTATGGAACTCGTGGATTATGTTCTCCCATTCTCCTTGGGGAACACAACGACGTATCGGACCATCGGCACATCGGTAGAGATGAGGATCGTCCCAATAATAGAACTTGACATCGTGGAGAAACTTCTTTTCAAATGACCTTTGCGATGGGTAAAACTCAATCACCAAATAATTGACAAAATCAGCATACCATGGTGTGCGATCAATGGCCTCAAGATGTGCTCGTCTGCGGGAAGTTCTCCTGATCCCAATCTTCTTATCCTCTCGCTTGGATCTTCTCCAATCGCGACAAGTGGTCGGCAACCACATTTTCGCAGCCCTTTCGATCTTTAATTTCCATGTCGAACTCTTGAAGAAGGAGGATCCGTCTCACGATCCAGGGCTTTGAATCTTTCTTGGCGAGCGGATGACGAATGGCGGCATGGTCGGTGTGTGCGATGGTGTGGGTGCCCGCCAAATAAGGTCTAAACTTATCAAAGCATAGACCACGACAAGTAATTCCTTCTCCGTGGTGGTGTAGTTCATTTGGGCGGTCGAGTCTTACTTGCATAATAAATGACTCGGAAAAGCTTGTCGTTTACGCTGATCTGACACCGATTGCCCAATCACTTGCATCACACATCAGCTCGAGCGGTTGACTCAATCGGGGAGACCAAAAGCTGAGTCGAGATCGAGCTAACTTCAATTTCTCGAGCGCCTCAAACACTCTTTTGTGAACACGAACTTCATATCTTTCTCGATCAATCCACCCAATGGCCGTGATCGCGAGAAATCCTTGATGAACCTTCTATAAAGCCCGCATGACCGAGAAAACTCCTCACCGATTTGACATTTGTGGTGGAGGTAGTTTCTCGATAGCTACTATCTTTGCTCGATCCACTTCCAAACCTTTGGCCGAGACTTTGTGACCAAGCACGATACCTTCCTTCACCATGAAATGGCACTTCTCCCAATTGAGAACAAGATTCGTCTCCTCACATCTTTGCAGCACTTGTGACAAATTATGGAGACAATGGTCGAACGAAGAGCCAAACACGGAAAAGTCGTCCATAAAAACTTCCATAATATTTTCAATCAACCCATGGAAGATGGACATCATGCACCTTTGGAACGTGGCTGGAGCATTGCACAATCCAAACGGCATTCGCCTATAGGCGAAAACTCCATACGGACACGTAAACGCCGTCTTGTGCTGATCTTCGGGGGCGATGGCAATCTGATTGTACCCCGAATATCCATCGAGAAAACAGTAGAACTCATACCCCGCTAGTCTGTCCAACATCTGATCAATAAAGGGCAGGGGAAAATGGTCTTTCCTCGTGGCTGTGTTCAGAGCACGATAGTCGATGCAAACTCGCCATCCTGTTACGAGTCTTGTTGCCACAAGCTCGTTTGTCTCGTCTCTGATCACCGTGATACCCCCTTTCTTGGATACCACTTGAGTTGGGCTAACCCACTCGCTGTCGGATATGGCATAGATCATGCCTGCGTCTAAGAGCTTCAACACTTCTTTTCTGATGACCTCTTGCATTGCCGGATTCAATCGGCGTTGAGGTTGCACCTTTGGCTTGTATTCATTCTCCAACAGGATCCGGTGCATGCAAATCGAGGGGCTGACCCCCTTGATATCAGAAATCGTCCACCCAATCGCAGACTTGTCTTTGCTTGCCTGACCATCGGTTTACGCCTCCTCATCTATCAAAGCCGAAGATATTATCAAGACACGTCTCATTATCGCCTAATAATGCATCTGAAGGTGGTCCGCAACTCTTTAACTCAATCTTGGGTGTAGTCTCTTCCTTCTTCACCACGGCGTCCTCTCCTCAATCGGCTTCCTCACATCTAAATAAAGGCGCGACTCCTCGGGAGGCCTTGACTTCATCGATGGACTCAAGATACTCTAAAATCTCATCACCACGTCTCATCAAGGTCTCGGGTGAGAAAATCGAGTTCTGCATACAAAACTCCACGGATCGAGTTGATTGAAAGTGAGTGGGCGGCGTGTTGCTCTATAACTCGGCAGGTCTTCCATGGTCTTCTCGTCGGTGCTTCATAGCATCGTATATAGAGATTTTCATCTCCTCGTCGTTGACTACGAAGGTGAGATCTCCATCTTTCACGTCTATCGATTGCTCGCCGATGGCTAGGAATGGTGGCAGAGAATAAGAGGTGTATTCCGTCCTCCGGCATATCGAGAACAACGAAATCACCGGGAAGATGAAATCTCGAACTTTCACGAAACACGTCCTCCACTATCCCTTTCGGATAAGTCACCGATGTATACGCCATCGAAATGCTATGGTGGTCGGCTTGATCTCCCCAATCTCCAATCTTTTAAAATTGACAGCGGCATCGATTGATGCTTGCCCCAAATCACAGAACCTTGGAGAATGTCGTCCTCCGATGACACATGCTATGGTGAAGCGCTGGATCTTTCGCTGCGGCAACTTCTTTTGCGATGCAACCTTGCACTCTTGAGACAGTTTATCGTCTCGAATTTCCCAAGCTTCTTTTTATTGTCAACGACATCCTTCAAAAACTTAACGTAACTCGGCATGTCTCGGAGCGCATCAAGTAGAGGAATATTGATGTGCACCTTTTAGAACATCTCCATGAACCTGGTCAACATCTCATCGTACTTGGGCTTGGCTAAACGGCTTGGAAACGGAATTGGAGTCACGTATGTCGGAAATTTCTTCACGGTTTGCCCTTCGCAATCAGCCTCGCGACCGCGTGTGCGGTCGCTAGGCAACTGAACACCATCTTCCTTCGTCTTCGCGGGCGTGGGCGCGGCCGCTTTCTCGGGCGCTGGGTTTGCGTGCGAAGCTTCATGCGATTTCTCGCGTCGCTTAGATTGGTAGCGACCGCTGGGTCGCTTCGCTCACGCCTCGGCCGACTTGTCGCGGGCGCGTTTTGACTTGTCGCGCCCGCTGAACCGCTCGCGAACTCCATTATAGGATTCCTTGCGGTCGGCTCGCGGTCGCGAGCTCGGTCGCGAGATCCTCTCTATTTTGCCCATTTTCTCCATTCGTCTCCTCGTGATTTTTATAGGCTCGTCCACTCCTCAATTGAATGGCATTACGGTGATTTTAGGGTTTACCTCCGTATTACTCGGAAATTGGCCCGACTTGTGCTGCCCATTCATTTGTCGCTATCGACTTATTTGATTCTCCATCTTCTTCATATGCTTTCCCATAGCCGTTCTGATGGACTCCAAATGATTAATCTTACGCCGGTGTTGCTTATAAGCGATTACGATTCGTTGTCAATTGTTGGTTGCTTACAACCAGCTGCTGCATCATGTCCTCTAGACTCGCTTCTTCGTCTCTTGAATCACTCCGTTACGAATCGAGAAAACTGGCGGAGGTGTTGAAAATTATTGGGGTTGGCGTCGAGAATTTTGGGTGATTTACATTGTTTGGATTGTGCGGATTCCCCGGGACGGTTGTTCCTCGATTGATATAATTCACGTCCTCGGCCTCATTCATATCGACTCGCAACATTTATCCGAGCCACGCCTTTTCCTTTCCTTTCTTTCTCAAATTGGCTTCTCAACAAGGTGAACGCTCCATAATATTATCGTACTTCGAATCACCTTCAATAGTAGCAGCCTTCACCACCGGTGTCCTCTCCATCGGCCACTGATAACTGTTGGCCGCCATCTCTTCTATGATGCGGCTGACCTCGTCTACACGTCTATTCAATAGGCAGCCCCGCTGATCGTCAACAATGCTCCTTGTGTGAGGTGTCGACCAGTAAGCGTAACTGCTGCTCCTCGAGAATCCATCTTTGTGGGCACCTTCTCAATAGGCCCCAGATCTTTCCCGACTCGAATAAAGATTCATCTCTAAGCTGGGAGAAGTGGGAAATCTCGGCTATGATCTTCATGCCTTAGCCGAAGGAAAGTACTTGAAAGAAATTTCTCACACAGGCGTTGCCCAACCGTTGATGCCGTCGATCTAAGGTCTTGAACCAGGTCCTTTGCTTGATTTCGCAGAGAAAATCCGAACATGCGCATCCGGATTGTGTCTTGTGGCACCCCATTCTGTTTGATGGTGTCACAAATGTCGAGATAGGTCTCGAGATGGGCATTCGGATCCTCTGTGACTCCTCCTCCGAACTGTTCCCCTTGAACCATGCTGATTAGGGCCGGCTTCAGCTCAAAATTGTTAGCGTTTACTTCTGGGCCCCATCCGCCTCCTTGAAATTGCTCGGTAGGAGGTGCATACATATAATTCAACGGTCTTGCCTCGGGGGCGGGGACAACGAGTCCCATAGTCGCCAATTGGCGCATTTCTGTAAAATCCGCTAACATGCGCGCTACTTGGGAGGAACGCCCGTTGTTCGATTGTTACGATTTGCCATTGCTTCCTTTCTTCTTGCCGTCTCCTTCTCCTTTGTGAATTTTCGATTTCGGATCAAAGTGTAGTTCGGGAGGTCCTCGGGACCTTGTGAACATAAACTACTGGAGAAAAGAAGAAATCAGATTAGCGAGGAATAAAAATAAAAATAAAAGCACAACTTGAATTAATAATTCCAAATTGTCAAGTTATTCCTATATGATCTTAACAATCCCGACAGCGGCCCTAAAATTTGATCGCTCCTTTTCACACGTAAAGGCGTATATAGAAGGTAGCGATATCGTATCCATTGAGGGATTGTAATGCTGGCTCTGAAGCTAACTCAACAATGATTCATCATTATCGAAGCAACATAAATGGTTTGGTAAGATTTTAGGGCTTGGACTTCAATCAAAGCGGAGGTAACAAAGCAAAAATAAAATAAAGCAATAAACACTGGATGTTAAAAGCAGATATGGACGACTAACCACTAGGGATGCATTAATCCTATCCACAACGTATGTTTATCCTGTTCCTATTAACCAATTTTAATCCGAACAAGATGGAATATCACATATATAACCGACAATTTACATTACGACAAAGCGGTCAGAGATTACTAGTTTTCCCTATTCTTTATTCGTCTCTAGGTGAAAATAAGCAACTCAAACAGATCACAAAGAATATGCTTCCTCACGAATATCCTATCTCAACTCGACTCAAGGCTCATTCGTATCATGCATTCGAGATCGATTGACAATTAATACAATTACGTAATTAACCGACAACTAGATATGCATCAAGATTGATCGAGAATTAACACATATAAATAAGCACCAAGAATCATGAATCAATACGGGCGGTAAATAGCGATAACAGGAATCACAACATATAGGATCGGATCATGCAAACCACAGGATTAGAGCGAAAAACTAGCCGACATAATAAGCGGAATAAAATACGATTTAACCATAAAAATAGAAATTATATAAATGAAACCCATATTGAAGCGTCGATGAACAATCGTTGGGCTTGAATCCCAACCTCGGTAAAAACGGAAAATTGCAAAGATTGTCGGGACGGCGTTCGGATCGTGACAAAGCGTAAAACTAATGAAGAACAATGATCAAATCAACTCTAGAATGAAAATAGATGGAAGCTAAAGCTAAAAATCTGAAAAGCGATGAAAACTGATAAAAGAGGTTGGAGGCGTGTGTGCGGTTGGGGCGCGAGAGGTGTTGCCGTATATATAGCACACCCCAAACCCTAATTCTCCTTCGCCGCTCGGACTCACGACCACGCCTCGTGATCGCTAGGTCAATCACTAGGTATGTCTCATGCGCTCTTCCGCCGCCGCCTCCTTCTTTCGCATGGTTACCTCGCGACACAGGTAGCGGTCGCTAGCCACGGTCGCGAAAATCGTCTGAAGAGCTTTCTTGGCTGGGCTTCGCTCGCGAACACGGTCGCGATCAGCGGTCTCGCTGGGTTCTCGCGGGTTGCCTAGTGGCCAGCCTAGCGACCGCTAGGCTGGTCGCTAAAGCAGTCGATGTGTATTTTGGCTCGTCTTCATTCCTTGCTTGATTTTCAACATACGGACCTACACAACACCAAAAGAACACCCAAGAGCGATTATCTTCTAGAAATAGATAAAACATTAAGAATGGATACGTAGCGCACATTAAACGACCTAAACTCATCTTTAAATATCAACTATAAACGCGTAAAATGCACGTTTATCACATGCGTTATCGGAATGGGTAGAAAATCGCGCTCTTGGTCAAACGATCGATGATGACCCAAATAGTTGTATTCCTCTTTGTGATTTGGGTAGCCCAAACAAAATCCATGGCTATGTCATCCCATTTCCATTCCAAGTATGTTTAGCGGTTGTAAGGTTCCATACGATCGTTGGTGGAGTGCTTTCACTTGTTGGCGCGTCGAACAACGTTCTCGAATGAACGCTACGTCTCGCTTCGTTCCATCCCACCAAAATTTCTCCTTGAGCTCTTGGTATATTTTGGTGCTTCCGGGTGTCTGCGATGTAAGTCTCATGGGTTTCTTTCAAGATCTCGCTCTTAAGCTCTTAGTCTTCTCGGAACACACACTCTCCCGTCATACAACAAAATGTTATCTGTTGCTTCTTTGAAATTCTTGTGGTTGTTGTCCTTGATCTTGGCTCGTACTTCCTCTAGCTTCTTTCTCTTCCTCTGAGCTTCTAAGATTCGGGCTCTTAAGTCCGGGATTGCAATACAGCACTCTATTGTCAGAGATGGGTCTATGACTTCGATGTTCATCCTCTGAAATTCCTTTATAAGTATCCCCTCATGACTGAGGAGACATCCCAAACTAGGGTGGGATTTTTGACTCAAAGCATCGGCTACAACATTAGCCTTGCCTGGGTGGTAATTGATACCACAGTCGTAATCTTTCACTAGTTCTAACCATCTTCGTTGTCTCATGTTAAGATCTTTCTGCTCAAAGAAATACTTCAGGCTTTTATGGTCAGTATAGATCTTACATCTAACTCCATAGAGATGGTGTCTCCAAATCTTTAAGGCATGTACGACCGCTGCTAATTCCAGGTCGTGCGTATGATTGTTCAACTCGTGTAGGCGTAATTGCCTTGAAGCATAAGCAATAACCTTGCCTTCTTGCATCAGAACACATCCTAGTCCATTCTTCGAAGTGTCCGTGTAGATTGTGTATTCCTTATCCGCTTCGGGTACTGCGAGTACAGGTGTTGTCGTCAACAACTCCTTCAATCTCTGGAAACTAGCCTCACACTCGGCGGTCCAAGTGTACTTGATTCCTTTTCTCAACAAGTGGGTCATGGGTCGGGCAATCGTTGAAATCCTTCGATAATAGCCGGCAAGTCCCAAGAAACTCTGAATTTCATTAAGGTTCTTCGGTGATTCCCATTCTCGAACTGTATCGATCTTCGATGGGTCTACTTTGATTCCCTCGGCGGACACGATGTGACCTAAGAATGTCACCTCGCCTAACCAGAACTCACACTTGCTAAACTTGGCGAAGAGTTGCTCTTGCCTTAATGTTTGCAGCACAGTTCTCAAGTGCTCTTTGTGTTCTTGGTTATTCTTGGAGTATATTAGGATATCGTCTATGAATACTAGGACAAATTTGTCTAAGTACGGGTGAAATACCCTATTCATGATATCCATAAATACTGCTGGGGCATTTATAAGTCCAAAGGGCATAACGATGAATTCGAAATGACCATACCTTGTGCGGAAAGCGTATTAGGTACATCCTCCTCGTGCAATCCTTAGGCGATGGTATCGGACTTCAAATCTATCTTTGAAAAGACTCCTGCTCCTTAAGTGATCAAACAAATTGTCGATTGGGCAAATGATACTTATTCTTAAGAGTTATCTTGTTTAACTCTCGATAGTCTATGCACATTCTCGGTGTACCATCCTTCTTCTTCACAACAGACGGTGCTTCCTGGGAGACACTGCTGGGTCTAATGAAACCTAACTCCAAGAGTTCTTGCGGTTGGATCTTCAATTCCTCCAGTTCCTTTGGTGCCATCGGTATGGGGCTTTTCGACACTGAACACGGTTCAAGGTCGATCGTGAATTCGATGCATCGGTTTGGCGGTAATCCACGTAGTTAATACGGAAATACATGGGATATTCCTTCACGATCGGAAATCTTCTATCTTTCTTTCATTACGCTCTTCCTCACGGAGATAGGCGAGGTAGGCGTGGTTCTCTGTCTTGTTCGACAACGTCCTTGATTGTAGCGGATATGATTGGGATTATCCTCTCCATGCGATCCCGTGAAAGTCAGTGGGTTCCTCTCGGGAGCGTTGAAAGAAATTTTCCTTTCATTACAGGATGGTGCATTATGTTGGTTAACCAATCTATTCCTAGGATTATGTCCACATCTGTCATAGGTATAGCGTGAAGGTTATCTGTCTTGACCTTAAGTGAGCTTAATCCAAGTTCTAGGTTCGAGCATATGTGGGTTACCGTTCTTATGCCTCCTACTGGAGAAGAAATTCTCATGATTTTTTCAAATAGCGTTTAGGATCTAATCCTAAGTTCTCTATGCATGTTTGACAAATAAAAGAATGCGGCGCTTGATGTCAAATAGTAGGATAACAGTAATGGAGAAGTATTCCATACACGCGAAGTTTTATTGGTTCCTTAGCGGCTCTGCGAACTCCACTTTCTTGGTTGGGCGTATGCCACAGCTTATGATGGTGGTTCTTGTTGTTGATGTTGTTGTAGTTGTTCTGCGGTTGTTGTTGTTGTTGTTGTTGTTGGGGCTGTCCGTCTGCTACTGCTGCCGCTATTCTTTATTGTCGTTGCCGTTGCGTGGTTGATCTGATCGTTGATTAATTTGGAAGTAATGTATCGGGGCTATTCTTTGAAGCAGTAGAAACTTGGATAACTTTGGACCGCTTGGACTCGATTAGGCACGTTGGCGAGGCCATTTCCCATGCAGCGCGTCAGGCGATCTCAGAGTAGTGACCCTTCTAGCCACATGAAGCATCCATCATTGGTGAATGCACACGCCCCTTGTGACTCCCATGTGCACCTTTGGCACAGGGAGCCTCACGAATTCTGGTTTCCCATGGGTCTGCGGGTACCATAGGGCGTCCATTTCCTTGCCCGTGCCGGATGGCACGTTATTCCACTGCCATGGCCTCACCGTCGGCTGGCCAGCGTTGATCCTTGTCGGTGGTGGGTTCTTCCCACTTCTCTTCCACGATCCCTTGGTGATTGAGGGGTGTCAACGACAATCACGTCTCGGGCGTAGCACCTCGATGTCAAAGCTCTACTAAGGGCCTCGCGGTGGGTCGATTCCCATGACCAGCTAACGACACCACGATCTCATGGCGGAGTCCCTATCAAATTTTCCATCATTTTCTCGTCGGTGTCGACCAGCTACGGTGCATACCACGACATCTCGCAGAATGCACGGTCGTAATCTGTGACCGTCGTCTTTCCCTGGCGCTGGTTGTAGAACTCGTGTTCTTTCCTCTTCCGGTAGCTCTTGGGAATGTACTTCTCATACACCTCTTCCTTAAATTCCTCCCAGGAGAAATCTTCTAATTCCTCCTCGAATAGAGTCTTCCTTTTTTCCTCCCACGAAGTCGGCCTAGGTTGCTCTCGGAAAGCAGCGAGACAAGCGTTCTTGAGAGATGCAGTGAAGGAAGTTGAAGATTCACTCAGGCGTGAATCAGCTCGGTATCCGGGATTCCCAATCCGTTGAAAGTCGATGGGTTACGCACGAGGAATAGTTCCTCGATTAGTCTACTGCTGCTTCTTTGCTTTGGTGGTGGTGGTGGTGTGGCTTCTCTTTCAGGTGTTATCTCGTGATTCCTCCTTCTACGGCATCCTATCCTTCATAAATATACTCAATTAAATATTTTCTTATACTATCCATCAAGATTAATGTATATATATCAGAACGGTATTTATATAATTATGAGCATAAATCAATCACATCATCGAACACCACATATCACAACATTAAAACAAAAGGCTCTCGAGGAGCTATCACCATATCATATCAATTGCCTCTATGAGGACTTTCATCAGTGTTTTTAAGATTTACAAAGGCTAGGTACAGTATGATGCCCAAAACAAATATCGGCATCATCTCCGTGTACCTAGTCGCGGTCGTCTAAAAATCTAAGCGCTACCGTGGACATCAAAATAGGGTTTCATGCCGGACGACTCATCGTTTCCGCATGTATCAAAAGATATACAAAGTATATAAACAAAAAGACTATCTAGTCCTAAGAACTAGATCCATGATCACCCGGGGTGTAGATAGGGCTCCATGTGTCAGAGTTAGGACTGGACGCATGAGAACTATCCACTCCTTCCATCTCATCGTCAGCTGATGGGTCCTCCTCGGGGTCTTCCTCCGGGTCTTCCTCGGGATCTTCCTCGGGATCTTCCTTAGGGTCTTCCTCTTTAGCGTCGAGTACGGGAGCCATGGGCTCTCGGTCTCTAACGGCCTTGGCTTCTTCCATAGCAGCTAGGTCTCATGATCTCGCCATGACCTCACGTAAACATCATCCGGAAATGGGAAGCTTGAGGGCTGGATATCGGTCTCTCTCACGCACCTGTATCCATGTCACATGGATCATCAATCCTTACAGCATCATGGACCAAAGGATCGAGGCGGGGTGGCGGTGGGTGGGCGGGGAGGCCGCGAGTGGAGGTGGATCTGAGCATGGCATGACCACGGCGATGAGTGCGGGCGACGGCGATGGCGAGGATGAAATCCCTGCCGGTGGTAGGACGGGAAAGGTAAGCTGTCGGGGACGGGAAGGTTCGCCTCGAACATGTCCACCTTGCTTGCCGAGCGAGAACACGGGTCCATCGGTGCCAAGCAGGCACCTCAGGTGGAACCACTGAATCTCGTCGCGCCAAGTGTATTCCCGTGCGGGATATCGGCCCACGTGGTGCAGCTCAGTACCGTGAATACATAGCTCAGTGGCTAACAAAGCGAGGCAGTCTGCTCCAGATCGAGCTCTCTCGGCGTCGATAGATATAGTCACTTGATTTCATGGGCATACCCCTGCCAGTCGGATGGTAGTCTCATGATCAGTCGGAGTACACCGTCATAATGCGATGTACCACGGGCATGTGCAGCGACCCAATGACGTGTGAAGTACGCCAAGAACTCGCCGAGGTCGCCTCTCGCCGCACATCCGGTAGGAGCGATCTGACGTATAACCTCCTCGGGTATGGCCCTAGAGGACAGATGGCACCTAGTCATGAAAACAGTCCGAGCCATCTGAAAATGAAAGTATCACTATGGTCAGACACGGTAAACATAACGGTATAACTAGAAGAAGGTATGTACACAATAAACATCTGTACAAATGAGGTTATAACAACCTATATTATACTATGACCTACATTCCTAAATTCTTATGGCACGACTTTCATGGTTGGGTCTCCGGGAAGAGTCGGTATGGTTTCTTAGAGTAGAGCAACGATCGATGCCTAGCCTTCGGGTAGAGGCTAAGTGGTCATCTTATCTTATTGGGTCCGGGATTCCTTATTTCTATTCGCGTTATAGACTCACATCATATCCATTCTCATTGGCACAACTAGCCCAATCTCACACGTAGATGGCAACCGACCAGTTGAGGAGGATGCTACAAAGAAGAAGTGAACTCAGTATGGAACCCCGAGTGAATTGTTCAAGTTTGGGGAGAGCCACTTCCACACTCAGTGGTGGTCTACGATGAATGATAAGTATATGCAAGCACAGGTTTGGGAAGAAGTCGGCTGCCAAAACTCCAGATTAATCGAGGTATAAAATGGTCTAGCTAAAGACATTTAAATTTAGCACTTGTTGGGAGGTAACCCAATATTTTTATTTGTTTAGTTTTGTTTTGTTTTCGTTTTGTTTTGTTTTCATTTTGTTTGTCTTTTTCGTTTTTCTTGTTTGGTTTTGTGTCTGTTTTGGGTTGAGTTGAATGACGAACAGCCGATGATGAGAATTGTTTTTATTAGAAAATTTGATTGCAACTAATTTTGTGAGACGAAGCATGTTATGATTATTATGAGTATTAAGCCTTTGAGAACTTGATCACACTTTTGAAACTTGTGAGACTTAAGCTTTTGACTGTCATATCTTTTCAGTCTTGTTTCTTTCTGTGTGAATAGCTTGAAATAGCATGTGTTTCTCTAGAATTTGCTCTGGATCTTTTTCGAGGTTGCATTGATGTGATTAAGAATTTTGAAATGATATTAGACATTCTTTTCTTAGCCTATACACTATCCAAACATTAACCTATTATTTTTACATCCTTTGATGAGCCCGTTTGAGCCTACCTTATTTTTTTCATATAGCCGTGGGTTGGGTTATGTAGTTAGTGTGATATTTGGTTGCTTGAATTGAGGGTTGAGAAAAAGAAAGGAAAAAAAAAAGAAATAAATGATGAGAAAGTGATAATAAAAAATAGTTACTTACCCATATAAGTTCAAAATAAAAAAATAAAAAAAAAGTTGACACAAGTGTGAGAAAATAACATAAATTAAGTAACTAGAGCTTGAAGATGAGTATATCACTTATATGGAAATTATGGAGTTCTTAGAGAAAAATGACTTCTTGGTATGTAGAATTGAAATGAATTGTGAAAGTTTGGGAATTGTGTCTTATGATACTTATGGTGTCTTTCATTATGGGATTATAAGTCATTTAACCTAAATATATCATACCTTACCAAAGAGCATACATTCTAACATTTTATAAGACCTTCTTGATCTTAGTTCTTGAGCACATATTTGAGCAATGGAGAATTAGACAATTTACAAGCTTATGGTAGATTCCGTGTGTTTTTAAACTATGAGAGTACACATCCTCCTTGATACACACGAGTGTTTGAGATTTCTTATATAAATATCCATGTCGTGAGGATTTAAGTTTGAGAAGGCTTGTGCTTATGATGATTATGATATGTGGAGTTTAACGAAAGAGGTTGTGATTTGATTCATTTGATTGAATCTTTTATTGCTCATTGCTCTGAGGCTTATTGTTTTTGTCGTTCGACTCATCGCCTGCTTTTGATCGTCTCTCTCTCTTGTTCTGATTTGTTTGAGGACAAACAAAAGGTTAAGTTTGGGGGAGTTGATAAGCCTCATTTTTACCTGATTTATAAAGCCATATTCGTTTCGTTTATAACTGATAAGTGATCTTTTGAGCTGTTATTTGATATATTTATGTTTACCTTAAAAGATATTATGCCGTGTGTATTTTGTGTCATTTTAGCACATGTTTTTGTGTAAAAAGGTAGATCACGATTAAAGAGGAATTCTTTCTCACGACGCTTCGCAACTCACTCTCGCGACGAACACACACAAAACTAACATGCGAGAAAGAGAAGGAGAAGCCTCGCGACATATGCTAGCGACCAAAGGTCGTGAGACAAACTCGCGAGTAAGCACGGACGCGGAAAGAAGCATTATTTCGCGACCATAACTCGCGAGCCAAGCCTCGTGAGCCAAGGCGGATGCACACCGAGAGGGTCAGCTCGTGCCTTTCGCTCACGACTATCCTTCGCGACCTAACCTCGCGAGATAGGCGATCTGGCCTAGATTGATATATCGCGCAATGTAAGCGGAGGCAATATCACACCTTAGCTTTTAGAAACGTAACACTTTTCATCTTTTAGAGTTTTTGCACGTTTTTTCCAGAATAGATTTTTAGCGTAGCTTGAGTTTATTTTCATTCCAGTTTCGTTTTAGATTCCTTTGAGCATTCAGTTTATCTTCCGGATTCAAGTTGTTACATTGTTCATCGTGGAATCATACGGTTTTATTTATTTAATTCAGTTTATGTTATCTTTATTTATTTATTACTTTGGTATTTTAATTATGAGTAGCTAATTTCCATATTGATCCTAGGGTTTGTATGTCTGACTAGATTCGTATGATTTATCTGTTGATACTGTTTTGCCATCCCATTCATGATTTATGATTCTTGGCTTTTATTCTCATGTGTTGGTATCTGGCCAATATTGATGCATGCTAGTTATGTGATTGATGTCCTGGCGGAATTAATTGCATTGTCGATATCTTGAATACATAATGTAGATTTTACCTTGAGACCTAACGGAGATAGGTGAACTTAGGATGTTATTCTTTGTGTGCTTTTGGTAATTAGCATACTTCTCTTGAGACCCGACGGAGATAGAGTTTAGGCTAACCCACTGCTATAGGTTGTCCTGACGGAAACTATAGTTATATTAGTAATCCTTCATATGAATGTGGATTAAAATGGTAAACAGATTAATAGGTTAAATTGTGTGAATCTGGTTAGGTTAAATACATCCCTATGGTCAGTCTTTTATATCTGAGTTTATTCATATTTTATTTGTGTCTAGTTTTATAACCATCTCTCTTGATTTTGATTCCTGGATAATAATAAAGATTCTTTGTTAATTATTTGTTGTGTTTTCGAGTTGCAGTCCCTGTGGATACGATATATATACTTGTTATTTTTACTATCATCTAATTGGTAGAAAATTAAGCGATCACCTTTCCATAATTCAGATGGAGTTTTATCTTGTTTCTTTTGGGGTAACTTGTTAATATTTTATTTGCCGAAAGAATAGCTTTCCCCCACATGTTATATGATAAGCCCGAGCTAATCAACATAGCATTCATCATTTCCTTCAATGTTCTATTTTTCCGTTCGGCAACACCATTTGATTGTGGTGTGTAAGGTGCCGTTGTTTGATGAATAATACCGTGTTCACCACAGAATTCTTCAAACGGTGCAACATATTCACCACCACGATCACTTCGAATCATCTTTGATTTTGGTGTTGCGTTGATTTTCAACTTGACTTTTGTAACTTTTGAATGCTTCGAATGCTTCGTCTTTGCTTTTCAAAAGATACACGTACAAAATCTTGTATAGTCATCTATAAATGTTATAAAATAATCCATTCCACCTCTAGTTTGCACAAGTTTTAAATCACATAAGTCCGTGTGAATAAATTCTAGAGGTGTAGTTGATATTTCCACCGAATGAAAAGGATTCTTTGTCATTTTTGCTTCAACACAAATTTCACACTTATTGTGTTGATCAAAAGATATTTTTGGCAATAGCTCTAAATTCACTAATCTTTGTAGTGTATTTAAATTTGCATGTCCTAATCTATCATGCTATAAATTAGGAGACTCAATCACATATGCAATGTTTTTCTTTATTTCATCATTGGAGATTACATTGAGTGCGTTTAGCTTGAAAATGTCGTTATCTAGATAGCATTTTCCTATAAAGTGACCATTTTTGGTCATTACAACTTTGTCTGCTTCAAACACTAGTCTAAAACCAGCTTTGCCAAAACAGAACTAGACACAAGATTCTTACTAATGTCGGGAACATGCAACACGTTGGTCAACTTTCAATCCTGAAGTCATCTTTAGCACTTTTCCCGTTCCAACGATCTTGGAAGCAGTGGAGTTCCCATGTACAACTTTCTCTTTTCGGTAACGGGTTCATAGGTGGAAAACATTGACTTGTTAGGACAGATGTGCTTTGTGGCACCTGTGTCAACCCACCACCCAGTTGGGTTGTCAACCATGTTAACCTCATCTATAACAGCAGATAAATCAAGTTCAGACGAGTCAAGGGGTACCGTTTTTTCCTCTGTCACGTTTGCTTGTTGATGACCATATTTCTTCTTTGGTTTTTGACAATCCTTCGCCATGTGCCTGGGTTTGCCACAGTTGTAACAATCTCCTTTGATCCTCTTTTGCTTCTTCGGGTCTTGCTTCTTCCCGTTGGACTTTCGTTTCTTGTTGTTAGTGCTTGACTCGGCTAGATTTGCCTTTGTCTCCATAGACGATTTCTTTGCCTTGTTTTCAGATTTGCGGTTGTCTTCTTCGATCCTCAAGCGTACAATAAGATCTTTAAGTCCCATCTCCTTGCATTTGTGTTTGAGATAGTTCTTGAATTCTTTCCACATCTGTGGCAATTTCTCGATGATCGCAGCAACCTGAAAGGATTCAGAAAGGTCCATACCTTCGGCAAGAATATTGTGCAGGATCAACTGGAGTTCTTGCACTTGTTCAAATAACGTCTTGCTATCCACCATTGTGTAATCTAGGAAGCGTCCGATGATAAACTTCTTTAGACCGGCATCTTTCGTTTTGTATTTTATCTCTAAAGAGATCCATAGTTCATTCGACGTCTTGGCATTAGAGAAAACACTATAGAGAGTGTCGTCTAGCCCGTTGAGGATGTAATTGTGACACAGAAAGTCGATGTGATGCCATGCATCTAACGCATTACGTTTTTGTTCATCGGTCTCATCTTCATCCACAGTAAGAGGTGACTCATTCAAGAAACGAGCCAAATTGAGAGTAGTAAGGTAGAAAAATATTTTAGATTGCCAACGCTTAAATTCAGAACCTGAGAATTTTTTTCGGCTTTTCGGCATGAACAGGGGCATTCGGAACGTTGCTTTGACTTTTCGCCATTTCCACAGTAAATTATCTTGCGATTGATAGAGACAGATATGTAGTAATGCAAATATAACGCTAAAAACAAAGATATATAAAACCGAGGCAAGAGTTGGACTCTTTCTCCGCAAGATAATTTAGCTCCGCTACAGTGCACGCGGTTGTTTTGCTATTATCTTCAAGATACAACGGTTTAATAAATACGAGTAATTGCACTACTAGACGTATTTCCGACGAACTACTTGAAACTCGGGACAGAGAGGCTTTTTGAAGAATGAATGAGATAGATTGATTATCTTCGTTTTGGTGTGTTTAATCATCTTCTACAGGGTCCCTTTTATAGCCCAAGGTGCATGTTCGTGAAGTGGTGCGAAGGCCCAACTGCTGACCTGAACCAGTGCGTCGATCCATGGCTGATCAGGTTAGCCCGAACCGATGTGATGGTTTGGCCATGCACGAGTCCAACCGTCCCGCCACGTGGTCGAGTCGATGTGTCACCCGAGCCATCTCTAGGTGTCATGTTGGCAAAACTTTTGGCTCCTCAAAGCTTCTCGCGACGATGCGCACGTGCACCTCTAAAGCGTCCAATACGACAAGTGCGACGTGCACGTGCTCATGCTCGGACTCGGATGGTGCTCGTAGGCATTTGGGTTAGCCGTAAAATAGCTAATTAAAACCCCACTATAGTGCATCATAGATGGAGCACATTTGATTATTCTTTATAAGTGTGAACTCATTTATATATAGCTTAGAACTTCATTAATTTTTTAATGTGGGATAAAAAATCATTCCCACCATTAAGAAGTTAACTTTGTGCATTAATTGTCCATTCATCCCACAATGAATTTGAACACATAAATACACTAAATTGATCTACACAAAATGTAAATTCCAAATCTAAGCTCATATACAATTTATTCCAACAAGGACTGCCACCACCGTTATGACGTTAGGTTTGATCACCCACTTCTCTGGTTGACTTTGAATTACTTGCCCTTGCTTTTTGACCATTCATATCCATGATGGTGCTTCCGGGCAGATACTCCCCAATCTTCAAATGCTTTTTGTTCAAAGTCTCCTTTATTATGATTGATTTTTCATAACTAGAATTTATAAAATTTCAAACAGTTCATTTCCTAGTGATCATGACTGTATATTGAGGAATTCAAAGAAAATAAAAAATTCTTAACCCACTCCAATCAATAATTAGAGTTTAGAAATTTAGACCAAAAACTATTCGTGCCACAACCCCATTATCCTCATTCCTCAAATCTATCTTTAGCATATCAGTTCTGTCTGATAAACAAATCAAAGAAATTGAAGCCTGCCTCGAATTGTTACAATGGCAGAAGCGGCTGTCAATTTTGCTCTGAAACAAATTCGTGGTTTGGTGTTGGCAGAAGGAAGGCTGTTATCTGGTGTGGAAGATGAAGTGAAGGCGCTTGATACGCAGCTGAAAGAGATCAAGTGTCTCCTCCAAGATGCTGACGGAAGACGACATGAAAACAAAACCATTTTCAATTGGATTTCGGAGATCAGAGACCTTTCATACAGAGCCGAAGCTGCCATTGAAATACACGCAGCTCGAGTGTCTTCAATGAGAAGCCGAGGCTTGAGAAAGCTGGTCCGCAGATGTTCTTGTATCCTAGAAGAAGGCTGCTCGCTCCACCAAGAAGGCTCCGAAATTTCAAAAATTAAATCCGAGCTTGCAAGGATAAGCAAGGAGATGCAGGAAAATGGCATAACGAGGAGCATCATCAATCTAGATGGAAGGGAAAGCTCGGCCTCCAACGACAACCAAAATTGGTTGAGGAAAACCTTTCCCCATTTCGAGATTGACGACTGCTTTGTGGGAATGGAGGATGAGCTGAAGCAGCTTGTTTCTCTGCTGGTCAATGACAGAGAGCATCGAGTTATTTCAGTATGGGGCATGGGGGGTTCAGGCAAGACCACCATCGCCAGAAAGGTCTACAACGACGTGACTCAGACCAAATATGGTTGCTTTCATCTTTCTGCGTGGGTTTGCATTACTCAGCAATGCCAAATCCGATCAGTTTTGGAGGATGTTGTGAAGCAGCTAGACCTTCAAAAGAGGAAGGACATTTCAAGGCTAAGCGACACGGAGTTGATGGAGCGACTATGCGAGATACAAAGAGAGAAGCGATGCCTCATTGTTTTAGACGATCTCTGGAAACTTTCTCATTGGGATGGGTTGAAGCATGCCTTTCTTGTCCAGAATCTGCAAAGCAAAATCTTGATCACCACGCGCGAAGAAGAGGTTGCGGAGATTGGATTCCCAGTAGAACTTGGGCTTCTAAATATGGAAGATGCTTTGGAACTACTCAAGAAGAAAGCATTCCCTCATAGCAATATTCCAGGTCAGTTATATATTATCATTACTCTTCGCAAGTGTCTTGAGTTTCTATATTACTCCTATCGTAAGTATGTTAAATACTATGCAAATTGGATTGAAGTGGATCTCTAGTTGAAATAGACTTTTAGTTTGCAAAGTGATTATCTACCAAATTTGTTACGAGTGTTTAAATTAAATTATCTACCAATTGATTGACATTCATTATTTCAACACATACAGAATTTGCATGTGAAGAAAAATTTGACAAAGTTGGTATGGAAATGGTACGGAAATGTGGCTATTTGCCGTTGGCAATTTCATTACTTGGCGGGGTCTTGAGAAAGAAAAGTTCCATGATGGAGTGTGAGTTGGTAAACAAGGATATGAACATGTTCATATATAGGGATGAAAATGAGATTGATGGAGTGCTAAATTTAAGCTATGAAAGTCTACCTTATTACTTGAAGCCTTGCTTTCTCTATATGGGTATATTGAAAGAGGATGAAAGCATATATGCCGAGGAGCTGTATACGATGTGGATAGCACAAGGCATGATTTCATATGAGAATATTCGAGACAATGGGGAAAAATTAGTGGACATCGCTGAGGCCTACATAAGTGATTTGGCCTCGAGGTCCATCGTCCAAGTTGAATATGATGATGTCATACCTACAAGAAAATATAGGAGCTGCAAACTTCATGATGTAATACGGGAACTATGCTTGAAAATGGGGAAAAAGGAGGAATTCGGTGTGCAGATTTTGGAGTATCAATGCGGGAAATTTAGTACTTTGCTAAGGGAAACTTCTTCGCATATTAAAATACAACATTTGGCTATCAATCTCAAGAGAGAAGTCGAACCAGAAAATGATGAGCTCGCAATCACTTGTGGAGATAACACTCACAAACATTTAAGGTCTCTTCGAATATTCAATCACGTAAATCCAGATGTTATTGAATTTCCACCACAAAGTATAGTTGATTTCCAAAAATTCAAATTTCTCAGAGATCTGGTAATTGTGAGATTCAAATTTGCAGGAAGAAAGTTACCGAGTGGAATCACTAATCTTGTTCACCTTCGATGTCTGCGTCTACTTGAATGTGAAGTTGACAAGCTACCTTCGTCGATAAGGAATTTGGTGTACTTAGAATACCTTGATTTAAGTAGATCAAGGAATGTTCGGATTCCAAACGTTTTTAAGAAGATGTTCCGATTGAAAAACATGGTTTTTCCTTATTATGACGTGGAAATAATTGGGAATTATAGCTTAAGGTTGGATGAGGGGGTAGATGAGTTGGAGAGTCTAGTATGGTTGGACAGTAGAGTGCATGAATTCAAATGTATTGGGAGAATGAAGAATCTCCGACATTTTTCAGCAATACTACACGACAATGAAAGCTTGTCAGCCCTCACAAATTTCATTGCTTCATACCCGAACAAGTTATCGTATTGTGAGGTTCTAATCGAAAAGGATTGCCATTTAAGAACAAGTGAGGGGTTGAAGAACGCATTCACATGTCCTAATCTTTATCATTTGAGGATTCGTGTGAAGATAGGGAAGGTGCTGGCAGAGTGCGGGAGTGACTTGATGAGCTCAAAACTTATGATTTTGATCCTCTCAAACAGCGAGATTGAGGATGATCCAATGGGGATACTGGGAAAGTTTACATGCTTGAGAGAATTGTATTTTTACAGGTCATCATTTGTTGGGGAAGAGATGACGTGTCCATCAGTTAGTTTTCCTCGCCTCAAGAAGCTTGTAATAGAAGATCTACCAAAGTTGAGGGAGTGGAGAGTGGAGGAAGGAGCCATGCCTCTTCTCTCTGAATTAGAGATCTCTAATTGTTCCCAATTACAGAAGCTTCCCGATGGATTAACACACATTTCTACTCTTCAAAAACTCATAATTAGTAGAATGCCAGAATTCGGAAAGAAGGTATCCCCCTCAGGCCATGATTTCCACAAAGTCCGCCATGTCCCTTCAATTCTCATCCAGGACCTCTAATATAGTCTCCACTCAGGTAATACATGCTTGCACTAATCTCGTTCCTCACATTTTCAATATTAGTACAAGCATTCACTTTGAATTAATTAGAGAGACACTAATCCCGTCATTATGTTTTTATTTTCAATAGATAGTATTCCTAACGATTTCATACTCTTATTTACAGGTTGAGCAGAGAGGAATTGATTATCATTACCACTTTTGGTGCTAACAGAAAATAATATACCTTTTCTCTGGAGGATTTGTATTTTGGTAAGATTTTAATAAAGTTCGACTCATTGTAGGGTCTTACTGTCTTTCTACGGGTTGCAGGTTATCTTTCTTGCACCCTTGAGCTGCAGTCTTGTTGTTACATGCATATTGTCTTAAGTGATCCCATTTCTGAACAATCTTATTTCTCTTTAGTTGCAAAAGTTATGTACATATTTCGTTTTTATGTGGCTCCACACTGGGGTGGTGGTTGTATTCCATTTCTTGTATTATTGATCTAGTTAATTAGGATGCTCCACACTCGACATGCCTAACTTGATCGATGCATTTTCCAAATTCAAATTGGGGCCATAAGTTTAGTCTGTCATGATAATTGAAGGAATTTCTGGTGAAGATGGAGATAAGGTTGGGTGGAAGAGGAAGAAGGGAGTTTGGCAGAGAAAAAGCTTTGGGAACAAAATAAAGAATTGTCAAGGCAGAGTTGTTAAACGCTTTTAGGTGTTAACGTGTTTTACAGAATCCCACTTTTGGGATTACTTGTTAGCTTGTTATTTTTATTCCCCACATTAAACGTGTGGTTGTTATGTAGGGGGCCCACCTATGATTATGGATGAATGAAAACGCAGACATTGAATATTAAATTCTCTCCTCAACTTCTCTATCTTTCCCCTTTCTCTCTGCCATAATCTCGAAACATAACATAGTCCTATAAGAAATAATTAGTGTATGTAGAATCCAAAGCAGATTGATCGAAGAAGGGACATCGGACGGCAAAGAAGCTCGATCAACAAGGTAGAGTAAGTTCACGAATTGAAACACACCTTTTAGGAAATACTCATTTTGTACGTATGCACTTCTATCGTATACATTGAGGAGCATTTGGTTTGACGGATGTCATGTATAAAATTGATATGATAGAAAGAGCCGACTCTTATGCATGGCCAATGGGGCAAAGGGCTAGGGCCCCCAAATTTTAAAAACAAATTCATTACCAATAGTCTATTAATAAAATCTAAATTCATTTTGAAAAAGAAAAATATTTGTTGTTCTAACATTTTCATGCTCTGCGTTCATCCAAATATGTTTAATATCATAAATAAAGTCAATTGATAAAATTTCTTGAGTTTGTTAGAACTTCATATTAATTTCCTAGTATTTCTATTGCATATAAAATATTACTAACTAAATTGGTTATGGTAGCTTCAGTAGAAATTAATTTTTCAAATCTAAAATTAGTAAAATTATATTTGTGTTCTACTATGCTTCAAGAAAAATTGAATGAGCTAGAAATTATATGCATTAAAAATCAAGTATTAGAAAAAACAACTTGAAGATGATATTGATGATTTTGTTCGTCAAATGCTAGAAAATCTAAATTATTTCAATAATTATTTGATCTTTGTTTTCTTGGTTCATTGCACTTTATATTTAATACTAAAATTATACAGTCAAAAAAACATGGAAGATCATAATATGCTATCTATAACTAAGATTATTGAAGCTTCATTTCTTAAATGGTCTCCTTTTTCTTTTCGCCTAGGGCTCCCAAAATGTCGGGCCGACCCTGATGATAGACTATGATGAGATTATTTGTATTATTTAGTCTTGTACATGTTTGGATTCATTGGCGGATCCAGCATCGGGAATTGGGGATGCAGTTGTACCCCCTAAATAAAAATAAAATTTAGTAGTATTTATTATATAGTGTACACATGTAACTTGATGAAATGCTCAATTCATTTGTAGATTATAATTTTAGTTATTTGATAAGCCAATTTGTATGTTTCGTTGAGTATGTTTAGTTTTCTTACAAAAATTTATATTTTTATACTGAATGTAGGAAATAACGAGCGATACATTGGAACAAAAAAAAGGACCGGCAAAAAAAACCATTCTTCAACAATTTATATTTACTAAAACAAAATTTCAAGAGAGTTAATGTTCTTCATCAGTAAACAGTAATGTATCTCTTTTAAATGATCCCCCTCAAGCTCGAGAAAATGCTATAAATTTGATTGGTTCAAGTACTAGTAGTGTGTCATTAGAGAAGAAAGAATTGGTTTATGATGTCGAACACGGGAAAAAGAATAAAAACAATTGACTATCCACCAAATCAACAGGATTTAGTTATGAGAAAACTATTTGTCGCAACCCCAAATACAAAATCTTGGCTCCGCACTATTTGGATTGATTGATTATAGTGTAGGATAAATTGAAGGATTATGATTGATATGTAGTATAATATCAAAATCAAGGTTTTTTGGCTTTTGACAGGTTTTGTCAAAGAGTTAAAAGATTAAAATAAAAAAGAGAGATGGAGAGTAACTTGTTGCATATGTTGGAAGATTGGAGCAGATGGAACGCTCCCACGCCGCGTTGAACCAAATTGTTAGCAAACTCACGATCACCTTCCAGACGGCTGTTGATAATGCCAAAAAGGGGAAGAGAAGAAGGAGATTGCTACTGCTGAAGCAGCAGCGGATTTCGCTCGTGTTGTTAAAGAAGAAAGAAGAACGGATGCACCAGCTATAGAACTAGCATAGCAAATGGATGAAGAAAATGCTGAAGAGAGAGCTGTTGAAGAGCGGCTAAGGAAGAAGGTTGTTGAAGCTAAGAGGAAGGAGAAGGAGAAACAACAAGCTGCCCAATCAGCCCAGTAAACTACTGAGCTAACAGACAAAATCTTCCTTGCTGCATTCCATACAGGTGCCCTGTTCGAAATAGTGGATGATCCAGCTTCACTAGCGGCATGGTGGAGCAAGAGGCAGCAGGCTGGAGCAGAAAAAGAAAAACAGAAACCGACAGGAGATAACCAAAGAACGTCAGCTACCGCAGAGAAAAGAAAGAAGACCGTCGGCAAAAAAAAGTGCGCCTAGCAACTTTCAAATGAAAGGGTTGCTGAGGACCTTAGTTGCAGGAACCGGCCCAGGACAAAAAAATGGGTCTCGACAGAGCTGAATGCCAGATAGGAACAGTTGAAGACTAAATTTTTCATGTGGTATTACTACCTGATGGATTTGCCTGAAGCGTCTGAGATCGTAACTAACGGCTTCAGAAACTTCCTGCTGGAGTATAAGGAGCAACAAGTTGTTGACAAGATTGTGAACTGTGCAGCCATGTGGCGTGTGAATATAATTGCCCCTCGAATAGAGTTTTGCCACCGTCCATGAGAGAAAATCTCATTGGTCGTGCCCAGATCGAGCATGAATCCTTGGTAGCTGTTGAACTGATGAAAATTGACCCAGCGTAGCAACTAGAGGAATTCCAGAAGCTGGTCAGGAGAGTGTTTGCCATGTATGGGCAACTCACTGATGAAGAAATGATGAGGCAGAAAACAAAGTGAACTGGTCAGATGAGTTGTAATAGACTTATATAAGTTTGTTGTTAATTTTGATCAAACTGATGTATCCATGTAATATCAGCAATCTATGATCTATAAAACTGATCCAGTTCACCCTGATGATAATGACTCTTTGTCCAAGCTCTGTACTTGCTTTAAACTTTATTATGCCGAACTAGCCATATTTTGCAGAGAATGATAATCACAACAAGGGGGAATCAAGTCCGCCTGCTGAAACTGGTTATCTACCATTCTGGTTTGTTTTCAATATAATGCTTAACGTTTTGGCATCATCAAAAATGAGAAATTGTTAGGAAAATTCCTAAGTTGTTGGGATTTAGTTTATCTTAAATTTGTGTTTTGATTAATTCCCAAAACCTTTGATGATTGTCTTGCTGATGTAACTAATGCTACTGACTTATTTCTGGAATTAGGCATTTTTTATACAAGTTTCAAAGAAGATAACTACTAGCTCGATAGCCCAAGATCGGAAGAGTTCGAAAAGATTGAAGCTAGCTATACTGATAGGGTATCGATCAAAGACACTGATAGAAGCTCAACTGGAGGATCTTGTACTGAAGACTAAGGTCGGGCCAACTGAAGTCTGAAAATGGAGGCATAGCGATGCTGATGAACAGAGCTATTGGAGTAAAGTCAAAAACTGAAGACTAACGTCGGAAGACTAAAGGCTGAAGATCGGAGACTGAAGACTCGATGTTAAAGATATGAAGAAGTCAGAATATGACTAAGTATCATATCAAGCAGCTAAATGTCCTAGTAGAAGTCAAAGTTGTTGATTTATAGTCAAAACTGATGATAAGTAGTCAATGTTGGCGATACGAGAAGTCAAAGCTGGCTGATGAAGGGTTAAAATTGACAACATCTACGTCTAGCTGAAAGCATCAAACTGACTCAGGTTTTGAAACTGACAAAAGACGGGAGTCCAGTCTACTGATAAAAGATAGAACAGTCTCGACTGGCCCAACCTGAAGTCAACGTTCTGATAAAACACAGAGTCAACTCAAATGAAGAAACACGAAAGAAATTAAGCCTTGAATGTTTAACTCACCACGTGTCTAAACGTATCTGCAGAAGATCTTGACATGCCAGAAGCCCTTTTCATAATTGTAGAGCTATAGTGTACGATGATGCAGACCCTATCAAAGACGTACGAGGATTCTCAACGAGAAGAATTCAAACGACAAAATAGAAGGATTTAAATGGTACTCCCTCCAACGGCTCTATTCTTATACCTCTCTATATATATGCGTAGATCCAACCTTTGAAGGTTACCGAAACTCTGCGAAATTGAATTGTCAAAATTAGTCAAGCTCAAAGCTCAAGTCTATCAAACAACGATTTCGAAGAAGGAAGTTAACAATGCTATCAGTAAATCTCAAAAGCTCACATATACCTATCAGCTCGAGATTTCAGTGTACACTTCATTAAGTCTAGATATCCATCTTGTATATCTTAAGCCTGGACTCACTGAGTATAGCATGTGATAACTCAGATCCTTAGTTGGATAACCTTCTACAAATTCCTCCCTCCAAAAAAGTTTGTGTAGAAGTTTGGGCAAGTAAGCAACAAAGTATCAGCCGCTGAAAGTTTGGTTATCTAGTAGCTGTAAGCTAGAGGTTAGATCGACTTCATCCAAAAGCAGTCAGCGATTTTCTAGCACCTACAAATGTAGGAGGAACACCAAGTAAGGCGGGATACTGTAAGTTGAACTCAGTATCTAGGTTTTTATCTTGTACCCATAAACAAGACCAAATCCCGAGTTAGTGGATTAGTTGAGCAATCGGTCCGTGTATGTAGGAGCTGATCTCTCAAAGTGTTATTTACTTTCCGTATAGCTATTTAAATTTTCTATTATTGACCTGTCATCACCAACAACACAACATAGCTTTAAAATCCTCTATCAATATCTATTTTGTACTGAAGAGACCAAAACTAACTAAGAAATAATCGACTAAGTGTTTTAACTCAGTTTAAGTTTTTAGTAAGGCAATACATTAACCACAACATTTCGCACGCACATCGCTTATCATCCAATCGACAAGTCGCCTCGGTCAAATAATCAGATCACCAAGACGAGACTCAATATATGTGAATCGACTAGCGATCGCCATCGATCGGATCTGCTCATACCCAACCAGCTATAGTTTGTAGCCGGTCAGTCTCGTGAAAAAGAAAAAGTTTTAAAATTACCTAACTGGCGTATTTCCCCCACCCCATACACCAGTACGTACCCAGTAGAACTCATCAATTATTTTATCAATCAAGTCTAATCACTCAAACGATACACTTTAAGTATCCTCTGCAATCTAAAATTTTATAATTAGGGAAATCTAGGAATATGACAAGCATAAGAACGAGCAGCTGACATAGATTCCAAAGGATCGAGGACTTTCTCCTCTGGATTGTTTCTGGAAATAACAATGTGGCGCTGACTTTTTATGTCTCAAGGACAATGTTGCCTACAAACATAATAAAACCTTTGATTTTGAGCTTCTTTCTGTTAAAGAATATTATCTAGGCTCAATACTAGTTAGACTCATTTTAGTGTAATCTTAAATTTCTATTCTCTATATGTATGGGAGATTCTTTTGTTATTAACATGTAATTGTTCATTTCTCCTAAATGGCTATATTATTTGTGAAGCAATAATAATATAGCCATTTAGGAGCAAGAAATGAATTGTATGTTGACAACAAAAGATACTTTCATATATATAGAGAGTAGAAACCTAGAGTTACATTATAATTGGTCGAATTAGTATTGGACCTTGATAATATTCTCTAACACTCCCCCCAAGCTGGAACATATATATCGATCATGTCTAGATTGATACAAAGTTTTGAGAATCGATTCCTCCTCAAGGAATAAAGAAGACATCAACAACAGTAGTAATAGTAGGAAGACAAAGTTGTAGTAGTAATCGAACAAAGTCATATAGTTAGTAGTAATAAAACTAGGGGTATTCAAAAATCGATCTGACTGCTATAACCAACCGAAATTGTCAGTTTTGGTCGGTTTTTTCTATGCTTCAGTCGATTCGATTATAGATTTCTCGGAATTTTGGTTTTCGACCGGTTTTCGATTTTCTATGATTTGGATTGGTTGAAATCCGACCGATAGATCAATTCCTTTCTTTTAAAATATTTTTATGTTATTTTTAATTCTTGTAGGAAATACCTTCCATCTTTCACTTGAGTCTTTCTCTTCTCAATCTCATTCGCAGCACTTCAGCGGTAGCGCCGCACCACACAAGTTCAGAAGAATCACAACCCCTACATCTCTCTGCGACATATCTCCCATTCCTAATCATCTCGTCTCTCTCTCTCTGCTCCCATCCCTGGCTCCCTGCCCCATTCTCGGCTTCTTGCTGCAGCAAAGGTCTCGCACCCGTCGCAGCAAAGGTAAAGATTTTGCACAGTATAGCAAAAACGTGTAGGTCAGCAGGGGGCTTATATGGCTATATATATAGACAGCTTATTTCAATTTCTTTTGAATTCCTAAACATGTTTTAGGCCTCGTAAACTTACAAAATTTTGGAGTATCTTTATTAGCTTTGTTAATTTAAGCTTTCGAGTATTTGGTCAAACAAAATTGATTTTTTCTTCTCATTCTAACTTCTTTCATCTTGAGGTAACGCTCTCTCTTGATTCTTGCTCACAGTGTGTTTGTGTGTGCATTACTTAAATTCCGTTTCAGTTCACGGTGCCCTGTTTCTTAAAATATTAATCGCAGTAGTAAAATATCTAATTATTATCATTGTAGGCGCTAGTAATTTGGATTCTTGGAGTATAATTTGTAAAAGTTATTTAATTTCTTCCAATAATTACAGTGGGTGTAAATCTTACAAAATTGGCTACTTTTTAAAATTTCAGTTGCGACACATTTTTTTTAACAATTATATAGCATTTTGCCTATATTAATCAGACCTTCTGTTTCAAAAGAATTGAATGGCTTATTAAGAGGGATGATGAATCAATTGCGACATATACGAGTTGTAGGCATTGTAATATTTTGTAGTAGTTCATAAATGTATTGTAGTATACAGTTGTTTTGTCTGTGTAGTAAATACCGAATACATTCATATAAAGAAAAGTATTGTTTGTTGTTTATTAGTAGGGTGAGTATTAGGTTATTCGATTGGTTTTACGAAAAAATAACCGAACCGATTAACCGAATTTTTCAAAAAATAACCAACCGAACCGAA
Source organism: Salvia rosmarinus (assembly GCA_036937905.1). Lineage (NCBI taxonomy): Eukaryota > Viridiplantae > Streptophyta > Magnoliopsida > Lamiales > Lamiaceae > Salvia > Salvia rosmarinus. Next base: position 11,948,070 of record CM072820.1, read on the forward strand.
TTTAATTGTAACTAAACCGAAATATATTTCGGTTAAACCGATTTTTAACAAAAAATTTTATTTTTCAAAAATAAATAAATAATATTATATATTGATATAATCTATAAAAAATATGTTTATATGTTATATATACAAAGTATTTTGCAAAAAATAATTAATTATGTTATATAATAAATAAGAAATATTATATTTTATAAATATTATAATATTGATATAAAAGGGAGGGAGAGAGAAATGAATAGGTATTCATATATTAAAATTATAATTCTAAAAAATAATATTTTATATATATATATAATTCGGTTTTCGATTATTCGGTTAAATTTTTTTCGAACCGACCGAAAACCGAATTACCGAATTTTAAAATGGTTTTAACCAAATTAACCGAAATAACCGAACCAAATTTGATTTTTCGGTTCGATTATTCGACTTTCGGTTTTTTTGCTCACCCCTATTTATTAGTGGACTTTTTTAGTGGTTTGTATTTGAATTATATAGGTAAAAGTAGAAAAATATGTTACAAGAAATAAATTCGATCGGTTTGGTTGATCGACCGAAAATCGACATCTAATATTGGTTCGATTGATGGTCGGTTTTGATACAATGAGCGGTCGGTTCGGTCAAAAATATAAATATTCGGTAGGTTTGTATTTTCTTGATTGATCGATCACGGGCCTAAACAAAATAAAACTGTAGCGGCAACGACAGGCAAAAATCGAACAAAATCGGCAGGGCAATTGGTAGTAGCAATCGAGCAAAGTAGATACAACAATTGATAGCAACGATAGCAGAATATGGTTGTGGCGACAAGAAAAACCCGAACAAAATCGGTAGAGCAGTTGGTAGTAGTAACCGAGCAAAGTCGATACAATAGCGGCAAAAGCACATGATTGTGGCGGCGACGGGAGGTAGAAATCGAACAATCGGCAGGACAGTTGGTAGTAGTAACCGAGCAAAGTCTGTACAATAGTTGACAATAGCGGTAACGAATATGACTGCACATCGACGATAGGCAGAACCGAACAAATTCGACAGGACAATTGGGACAAGGTCCCAAAAGTAGATTTAGAGTCTGAATTCGACATTAAAGGATGAATTCATAGTGGTATCAAAAAACTGCACTAAATCTACTTTGAACAAAACAATAAAGTCCGAGCAGATTAGACAAGAGTGGCAATGATGGAGCAAATTAGGGTAGAGGGGCTCCGAGCGACATTAGCATATTAGGGCCGAGAGAGATTAGAGATTCGTGCCTGCTCTGATATCATGTGAAACAGTACTAATAAATCCATTTAGGAGAAATGAATGAATTGTATGTTAATAGAAGATACTTCCATATATATAGGAAGTAGAAACCTAAGATTTTATTAAAATTGACCTAATTAACTAGTATTAGGTATAGATAATATTCTCTAACACTCTTAGTAAATCATGAATTTTGCAGTGACCCCAACTCATGAACTATAATGGGATTTTTTCAACTAGCACCTTTAATTGTTTCCAAGCTTTTGTAGTTTATTGATTTAAGAAATCCTTCGCAAACCCCCAGCTTGACAAGTGTTGAGACTCTAATTGCACAATCTTCCACTCTCATACGGATCGAATTTGATGGGTCTGGATCAAATCGACCCACAAAATGACCTGTCCTTATGTAGGGTTAAGCCCACCTAAGTTTTTGTGTATTGAAAATGAGTTTATAACGAAGTTTAAAAGGATAATATACATCAAAATCAAGAGAGAGACATGGCATAGGAATGAACGATCAGACTAAAGAAACGTGAAAGTTGGGACTAACCAAATAATGCACTGCTTGTGCTTGGCTTTTCCGACATACAACTCGAACATGAAGCGCTTCTTCCTCTCCATATAACTCCTCTTGTTCATCTACTACCTTTTTAGTGTTGAAAATTAAAGCTGATTTTCTCGAGCACCAAACTCTCATTTAATATTCACGCTTTTTATGTATCACCTTGTTTCCTTTATTTGACTTTATGTCATAGTCTAGACTTTTCCTTTTTGGTCATTATTATTCTCCTTGTAACGTTATCAAAAACCGAAGTTGAACAAGAGGGCATTGAATGAGTTTTCTCCTTTGCTTCTCTTATCACTTTTGGTTATTCTCATCATTCTTGAACCCCATTTTTTCACCTTCTGCTTTGTTTCGATCTTGGGCTAGTGAATAAACTTCACTACATATTTATTCACATGGTATCGAGCCATAAGGACTCGGGTGTTTTTTTTCAAGATCCTTTGAAGAAGGGTTCGGTGGTGCTTCAAGAATGGAAGTGAGCGGACGCGCGGAGGACTCGGGTTGGAGTTACTCAATCAGTCCAACTACAAGGTGTGGAGGACATGTATGGAGTCGATCTCGTAGGAGAAGATCCGTGGGATGTTGTCAACGAAACAACACGGATGCTCCAACAAATACTCCGAAAATGCGTAAGAAATAAAGAAATGGAGGCAAGTAAATGCCAAGCGAATTTGTCTTGAAAAGATCCATCTCTCACGGCTTATTTGATCATATAATAAGTCGCAAATCAACAAAAGAAATTTGGGAGATCCTTGACGATTATTCAACAAAAGGATGAAGCTCGACTTCAAATATTGGAGAATGAGCTAGCCAACACAACGCAGAGTAACCTTCGATTTCGAATATTTTCTAAAGTTAAGAAGTTATGCTCGAAATATCACTTAATCCGGAAGAAGCGATATCCGAAGCAAGGCAAAGGCGTTACATAATTCGAGGATTGCGTTCAGAATATATTCCGTATATAACATCAATACAAGGATGGAATCAACAACCATCTTTGGAGGAATTCGAAAATCTCTTGTCCTCGCAGGAGACGCTTGCGAAGCAAATGGCTGGCATCACTATAAAAGAAGGAGAAGGAACAGCCCTGTTTACCCATAACAAGAAGAGCTTTCCAGCAAAAGAGAAGAGAAATGAGCACTATCATTCTCAAAACAAAGGAGCATCTTCAGGAAGTCACAAAAAGACCTTCAAATGTTATCGATGCGTCAGATTGGGGCACACGAAGAAGTTTTGTCGCACCAAGTTAAATCAAAGTAACTTGGCTGAATTTGGAAATAACAATAATCAAGATAACAGTGAAGAAGATTGGACGAGATGTTTTGTTGCGAGAAGAAGACCTTCAATGCTTTGGCTTCAATAAATTTTTCGGATGATTGGATTGTGGATTCGAACTTATGGTCATCATGTATTGGAGATGAAACAAAATTCATCAACTTTAATCAATACAATGGCAATGAAGCCATTGTTACAATGAGATAATACAGATGCATTCTCGTGAAAATGAAGGAGCTATTGTCATCGATGGGAAAGACAAAACCCATGACACTTGATAGTGTGTTTCATGTCCCTGAGTGAAGAAGAATCACTTATCGGTTGCTAATGTGGTGGATTCTGGCAACTACGTCTTATTTGGACCACAAGACGTGAAATTTCTTCGCAATATCAAGGAGCTTAAGGCTGATGTCATCCACACCGGTATGAGAATCAACGACTTATTTGTTTTGTCTGCTTCTTCTTCATATATAAATAAAATGAGCAGAAATAAAAATGCACACCTTTTGCATGCTAGACTAGGGCATCTTAACTTTGATAAGTTGAAAGTCATGGTGCAAAAGAATTTGGTTCATGGATTACCTAGTTTGAGTGATTTTAGTGGTGGAAATATCTGTGAAGGCTGTCAATATGGAAAAGCACATCGACTTCCATTTGAGAGATCTATCTCTAGGTGCAAAACACCACTAGAACTTGTTCATACCGATTTAATGGGTCCAACTCAAACTCCTTCATGCTCTGGATTTGTTTACATGGTACTTTTGTTGATGATTTCTCAAGGTTTACGTGGTTTACTTTGTGAAAAGAAATCAAGTTTTCTAGATTTCTTGAATTTAAAGAAATTGTGGAAGGAGAATTGGGCACAAAATTAAGCGGTTGCGGTCGGATAATGGGGAGAATTTACATCAATTGAATTCTCTCTCTCCGCAGAGACATGGCATTAAAGAGAACTTTCATGTGCCAAACGCCACAAAGAAACGGAGTTGCGGAGCGGAAGATTCGACACTTAGTAGAGACTTGCAAAGTTGGTTGCATGCCAAAATTTGCCAAGAGTTTTATGGGTGAAGCAATGAAGTGTGTGCATACGTCATTAATCGAGTGCCGCTTAGTCCAACAAATATGTTGTCGCCTTATGAGTCATTGTTCGGTGAGAAACCGATGTGAAACATCTCAAGGTGTTTGGATCCATTTGCTATGTCCACGCACTGTAGTCTCAAAGGACCAAGCTGGACTCAAAAGCTAGAAAGTGTATTTTGTAGGATACTGACGAAAGAAAAAGGGTCGGAAATGTATGGATCCAAAATCGAAAAATTTGTTGTCTCTAGGGATGTTGTCTTTGATGAAATGTCCACCTTTTATGAGTATGAGAAAGCTGAATCTATCCAGCCAAATTCAGTAAACTTGGAGCAAATGCCTTTGGTACAAGATACTTCAACTTCGGCTCAAAACTCTCCAAGTTCGCCTAGAGAGCAGAGTGAAAGGGGGAGCTCAAACCCCATGGAAGATGATGAAGAACAAGAAGACTTACCAATGGAGATGCAAAATCAAAGACCACGCAGACACATTATCAAACCATCTCGTTTTCGGGATGAAAATTTTGTCAGCACATATTCATGTTATTTTGCAGGTCCATTTGATGATGAAGAGCCCTCTTGCTTCAATGAAGCCCGAGATGTCAAAGAATGGAAGCTTGCAATGGATGAGGAGATGGCAGCCCTATTGAAAAATCAAATATGGATCCTTGTTCCTAAACCGAAAGGAGTGCAACCCATCTCATGTAAATGGGTGTATAAAATCAAAAGAAAGGCGGACAGCACTATGGAAAGATATAAGGCGAGGTTGGTGGCTCGAGGTTTCTCACAAAAATATGGAGAAGATTATGAAGAAACATTCAGTCCTGTGGCTAAGATGACATCGGTTAGAACCGTCATAGCATTGGCAGCAAGTTTTGGATGGAAACTGTGGCAACTCGATGTCAAAAATGCATTTTTGTATGGGGAGCTTGATAAAAACATTTATATGGAGCAGCCTCTCGGGTATGTCTCTTCTTCACATCCTGATTATGTTTGCAAGCTTCGTAAAGCACTTTATGGCTTAAAACAAGCTCCACGAGCTTGGTATGGAAAGATCGCTGAATATTTGCAATTTTGTGGATATCATGCTTCAAATTCCGATCAAAGTTTGTTTGTTAAGAAAAAAGGGAACTTGCATATTGTCGCACTTCTATACGTGGATGATATGATTGTAACAGGAAATGATGAACATGAGGTTGCAAAATTGCGAGACCAATTGCAGATACGCTTTGAAATGAAAAATTTGGGAGAATTAAATCACTTTCTTGGATTAGAAGTGGAGAACTTGAAGAATGGAATTTTTGTAAATCAAGAAAATTATGCAAAGAAGATGATTGGCAAATTTCTTCCAGATTGCACCAAGAAGTGTTCTACTCCACTTGAGGTGAATCTAAAGTTACGAAAAGGAGAAGGTTCCTTCTTAGAAGATCCTCGTCCATATCGAGCTTTAGTTGGAAGTCTTATTTATTTAACCATAACAAGACCAGATATTGCCTTCTCTGTTGGTCTTGTGAGCAGGTTTATGCAATCTCCGAGGAAACCACACCTTCAAGCTGCTAAGAGAATTCAAGTATGTTAATACTACTGCAGACCTCGGGTTATTCTATCAAAAGGAGCAGACATATCATTGTATGGCTACACCGATGCCGACTTAGGAGGTGATTTGATGATCGAAAGTCTACATCAGTTATGCTTTCTTTGTGGTCCTACATGTATCTCATGGAGCAAGAAAAGCAAGATTCGGCCACTCTCAACTACGGAAGTCGAATATAAGGCATCATCTCTGGCAATTCAAGAATGTGTTTGGTTGCGAAGACTTTTATGCGATGTTCACATGCAAATTCTCGAACCCATCGCCTATATGGGATAATCGAGTGCTATAAAGCTTGCATCAAATCCAGTTTGCCACGGAAGAACAAAACACATCGAATCGGAGCATCACTTTATTCGGGAAAAAGTTCTTGAAGGAGTAATCTCTGCACGTGAGGTGCGCAGCAGTGATAATGTTGCTGATATCTTCACAAAATCTCTTTCCAAAGGACCATTTGAGAAGTTGCGAATTATGTTGGGCCTCACGTTCAGGAAAATCGCTTTAAGGGGGAGTGTTGAAAATTAAAGCTGATTTTCTTGAGCACCAAACTCTCATTTAATATTCCTGCTTTTTATGTATCACCTTGTTTCCTTTATTTGACTTTATGTCATAGTCTATACTTTTCCCTTTTTGGTCATTATTATTCTCCTTTGTAAGAGCAACTCCAACCATACCTCCCCAAATTCGTGTTTTCTTGACATCATCACGCATATATCATCATATTCCTTCTCCTATTTTCACCCCCAACAATACCTTCTCAAACTCGTGGTTTTCTTGACATCATTATGGACCCACTTTTCACTCATTTTCAACTCATTCATTATCTATTCACAATTTTATTTAAATTTTATATTTATTATTCTAACTTGATAAAAATTAATTTTAATATTATTTAAAATTAATATCAAATAACTTAATTATTATATAAATATTAGTACATATTAAAATTGCACAATAATATGGAAACTTTTAAAAAGAACTTATACGATATAAAAGACAATTTAAATCTCACAAATTAAAATACAACATACAAATAAACTAATACTAAACCTAATTAATCATTCATCATTGCGAAGTGTGCCCAAATGTGCTCAACTAAATCGCTCAAGTTGATTATGAATTTCTTTATCACGAGCGGCACCTCTCTTGAGATAATTTCAATTACCGCGTAACCTTGGATTATTGGAGGGGTTATTTGTGATTTGCTCGTCGTCGCTCATCCAATTGCTTACCATTTCCTTCATCCTCGATTATCATATTATGTAATATAATGCAAGCCAACATAATATCTTTTAAGTTTTCTCGGTACTAAAGACGACATGGGCCTTTAATCAATGCCCATCTTGCTTGGAGAACCCCAAATGCACGCTCGACATCCTTTCTCGCACTTCTTGCATTTGTTTGAACTTCAACCTTTTGCATCTTGCGGATGCGAAAGCTCTTGAAAGCTGCCCATTCGGGTAGATTCCGTCTGTTAGGTAATAGCCTTGTGAGTATTGTGTGCCATTTATTGTGAAAGGGATCGCTTGCAAACCCTTGTAGAGCATCATTGAATAATGGTGATTGCCCGAGCACATTGATGTCATTGTTTGAGCACGCAACCCAAAAATGCATGCCATATCCACAAATTTTGAGAAGCAACAATTTCAAGCATTATAGTAGCTTCTTTATATCACCACGAGTGTATCGACCTTTCCATGCTCTCGACAATTCTTCCATTCCCAATGCATACAATCAAGGCTACCGAGCATTCCAGAAAGCCATGTTTCTCCTCATGCATTCTCATCAACCCTCGAATGTCATTTGCAATGGTTTCCTCAAGTAATAGTTGCGAAAACTTCAATCACACACTTGCAAAATCTTGCAAGCACTTTCGATGCCTGTTGATTCAAAGAACGCGTAAGTACTCATCGTAGTGATCACCGACCACCATACGCTAGTCGACGATCGCCACCGCGGCATTTCAAAATGGCGTGAAGCCCTTTCTCCCAGCTTGCATCACGACGTAGTTGAAAAGAAGGAGTGCGCTCCAAAGAATTCACAATGCGAATGAATAACTCTTTGCGCATTCGATTTACCGACGAAACTCTCTTTCACCATAAGTTGAATTTTCAACAAAGTAATCATTCATTAGTCGATCGTGTGCACCTCACGATCTCGATGGATATATCTTCTTGGACGAGAAGTATGTTGTGCAACTAACTGGAGCAAGTAATTTTCTGCGACCTCGTCCGCCATCATTGAGTTCATCTCCTCATCAATATATTCATCATCACTAGAGCTAGCGCTTTTGTCTGATTATATGAAAAGAAAATATATTGAGGTTGTTTGATGAAGAAATATTAAGGTAAATGGAGAAGAAAATATAAAAGTTGGTAGGAATGATGTTGTTTAGTGATTTATATTTATAAGCATATTTTTATCCGTTGATCAACGGTCATATATTTGTCCGTTGAGTTAAGGTACAAATTAAATTTAATTTAAATTAAATTAAAGTTATTCGTTAGGTGGGTTGGCCGTGGGGGTGGGGTTGGCGGGGGGGTGGGTTGGCCGCGGGGGTGGGGTGGCCACGGGGGTGGGTTGGCACAGGGGTGGGGTTTGGCCGGGGGGTGGGGTGGCCGCCGGGGGTGGGTTGGCATTGGGGGTGGGTTGGCCCCACCCCCACAACCAACCACCCCCCCATGGCCAACCACACCCCGGCCCAACCACACCCCACGGCCAACCCCACCCCAAATACAAAATAAAAGTGAAAATACATAAATAAAATAAAAGTGTAAACAGAAAAATAATAAAAAAAAATCAAACGGCCCACATTTGACTTGCCTCCGGGAGGTGGTTCCACCTTTTCTCTCATCTCCTCCCACTACCTTTCCACTACCTTCTCACTCCACCTCCCCAACGGTAGTTAATGAGGATGCATCCCCAATGCCTCCTTGCATTGGAGATGCTCTAACGTTATCAAAAAAACTGAAGTTGAACAGTAGGGCATTGAACAGAGTTTTCTCCTTTTGCTTCTCTTATCACTTTTGGTTATTCCTCTGTCATTCTTGAACCCCATTTTTTTCACCTTCTGTTTTGTTTCGATCTTGGGCTAGTGAATAAACTTCACTACATATTTATTCACATTTAGCTGACATCATCACTGATTCACTACAATTATCCAACAGAATTGATTTCAATGTTGATTTTCCTCCAAATTCTGAAGGGATCTCTGTCAGCCACCTTAATCCATGAAGACGAATCTCCTGAAGGAGCGGAAAGTTGGAGCTCTCTGACATCGTCCAGTTTTCAAGATTACCACACATCCCCAATTCTAGTAACTTGAGGCTTGGGAATTGGCCTTCAAATGTTTCCCACGTGCCTGTTGTGAAGAAACCATGTCCTAATACGAGCTTCTGAAGAAGAGGCAACGAACCTATCTTCTGCAGAATGTCTTCCAACTCAAAATCAAATGAGGCATTCACAGTCAACTTCTTCAGGGAGTGTGGAAACTTAATCTTGTGCAAATGCTCGTCACCTCCGTCTTTGGTGGAGCAGCGGAAGGTTTCCAGTTTGCTCAGACACTGAAGATAGCTGAGACAATTCTCACTCTCAATCAGTGTCTCCACGTATCTTATGTACAATTTCTTGATATTCGGAATTCTTTTGACCACCTCTTCATTGAGATTGAGATTCTTCAAACCTGTGAGCGTGTGTAGATTCTCCATGACAACAATATCATTGTCGCCACTTGGAGGATGTGGGAGATACAATCCTCCAGATGGGCACTCAACATGCCTAAGTTGATGCAATTTCCAAATTTCAATTGGGGCCACAAGATTGTTCCTAGAAGAAATAATTAGTGTATGTAGATTCCAAAGTAGACTGATCGAAGAAGGGATGACTTGGGATGGCAAAGCAGCTCGAACAACAAGGTAGCGTAAGTTCACGAATTGAAACACATCTTTCAGGGAATACTCATTGTGTACATATGCAGTTCTATCATATGCGTTCAGAATCCTCAACATTCCAAAATCTAGTAACTGCAGAAATCCAGGATTATGACAGGCATAAGAACGAGTATCTGACTTAGATTCCAAAGGATTGAGGACTTTCTCCTCTGAAATGTTTCTGGGAATTACAATGTGGCGCTGGCTATTTATGCCTCGAGGAGAATGTTGCCCGAAGACATAATAGAACCTTTGTTTTTGAGATTCTTTCAAAGATAGATCTCTTAGTAAATCATGAATTTTGCAGTACTTCATATTCCCAAGTGACCCCAACTCGTGAACTATAATGAGATTTCTGTCAACTAGCTCCTTTAAGTATTCTTCAGCGATTGTTTCCAAGCTTTTGTTGTTTGTTGGTTTAAGAAATCCTTCACAAAACCATAGCTTGACGAGTGTTGAGACTCTAATTGCACGATCTTCCTCAAACACTCCCATATACAAAAAACAAGGCTTCAAATGAGCAGGCAAATGGTTATAGCTCATTTTCAATATTCTCAAGCAATATTCTTCATTCTCCGAATTCACTATTGAATTCAAGTTTTTCTCTATGTGCTCCCAATATTCTTGTGTATGTTGGGATTTTGCCAAAAGACCCCCAATCACAACAATTGACAAAGGAAGTCCATAACACTTTTCCACAATTTTCTTTCCAATTTCCTTGAGTTCAAGAGGAAAACTTTCTTCCCCAAAAACAGTTTTGGAGAACAAATTCCATGTACTATCCTCCTGTAAAAATCTCATATCAAGGCTATTGGATTGACTCAGGTGGGCAGCCAAGTTTGACAACCTAGTTGTCACCAATATTCGACTTCCATTATTTTCATAAGGAAAGAAAACTTAATCTCACCCCACAACTTTGTACTCCACATATCATCCATTACAATGAGATACCTCCTACCGAATAAATATTTGTACAACTCTTCTCCTAACTCTTCCTGATCACTCTTACTACTCGACTCCCCTCTTATCTGTGAGAGAATCTCGCCAAGAATTTCTCCTACATTATAATTTTGAGAAATTGTAGCCCACGCACAAACAGGAAAATGGTTCCTAATGAGTGGATCTTCAAACACATTTGTTGCAAGAGTGGTCTTACCAATTCCGGCCATCCCTACAATAGGGACGATTTGGTGATTGGGGTCTCCAAAGAGCATATCCATGAGTTGACGAAGCATATCATCAAAGCCCACCATGGGACTCTTCCTCTTCCTGGAAATGGATCTTAATCCAACATGAGCGGAGACGTTTCTCTGCAGCTGAGCTTCGGCGGCAGCCTTCTTCTCGCTAACTATCTCCGTCACCTCTTTCTTGATCAAGTCCATTTCTTCTATCACTCTCTGCAGACTTCGATTGAAGTGGATGCAGCTGATTTGTTCATCACGATCGTGAGTTGTTGCTGCAGCAAGATGAATATTGTTGACTATGTAGGATTCGATCACATCTTCAGCCGCATAAGTTGCTTCTGCAATGCGAATCTCCAACGGATCTGCTTCGTCGCTGTAGACATAAGGTGGATTATTATAGCCCTCAATAAATTCCAGGAAGAAGTTGACTTTTTCGGTGAGAGATTGAACTTGTTGTTTGTGGAGAGAAATTGGAGGAGAAGATCTCATCTATAATATGCATAAGTGAAACCAGGGCTGCATAAGCCGCCATGATCTCTAAACTCGTCTTAATTCTTGGAAAATGCAATGAGATTATGATGAGAAAAGCTGAGATATGGTATTCAAACTCGGCAATTGAGGGTTCAAACTTTTCTATTAGATATGAAAAATGCAGCCAATATAAAATATGGATATCAAATTGTCAATTTATCCATTTGCATGAAACTTTTGCCTAAATTTGATATAATATTGTAACTTGATGTTAGAAATGCTTAAATAATTAACGTGACAGGCTGGTTTAGCTTTGACAAAGTATAGCCACTTTGGTTTACCAATTCGGTGTTGAAATCAATCCAATACACGAATATGCCTCAATGATTAATTTTTAATTAGTCAACTGGAAGACTGATACCATACTAATACATCACATTAATTTAGAACTCATTGCCGTCCAAAATCAATAGAAAATTCATCAAATGGATGTAAAATTCGTATTCTTAAATGATTACTTGCAGAAAGAAGTCTACATTGAGCAACCATGCCAAGAGGCTAAGGTGTTGATGCGGCGCAAGTTGCGGATGATTTTATGAAACGCACGGATCATCCGAAGAATTGCTGCAATTCCGGAAAGTTTCAGATTTCGAGGAAAACCTAGTGTTTTTCGGGTGGAATCGACGTTCCGAGAAATACACATTGCTTTGCAATGATTGATGGCAGATTTCGGGCAAATTCCATCGTTTAGAGGGTCGAATTCGCAGTTTTAGTGTTTTCGGGGTTATTTTGCAATTTTGGATTTTTGTTTTGACATTTTTGGCATTTCTTGTATTTTCAGAGATTAGAGTTAGTATTTAATCTCCGTTTGCTATTTAATCTCCGTTTGCTTCATTTCGTTGGCAGCTTTTGATATTTTTATGAAATCAAGATTTATCTCTTATCGTCAATTCTCGGTATTCCTTTGAATGAACGAGTTTTGATCTTGTTCTTCCTATTCCACGCACGTACGCTGCATCAGGTGTTGAAGTTGAAGAAATCTCTCTACAGTTTGAAACAAGCTCCTCGTGCTTGGAATAATTGTATTGATGCAAATTTTCAAGAAAATAAATTTTCCGAGTGTCCACTTGAACATGCTTTATATATCAAAATAAATAACAATGACATATTATTTGTTTGTTTGTAGTTGGATGACTTGATTTGATAGGAAGCAGCTTGAAGATGTTCGATGATTTTAAGAGTGCAATGGCTAAAGAATTTGAGATGACGGACATTGCTTTGATGTCCTATTATCTTGGAATTGAGGTGAAGCAAAGAGAAAATGAAATTTGTATATCTCAAGAAAGATATGCCAAACAAATTCTCAAGAAGTTTGAGATGGAAATTTGCAACATTATCGGTACACCCGTGGACTGTAGTGTCAGGAGTCATGTGGATGAAAGTTAGTTCAATATCCTTCAAGAGTCTCGTTGGAAGTTTGAGATACCTAACATGTACAAGACCCGATTCTTTTTGGTATTGGTATCGCTAGTCGATACATGGAAGCTCCTACAACTTTTCATATCAAAGTGGCCAAAGAATACTTCGGTACATCAAAGTGATTGGGCCAGTGATATTAAAAGTCGAAAGAGTACAACCGAATTTGTGTTTTTTGTGAGAAATTCAACATTTTACTTAGAATTCAAAGAAATAACCTATTGTGACTTTGTCTACATGCAAAGCGGAGTTCGTTGTAGCTACCTCTTGTGTTTCTCATGCCTATGTGGTTGTGAAGTTTGTTCTAAGAACTCAATTTACCACAAGAAGGTCCGACATAGATAAATGTTGATAACAAGTCCGTTATTTCGTTGGCCAAGAACCCAGTGCTTCATAACAAGCACATTCATACAATGTATCATTTTATTCGAGAACACATATTCAAGAAAGAAGTGAGCTTAATGTGAAGACTCATGATCAAGTTACGGATATCTTCACAAAACCATTGAAGTTTGAAGACTTTCAAAGATTGAGATAATTGCTTGGAGTCGTGAAAAAAATTTCAAATCAAGGGGGAGTGTTGAAATAATAATATAATTCAGAAATTTATTTCATAACCTTAATTGAGATTAGATGAAAGGTCTCATTTTGAAGCTTATAAATACCACGTTGAATCAAAAGGAATGATGAATAATACTCCACCAAAATTACGTAGAGTTTACAAGTTTTCTCCATATTTTTCCCTATGTTTTATTCCTTTCATATGTAGTAACTCTCCACATTCAAATAATTAGCAAATTATAATGGATATTCTAAATTTGAATTAAAGTAGTTAAGTTATATATACCATTTTAATTTCCCATAAGTCTTATACTTAACAACAGAAACCACCTACCGAATACATTGTAAGCTCAAGATGTGTGTCACGTGGATGCATCATCGTCCTTTTCATTGATTTAGTTATGATAATCATCTCCTGTGTGACCCTCAATTTGGATACAAGCAAACTTCTTCCTGTGTGTTGAATCTATATGAATTTTGGGTTTTTTATATTCTTACTCGACATATATTTGCATGTAATGTAGTCGCTTACCAGAATACATTAATAACATTCAAATTCGGGGCAGATGCAACCACTTAAAGAAGAAGCCACCGAATCTATATGAAAGTTTGAGATCAGTTTCTTAACGCAAGAAGAGAACGACGGCTTGAGTTGAAAAAGTTTTGTTGTGCATATTAGTATTTTCTAAGAAATCATTCAAAGATATGTTCATCAAAAGTGTTTGACATCTTATTTGCAGCATTATTTAATAAGTTTATGATATTTTCCAGATTTTTCTGAAGTTGTTGTTTTTCGATATGCAAAATTTGCTTCCTCGTATCGTCATTTTGTCAGCCATCTTATTTGAATCATTTTATTAAAGTCATGTATACAAACTCTCGAGCTTCGTTCAAACACCAGCAGCGCTATCTCGTGTGCAGAGAATAGGTGTTAAGGTATGCCGTGGACATATCATAATGTCTTATGTTGAGTCACAATATTGTGACTGCATCGAGTTATTATGGCAGAGGTCAAGGACTTCAGAGCAAAGAGAGAAGCTGACAGTTTGTTAGTTAACTAACTGTGCAACGACTGTCTAGATTTTGATCTGCAGCGTCCATTTAGCCACGGCTAGGGATTGCTTTCTTGCGGTAGATATAAAAGCTCGGTTGTAAGCAGATCAACGTTATTCGTTCTTATCATTTTGTATGATGGAATTGCAGTTAGAATATAGAGAGAAAAGAGAGTAGAAGCCATTGTTGAAGGCTTAGGAAGCTACTAGTTTTCTTCTCAATTCTGTAAATTTGTGTACACGTCGTCTTGACTAGTAATTTGTCATTTACTCTCCCGTGGATGTAGGTTGCTTCACAGCGACTGAACCACATTAATTCTTCGTATTCTTGTTATTGCCTTTTGTGATCTTTTTTGTGTTCTTGATTCCAACAAGTGGCGCCATATGTGAGAAATGATGACTTTGAAAAAGTTTGATGCAGAAAAGTTCACAGGGAAGAACGACTTCAGATTATGGAGGATCAAGATGAAAGCCTTACTGATCAAACAAGGATTGGCGGAGGCGTTGAAGGGCGACGCAAATCTTTCAGCAAAGATGTCAAAGGGAGATAAAGCAAGATTTTTAGAGAAAGCAGTGTGATTATCTTGTGCCTTGGTGGCAAAGTCTTGAGGGAAGTCTCGAAGGTGAATAGGGCTACTGGGGTTTGGACGAAGCTCAAGAGTTTGTATATGAAAAAGTCACTTGCAAACCATCTCTATATGAAACAGAGATTATATTCATATAAATTGACTGATAAATCTTGTGTGTGAGTTTGTGAAAACGATAAAGAACACAAGAGGCTTTTACGTGGTTCGATCAAGGAAAAGATCTACGTCAACGGAGGAGTGATTTCTCAATACTTTCACTATATGCGATTACAATGAGTGTATCTAAAAGCTCGAGTATTCAATAGTTGCTCTCCCCTTCTACCTTCAACCTAACCTCTATTTATACATATTGTCAAGTTGAGTTCGACTCTAACTCTGATACCAAGTTGAGTTTGACTCTGACTCTGATACCAAGTCTTCTCTCATAAAGATTCTTTTAGATATGCATCCGAATCTTCTACGTCTTCAATTGCGATTAGAGTTCTAGTTGGTCGAGGAGTCTTCATGGGCCGAACTCACATGGGCCGAGCTTAATGTCGGGGCCCATTTATATTGGGCCTGATGCTTGGTCCCAGTAGTTGGGCTGTATCCTATCATATCCCCCCCCCCCCAAAAAAAAGACGTAGAAGTGAGGTCGTGATGGAGGGGGGAACGGTGGTTGACGTCGCCTCGCCGTAATTCGTAGTCTGGCGAGGTGGAGCGCGTACAGTCCTGCCGAGGTTGAATGCCGCTTGGCTTCGTCCTGCTGAGACGTTCTGCCGAAGTCGTATGTCGCTTGGCTTTGGCCTGCTGAGGCGTTCTGCCGAAGTAGTATGTCGCTTCGTGCCGAGGCGAAGGCTCGGGATGCGGCGAAGAAGGAGGCTGGGGATCTGACGGTGGCCAAGGTGGCGAAGGCCGAGGTCGGCCATTGGAGGGCCGAGACGGAGGCGAAGGCGGCCATGTATCGGGAGGCTGAGATGGCAAAGGCCGAGATGGCGAAGGCCGAGGCGAGATCGACCTGCGGAGAGCCGAGGCGAAGGCAGCCATGTATCGGGAGGCCGAGATGGCGAGGGCCGAGATGGCGAAGGTCGAGGCGAGGTCGACCAGCGGAGGGCCGAGGCGAAGGTAGCCATGTATCGGGAGGCCGAGATGGCGAGGCCGAGGCGAGGTCGACCTGCGGAGGGCCGAGGCGAAGGCGGCCATGTATCGGGAGGCCGAGATGGCGAGGGCCGAGGCGAGGTCGACCTGCGGAGGGCCGAGACGAAGGCGGCCATGTATCGGGAGGCCGAGATGGTGAAGGCCGAGGCGAGGTCAACCTGCGGAGGGCCGAGGTGAAGGCAGCTATGTATCGGGAGGCTGAGATGGCGAAGGCCGAGATGGCGAGGCCCAAGATGGCGAAGGCCGAGGCGAGGTCGACTGCGGAGGGCGAGGCGGCCCATGTATTGGGAGGCCGAGATGGCGGGGTCGAGGCGGCGGCCATGTATCGGGAGGCCGAGATGGCGAAGACCGAGGCGAGGTCAACTTGCGGAGGGCCGAGGCGAAGGCAGCCATGTATCGGGGGCTGAGGTGGCGAAGGCCGAGGCGAGGTCGACCTGCGGAGGGCCGAGGCGAGGCGGCCGCGCCATGTATCTAAGGAGATGGTGAAGGCCGAGGCGAGGTCGACCTGCGGAGGACCGAGGCGGAGGCGAATGCGGCCATGTATCGGGAGGCTGAGACAGCGAAGGCCGAGATGGCGAAGGCCGAGGCGAGGTCGACCTGTGGAGGGCCGAAGCGAAGGCAACCATGTATCGGGAGGCCGAGATGGCGAAGGCAGAGGCGAGGTCGACCTGCGGAGGGCCGAGGCGAAGACAGCCATGTATCGGGAGGCCGAGATGGCGAAGGCCGAGGCGAGGTTGACCTGCGGAGGGCCGAGGTGAAGGCAGCCATGTATCGGGAGGCCGAGATGGCGAAGGCCGAGGTGAGGTCGACCTGCGGAGGGCCGAGGTGAAGGCAGCCATGTATCGGGAGGCCGAGATGGCGAAGGCCGAGGTGAGGTCGACCTGCAGAGGGCCGAGGCGAAGGCAGTCATGTATCGGGAGGCCGAGATGGCGAGGTCCGAGGCGAGGTCGACCTGCGGAGGGCCGAGGCGAAGACGGCCATGTATCGGGAGGCCGAGATGGCGAGGGCCGAGATGGCGAAGATCAAGGGGCAGGAGTTCGACCTCGGCCAAAGAAGTATCCACTTCAGGTCAGGGCACATCTGCGGCCGTTCAAAGAGCCTTTGGAGTAGGTCGTGATGACTCCGATCTCATCGACTGGGTGGAAGGCACCGAGTTCATCCCGGTATTCATCGCCGAACTAGAGATTTTGTTTCGAGTGGTGTAGCTTTAGCGAGTCTTGACGAGGTGTTGTTCGGAAACCCGAGTAACACGTATATAGCTTAGAACTTGGTTTTTAGTCGTAAATGTATTTAGACTTGTACCGAAGTGTACTTGGTTTTGTCATATTTAGACTTTGTATCGAAGTGTACTTGGTTTTGTCATAAATGTATTTAGACTTTGTACCGAAGTGTATATCTTCCCAATAGAGATGTATAACTTGTACGAGATCAGATTTGGACGTCGTTTGCACGTAGATGTTCAAATTAATGAGTAATATGTATGTGCTTGCACGTAGATGTTTCAAATTAATGAGTAATCTGTATGTGCTTGCCTTGTTTGTCGAGAAATATCGATAGGGGTAGTCCCCTGGATCCGATTTGGACGTCGTCGCCACGTAGATGTTTCAAATTAATGAGTAATCTTTATGTGCTGGGGTGGTCCCCTGGCTCGCGCTTAGTTTTAGTACCCTACTTTGTAGGTTTTCATCTTCGCAAGGGCATCCCCTTTTGAAGGTAAGTTGTGTTTCACCCGAGGTGAAAACAGAATCTCCTCAGGTGAGTAATATGCCAGGTTCGGGGGATAAGTGCACCGGATAAGTGAGCAAGCTTATAGGCCCCTTTGCCGAGGTCCTCGTGGATGCGGTATGGGCCTTCCCATGTTGGATCCAACTTATTAAGACACTCGGCTTTACTAGCTTCATTGTTCCGTAGGACGAGGTCGCCCACATGGAGTGTGGAGTTCGAATATCTCCGCCCTTGACTTGAGCAGACTATGGGGGTTGTTGTCAGGATTTGGCCGAGGTCCCAATCTAGACTCCATTGGGCCTTTTTTGATCCTGTCGAAGGCACTTCGGCGATCGGTGCCTCTTCCTCGATCATCCGGCCTCTTCTTCTCGGTTTTATGCTCGTCCCATGTCTCTTTCTTTTTACGATCCGACTCGTCCCCTTTGACGTAGTTATGCACCAAGGTCCAGAGGCTACTCGCTGTCTTCGATTTTTCCCAGGTGATTTCTTTGTTTAGTGCGCAAGGTCGGATTCCATTTTTGAACGCATTGATGATGTAGAGGTCGTTGCTCTCATCGATCTTAAGGGATTCCTTGATGAACCTTGAGACGAAGTTGGACATCGTCTCGTCTCGTCCTTGGCGGATGGTGAGCAGGTCGGATGAAGGTTGTTGAGGTGACATCTTTTGATAGAAACGCCAGTTGAATTGATCCATGAGATCTTTGAAGTCTGTATGCTATTCTGGCGAAGTGAGGTGAACCAACGACGGGCGTTGGAGACCAGCACCTCGGGGAAGATCTTGCACATGTGAAAATCTTCCATTCCCTGATTCGCCATGTTTGTAGTATAGGCAAAAAGAAAATCTGAGGGATCTCCTAGACCGTCATAGGCGGCGATGTTGGGTGCCCGATATCGCTGCGGCAGGGGTGTATCCAGGATTTCCCTTGAGAAAGGGGAGATGATCCGTCCGTGCCGGTCGAATCCTGGGAGTTCGTTGCCATCCATCTCAGGAGGGGTGGGAGACCGATAGCGACGTCTATCGTCTCTTTGATGAGGGGATCGACTCCGCCTTTCCTCTCTTCGGTCTCGTTCGGCCTCGCGGGCGTGTCTTGGCGAATGACTTCGGTAGTTGTACCGAGGTGACCGACTTCGCGGATGTCGCCGGGGTGAATGGTTATGGGTGACTGGCCGAGGTGATCGACTTCGGGCATCATGCCGAGGTGATCGTTCTCGCTATATCGCCGGTGAACGCCTCGGCTATCTCGCCGAGGTGAACGCCTTGGTCATTTCGGAGGTGAGCGACCTCGGCGCCGTGATTGCCAAACCGGCGTTCTTGAGGTTCCCGCCCGCTTGCCCTTCGCTCAAAAGTTTTGAACCGCCCATACGGGCATTGAGGAACTCGACACGGCTCGCCGAGGACCTCATGAGATTGGTGAGTCGCTTGTTCACCAGCGTTGAGGTCGGCTTCTCCCTTCCGATAGGGCAACGGTCCTGAGGGTGTATAGGTATGTTCTCCATGTAACCCTCAAGCGTGTTGTTGCTATCGGCAGCGGCGACTTCTTTTCCCCGGCGCTGTGTGACAGCTTGGACGGGGTCTTCAGATCGTCCGTTGCCAGCTCCACCGGCGGCGCTAATATTTGCACGAGTCCTTGCCATTGATTTTGCGTAGAAAACGAAGCTTCTTGTTCGAAGTTTCCCACAGACGGCGCCAATGATAAATCTTGTGTATGCGAGATTTATGAAAACGATAAAGAACACAAGTGGCTTTTACGTGGTTCGATCAAGGAAAAGATCTACGTCCACGGAGGAGTGATTCCTCAATACTTTCACTAAATGCGAATACAATGAGTGTATCTAAAAGCTCGAGTATTCAATAGTTGCTCTCCCCTTCTACCTTCAACCTAACCTCTATTTATACATATTGTCAAGTTGAGTTCGACTGACTCGATACCAAGTTGAGTTTGACTCGACTGATACCAAGTCTCTCTCATAGGATTCTTTTAGATATGCATCCAATCTTCTACGCCTTCAATTGCGATTAGAATTCTAGTTGATCGAGGAGTCTTCTTGGACCGAACTCACATGGGCCGAGCTTAATGTCGGGACCCATTTATATTGGGCCTGATGCTTGGGCCCAGTAGTTGGGGCGTATCCTATCATTGACCGATAATAAAAATATCATAGATCAATTGGATGAGTTCAACAAGATGGTGGATGATCTCGAAAATATCGAATGTTGAATGCTCTGCCTAAAACTTTAGAGCATTTGAAAGATGCAATGTTGTATGGTAGAGAAACCACATTTACTGTGGATGAAGTTCAATCAGTCCTGAAGGCTAAAGAATGCAGAAGTTATCAAAGGTGAAACAAGAATCTGTAGTTGAAGGTTTGGCTATTAAGTCAAAATCGAACGAAGGTAAATCCAAAAAATTTGCACTTGAAGGATGAAGATGAGAAGGAGACTCGCAAATGCCACCACTGCAAGAAACCTGGGCAACTTAAGAAAGATTGCTACGCATGGAAAAGGGAGTAAGCTCTGAAGAATTAGATATCAGACACAGCAGAAATTGCAAAACAGATTGATAATGCAAAGGTTCTAAATGTCGAGTTTTTCTACTGGAGATGAATGCATTCTGGATTCTGGGTGTACTTTTCATATGTGCCGAAATAAGTCTTGGTTCAAGGACTTGAAGATGGAAGATCTGATACTCGGAAATGAATTTCGTCACAGGTTACAACACCGGTTTATTTAAATATGTATTCATTCATTCATAGCAATATCATTTTCATACATTTCATCGTATACACAACGGCATACACCAAATACAAATTATACTAATTACGCGTGCCAAGCACGAAACTAATTAGATATACATACGTACACACCACATAACAATACTAGAGTGTACTATATCATAACCAATACAATTTCACCTTATTAAATTCTAAACAACCATATCTAGATGAGATTTATATAAATACCCAAGCAAATGAAAACAGAATCCACATACAATATAAGATTGCAGAGAAAAAAAGAACACTTGAGACTTGCATGCAACAACAAGACAGCAGCTCGAACGGGGCAAGAAACATAACCTGCAATCTCAAAAAAACAGAACGACCTTACAATGAGTCGAGCTTAATTTATTAAAACCTTACCAAGTGACAAATCCCGGAGGAGAAGCTACCTAGAGAAAATGGTAATGATAATCAGTTCCTCTCCACAAAGGGAATGCTCAACCTGTGAGTGTGTTTTGTTTGAATGATAAAGGCATGATTAATAAAAAAAAAATCTACTCTATCACATGTTTGGTTTGCATGATTAAGCCCGTGATGGATTACTTAGACAAGTGCTCCAATCATCCACTTGAGTGATAATGCTCATTCACTCCATAATGCAAAAATTCCAAAAACACTCTCACCAAAAATATTTTTGGTCATCTTTGCTTCGACTTTTTGTATTTTTGTTATACTATAAGGGCAATTTCGGTACTATACTATATTTTAATCACAATCCTTCAATTTATTTTATACCACAATCAATCAATCAATCTAAACACACGACTAACTAATCCAAATAATCTCGTTCTACTCTATCATATCTATCTTATTTATCTCATCCACCAAACGAAACGTCCCATAAATAGACAATTAGCAGAAGAGTTCCCTTTAAGAGTACGAAATCGTTAGGAATAGTATCGATTGAAAATAAAGTCTTATTGAAAGCTTGTACTAATATTGAAAATGTGAAGAATGAAATTAGTGCAAGCATGCATTACCAGAATGGAGACTATATTAGTGGTCCTGGATGAGAATTGAAGGGACATGGCGGACTTTGTGGAGATCATGGCCTGATGGCAATACCTTCTTTCCCAATTCTGGCATTCTACTAATTATGAGTTTTTGAAGAGTAGAAATGTGTGTTAATCCATCGGGAAGCTTCTGTAATTGGGAACAATTAGAGATCTCTAATTCAGAGAGAAGAGGCATGGCTCCTGCCTCCACTCTCCACTCCCTCAACTTTGGTAAATATTCCATTACAAGCCTCTTGAGGCGAGGAAAACTAGTTGATGGACACGTCATCTCCTCCCCAACAAATGATGACCAGTATAAAATCAATTCTCTCAAGCATGGAAGCTTTCCCAGAATTCCCATTGGATCATCCTCAATCTCGCTGTTTGAGAGGTTCAAAATCGTAAGTTTTGAGCTCATCAAGTCACTACTGCACTCTGCTAGCCCCTTCCCTATCTTCACACGAATCCTCAAATAATAAAGATTAGGACATGTGAATGCAATCTTCAACCCCTCATTTGTTCTTAAATGGCAATCCCTTTCGATTATAACCTCACAAAAAGCTAACTTGTTCGGGTATGTAGCAATGAAATTTGTGATGGCCGACAAGCTTTCATGGTCGTGTATTATTGCTGAAAAATATCGGAGATTCTTCATTCTCCCAATACATTTTAACTCATGCACTCTGCTATCCAACCATATTAGACTCTCCAACTCATCTACTCCCTCATCCAATGTTAATCTATAATTCCCAATTATTTCCACGTCGTAATACGGAAGAACCAAGTGTTTTAATCTGAACATCTTCTTTATAACATTTGGAATCCGAACATTCCTTGAACTACCTAAATCAAGGTATTCTAAGTACACCAGATTCCTTATCGACCAAGGTAGCTTATCAACTTCACATTCAAGTAAACGCAAACTTCGAAGGTGAACAAGATTAGTGATTCCTGTCGGTAACTTTCTTCCTGCAAATTTAAATCTCACGATAACCAGATCTCTCAGCAATTTGAATTTTTGGAAATTAACTATGCTTTTTGGTGGAAATTCAACAACATTTGAATTTACGTAATTCAGTAGTCGAAGAGACCTCAAATGTTTGTTAGTATCTTCTCCACAAGTGATTGTAAGCTCGTCATGTACTGGTTCGACTTCTCTCTTGAAATGAATAGCCAAATGTTGTATTTTAATATGCGAGGAAGTTTCCCGTAGTAAGGTACTGAATTTCCCACGCTGATACTCCAAAATCTGCACACCGAATTCCTCCTTTTTCCCCATTTTTAAGCATAGTTCCCTTATTACATCATGAAGTTTGCAGCTCTTGTATTTTCTTGTAGGTGTGACATCCTCATAAATTTCAACTTGGACGATGGACCTCGAGGCCAAATCACTTAAGTAGGCCTCAGCGATGTCCACTAATTTTTCCCCATTGTCTCGAATATTCTCATATGAAATCATGCCTTGTGCTATCCACATCGTATATAGCTCCTCAGCATAAATGCTTTCATCCTCTTTCAATATACCCATATAGAGAAAGCAAGGCTTCAAGTAATAAGGTAGACTTTCATAGCTTAAATTTAGCACTCCATCAATCTCATTTTCATCTCTATATATGAACATGTTCATATCCTTGTTTACCAACTCCCACTCCATCATGGAACTTTTCTTTCTCAAGACCCCGCCAAGTAATGAAATTGCCAACGGCAAATAGCCACATTTCCGTACCATTTCTATACCAACTTTGTCAAATTTTTCTTCACATGCAAATTCTGTATGTGTTGAAATAATGAATGTCAATCAATTGGTAGATAATTTAATTTAAACACTCGTGACAAATTTGGTAGATAATCACTTTGCAAACTAAAATTCTATTTCAACTAGAGATCCACTTCAATCCAATTTGCATAGTATTTAACATACTTACGATAGGTGTAATATAGAAACTCACACACTTGCGAAGAGTAATGATAATATATAACTGACCTGGAATATCGCTATGAGGGAATGCTTTCTTCTTGAGTAGTTCCAAAGCATCTTCCTTATTCAGAAGCCCAAGTTCTACTGGGAATCCAATCTCCGCAACCTCTTCTTCGCGCGTGGTGATCAAGATTTTGCTTTGCAGATTCTGGACAAGAAAGGCATGCTTCAACCCATCCCAATGAGAAACTTTCCAGAGATCGTCTAAAACAATGAGGCATCGTTTCTCTCTTTGTATCTCCCATAGTCGCTCCATCAACTCCGTGTCGCTTAGCCTTGAAATGTCCTTCCTCTTTTGAAGGTCTAGCTGCTTCACAACATCCTCCAAAACTGATCGGATTTGGCATTGCTGAGTAATGCAAACCCACGCAGAAAGATGAAAGCAACCATATTTGGTCTTAGTCACGTCGTTGTAGACCTTTCTGGCGATGGTGGTCTTGCCTGAACCCCCCATGCCCCATACCGAAATAACTCGATGCTCTTTGTCATTGACCAGCAGCGAAACAAGCTGCTTTAGCTCATCCTCCATTCCCACAAAGCAGTGGTCAATCTCGAAATGGGGAAAGGTTTTCCTCAACCAATTTTGGTTGTCGTTGGAGGCCGAGCTTTCCCTTCCATCTAGATTGATGATGCTCCTCGTTATGCCATTTTCCTGCATCTCCTTGCTTATCCTTGCAAGCTCGGATTTAATTTTTGAAATATCGGAGCCTTCTTGGTGGAGGGAGCAGCCTTCTTCTAGGATACAAGAACATCTGCGGACGAGCTTTCTGAAG
This sequence comes from Salvia rosmarinus, assembly GCA_036937905.1. Classification (NCBI taxonomy): domain Eukaryota; kingdom Viridiplantae; phylum Streptophyta; class Magnoliopsida; order Lamiales; family Lamiaceae; genus Salvia; species Salvia rosmarinus. Next base: position 11,972,465 of record CM072820.1, read on the forward strand.
CCTCGGCTTCTCATTGAAGATACTCGAGCTGCGTGTATTTCAATGGCAGCTTCGGCTCTGTATGAAAGGTCTCTGATCTCCGATATCCAGTTGAAAATGGTTTTGTTTTCATGCCGTCTTCCGTCAGCATCTTGAGGAGACATTTGATCTCTTTCAGCTGCGTCTCAAGCGCCTTCACTTCATCGTCCACACCAGATAACAGCCTTCCTTCTGCCAACACCAAATCACGAATTTGTTTCAGAGCAAAAGTGACAGCCCCTTCTGCCATTGTAACAATTCGAGGCAGGCTTCAATTTCTTTGATTGGTGTATCAGACAGAACTGATATGCTAAAGATAGATTTGAGGAATGAGGATAATGGGGTCGTGGCACTAAATAAAGGTGGTGGTTCCCTTCACCAATAGTTTTTGTTCTGAATTTCAAAGCTCTAATTGTTAGTGTGACTCCCAGTAGATCAATGGTTTCTAGCTGTCCAAGGAAAACTCTACGAGACCTTTATTGGTTGGAGTAGGTTAGAAATTTTTTGTTTTCTTTGACTTCCTCAATATATAATCATGATCACTAGGAAATGAAATCTTAAAATTTTATAAATTCTAATTACGAAAAAATCAATCATAATTTTGAAGTATTAATTAAATTTGGAAATTAATAACTAGAAAAAACAATTATGTATCCCAAGTATAAGCAACCCTTATTAACAATTGTAAAACCAAACTGAAATTAAAAATAATAATAAAACAAGTAATAAAAAAACAGGTCATATAGATTCTCATTGGTTCTAGTAAATATGTCAATTAACCTTATTTTTTGTAAAATTAAATTGTCTTATTATGTAGTTAATAGGATCGGATGCCTCACTCTTTGTGATACGAGGGAGTGTGGTCAGTGAAGTAACTCGGAAGCCGGGACGAGCGAAAAGCAAGCTGAACAGAGTGAAGAACAAGTTGAGCAACAAGTTGGGAGACCTCAACGTCAACGCAAGAAACCTGTCAGATATGCATGAATAATGTTGCATAGTTATCCTTATTTCCTATTTATTATTATTTTATTTGTTTATTATATTCCTTGTTTAGGTTTGGCTAAGCCCGTAGCTCTTAGGACTCCTAGTTTGCTATTACTTAGGACTTTTCTAGCTTATTTAAAGATTGGGATTGCATTATTTTGGGATATCAATAACATATTTTTTAAGGAGACCATAGGGGTGTTCAAGGAGTTTTCACGTACTATAACGTGACGATAATACTTCCTTATTATTGGTGCTTTCCTTGAGTTACCATGACCGGTCAAGGGATTTGGGAGTGGCAAGCCAATGTTCGCGCGTTGAGTGAGCATATGGATGAGTTTGTTCGTACGAGCACTATCGGTCACCAGAGTTTCCATGAAGCACTAGAGGCGCAACGAGCAGCTTTCGAGTCACAACAGGCAGCTTTCCAGAAGCAGATGGACGAAGTTTTAGGCCACCTAAAGAATGATGCACATCGTAATCCAGAAGCTCGTGTTGTGGTTAATCCACCCGAGGGTACACCCGGCCACCAACCTCGTGGTTCTTCCCTTCGTTTGGATGTCCCTCGTTTTGATGGCTTTGACCCCTATACTTTGGTTTTTCAAATTGAGGAATATTTTGCCTTCCACAATACCCCAGAATCGCAGCACCTACAAATAATCTCTTTTCATCTTGATGGTAAGGCATCTTCATGGTTCTAATGGTTGAAATTGAATAAGATGCTTACGAGTTGGGAATGTTTTCACGCCGAGTGAAGTTTCGATTCGGCTCATCTCAATTTACAGATCCTGAAGGCAATTTAACCAAATTAACTCAAAACGGTTTGGTAGCCGACTTTCAGGCAGAATTTGAGGATCTTATGAACCGAGCTCATGGTCTCTTAGAGCCCGTATTGATCTCATTCCTTATCTCTGGGTTAAAGTCGCTTATTCACCGTGAACTCTAATTAAATCGCCCGACTACTCTCGAGGAAACCTTTGTTTTGGCTTGTTTATTTGAGGAAAAACATCTCGACACCCAATCTGACTCACGTGCAGCCGCACTCAGTTAGACTCGGCCACTACAAGTTACTGCCTCTGGGATCTCTACTTCTCGATCAATACAGAGAAATTTTCCTTCCTCCACTACCACAAGATCGAACATCACAAAATTTGCCACCCTGGGGTTAACCAAACGTGACTCATCTTCCATACCAATACGTCGTTTGACAGCAGCTGAGATCAAGCAAAAACGTGAGAAAGGGGAATGCTTCAATTGTGACCAACGGTGGTCCTCTTCACACCGCTGTCGTAATCGTTCTCTTATGATATTTGAGGCTGATGAGGATGACGGAGTGGAGCCCGATCATTCTGAGGAGCAACGTAACTTGAACCACAAGACATGGAGGGGTTGATACAGGCAGATATTTCGAGCCTTAATACCTTGGCAGGTCAAGGTTTACCATGTTCCCTACGTATTTATGGTCGTAAAAACAAGCAAACTTTTCAGATATTGATTGATAATGGTAGCACCCACAACTTCATTCAACCTGATCTTGTTGAACGTCACAAATTAGAGGTGTTACTGACTGCGAGTTTTTGCGTTTATATTGGCAATGGCGATTCTCTTGATTGCAAACATATGTGTCCGCAGGTGGCATTTGATTTGCAAGGTACTAATTTTCTACTTGATCTGTATATTTTGCCAATTCAAGGACCCGATATTGTATTAGGAATTCAGTGGCTCCAAAACTTGGGAAGAGTAACATATGATTACGCCAATGTTCGTATGGAATTCCAATGGAAATGAAAGAAATTACAAGGAGAATCATCTTTAGGAAATGAAGCCATATGTTTCCGCACGCTACACGGTTGTGGAAAGTGGTCGATTGACCGAGATATACGAGCTCTCTTATGTCTTTCACAAAGATCTAATGAATGCAATATTGACAAAGCACTCAAGTTCCATTACCTACTCCTCTTACAATGGTCTTAACAGTAATGCAAAGAAGTGTTTGAAGTGCCAATGTAATTCCCTCCCGACGATTATTTGAGCATCATATCCATCTTCATTCGGGATCTAAACCAATCAATGTTCGACCACATCGTTACCCTTACTTTCAAAAAAATGAAATCGAACGCTTGGTGCAGGAGATGTTAGACCAAGGGTTGATCGACCAAGCCAAAGTATATTTTCATCTCCTGCTTTATTGGTTAAAAAGAAGGATGGATCTTTCGTTTTGTGTGGATTACCGAGCTCTTAATGCTGCCACTGTTAAGGATAAATTTCCCATTCCTACGATGGGACTTAACCGCTTGACAAGTTAGGCGCCTTCATCATCTTTACTAAATTGGATCTTCGTGCCGGCTACCACCAAATTCGCGTCCATGATAAGGATGTGTTTAAAACTGCCTTTTGAACACACGAGGGTCATTATGAATTCCTTGTTATGCCGTTTGGATTGACAAATGCACCATCCACTTTTCAGGAAACAATGAATTATATTTTGAAACTGTTTCTGAGGCGATTTGTAGTGGTTTTCTTTGACGATATTTTGGTATACAGTCCATCTGAGGATGATCACGTCACTAACTTGAGGTTGTTGCTAAATTGCCTACTTTCTCATAAGTTTTTTGTTAAGTTGTCAAAGTGCACTTTTGGGGCGAGCTCAGTTGAATATTTGGGGCATATCGTCAGTGCCGGGGCAGTAAGCGCAGACTCAAAGAAGATTGAAGGGATGATCAATTGGCCAGAACAAAAAACGTTGAAGCAACTTCATGGATTTATTGGTCTAACAGGTTATTATCAGAATTTGTAAAAAATTATGCATCGATAGCAGCACCACTTGCTGATTTATTGCGGCACAAAAAATTCAAGTGGTCTGAGGTGGCAACGACAGCTTTTTTGCAACTAAAAGAATCAATGTCGACAACACCCATTCTACAACTACCGGATTTCAGTGGTCCATTTACGATTGAAACAGACGCTTCAAATGTGGAAATCTGTGCAATTTTATTGCAATAGGACAGACCATTGGCATATTACAGTAAGAAATTGGGTAAGCGTCTGCAAGGTGCAGCTACCTATATTAAAGAATTGCATGCAATTACAGAGGCACTGGGAAAGTGGCGTCAATATCTTTTGGGAAGAAATTTTTTCATTAAAACAAATCATCGTAGTTTGAAAGAAATATTGCTGCAAACTGTGCATACACCGGAGCAACACAAATACATTCGCAAGCTTCTTGGGTATGACTTCTCAATTGAGTATAAGCCAGGGAAACTTAATGTGGTTGCGGATGCTCTTTCTCGGGCACGTGAAGTTGAAGATGCTATCTCTCAGGTAACTGAAGCTGAAGGATCCTCAAGGAGTGAATCTTTTGCCATCCTAAGCACACCTTTGCCGGAGTTTCTGGAAGCACTTCGGCGTGAAAATCAGCAAGATGTCGAGCTCCAAGAGCTTTACCATCGTGCTAACTCTGGAGATTTGTCGGCCGAATATCGAGTGGTTGATGGTTTGATGATTTTCAACCATCGTTATATTATTTCATCTAACTCTACCTTGAAGTCTCAATTATTGCAAGAATATCATTGCTCCAAGACAGCAGGTCATGGGGTGTGATGAGCCCAAGTTTTGTGCTCTTTTTCTGTGTCTTGTTTAGGTCTAGATCGAGTCTTTTGTGTATTTCTTGTTGTGTTTTGTGTCCGGAGGACACACCGTCTGCAGGGGCAAGCGGGCGTAAATGGGCAAGACAGAGTGGTAACTTGCATGGCGGATGATCCGAGATACGATCGTACTCGAGGGCACAAGGAGCTTCGCTCACGCCCGTGGCATCAAACCCCGAGTCGGCTGTTCGTTACACGCGTGACCTCCTTACAAACCGCACAAGTTCAATTCCAGAAGGGTAGGCTAATGGGCAAGCGCAAGTGAAGAGGGTAAGAGCTGGGCAAGAAGGAGGAAGAAGAGAGACGCTGGTCAAGAGAAGACAGAGAGAGAGGTGATGGGCAAGATACGCGAGATCGGGGTGAATCTCGCTAAATCCGGAAAGGATGCTGCAGCCAAATCCCATAAAACCGGAGAAGATCATCCTGCATCCGTCTGGGCAAGGAAAGACACCGATCAACAAGGAAACCCTACTGATTGTCCACCCCATGGGCCAACACCATCGCCGCCTCTCTCGCCTATATATAGGGATGAATGCGCGACTTGTCGCCTCTTCTCGCTTGAGTATCTTCTTCATATCATTGTCATTCATCCAAAGAACACCACATACATTAAGTCCCTTCGGCAAACACTTTATTTACTTTGTTAGATGTTTTGTCATGCACTTTGGGCTCGCTGCTTATTTCATTCAAGTAATAGTAAGTTGTTTCCGCTTAATTATGGTTTCGATTAACTGTCTGCATGTTTGTTTATTTTATGTCTAGCTAAGTCTTTATTCCGGTTTGGGCATGACTAAGTGAAGCATGATTAATATAACTCGAGAGGTCTAAGTAGGGCATTACGATCCGCATGCGTGTGTTCCCAAGCACTAGGTCCCGGGCAATATATAACTTAACCAAACTCGTGTGTTAGTTGCAAATAACATAGTGGGTAAGTGAGGTTGCAAGTAATAATTGATTAAGGTGTCGGTGTCCCGCACCCAAATAGTACGACCGTGTGGGTGAGTTGGAGTAGCCCTAGCAACGCTTTGCCAATACCGGGTCCATCTAGATCATAACGCCTCGTAGGGTTTGCATGCATCGAGGTGTCCTCGCATGCGTGGGCATTACGGGTTAGATAGTTTGCATAGTGTGTCCTCGCCTTTTTACACGTAAATGATAGATTTGGAGGGGTGCGTCAGGGCGTGACGCGACAACGTGGTCACGACGTATGTCTCTTATAACCGGTTGATGCATGTCATGTAGAAAACCTTTGCACCTATGACCGAGTGTTAATCGCCTTCACGGTTGTTGCCCAAGCCGACTCGCCTTATTATTTGATTTTCCTTTTAGTTTGTTTCGTGTTACTTTAGTCTACCTATAGTGATCAAGATAATTACACCACTCATTCCTTTTAAGTGACATCGTGACATCGAGATTGCTACACCAACTCCTCGTGGGATCGACCCTATACTTATCGCCGGCTACGCCGTGATGGGCAATAGGTTATAAATTTATTTTGAACGCTAAACGACAAATGTCGTAATTGGCGCTGCTGTCGGGAGTTGCGCATTCCAAAGAGTAATCTCTATTTCTTGTGATCATATTGCTTCCTTTATTGTATGCTACGACCTAACCTTGCATGAGAGAACGGTGGACTTTTATACGATCCTGAGATCGAAAAGCACGCAAGACGGAGGAGAGCAGCAGTACGGAGGGCACGACAAGCTGCAAGGGCAGCTAACCCAGAAGGCAATACGATGGGTGAACAACCGTAAGTAGAGCGGACATTGAGGGAAATGGTGTTCCCCAACAACCAGAACCTGAGGCCAACGGGCATCACTTTGCCCGCGATCAATGGCCACTGGGAGATGAAGCATTCCTTCATCCAGATCCTCCCCCGATTCAGTGACATGACCGGGGAGGATCCACAAAGACATTTACAAGACTTCGAGATGGCGTGTGGAACTATCCGCGCCAATGAAAACCTTGGAGAATATGTGAGATTGGTATCATTCCCTTCTCTCTCGCATGATGGAGCAAGAGAATGACTCTACACCTTGCCCACGCGAAGTGTGACCACTTGGGCACAACTTCACTGTGTTCCTCGAGAAGTACTTTCCCACCGCCGCATTCGTAATATGAGGAAAAGGATAAGCAACATCAAACGGGCACGGAAACCTTTATGATTATCGGGAAGGTTTAAACAAATGCAGCGAAATGTCCTCAACATCAAATTCCGCACTATGATCTAATCCAATATTTCATGGCGGGTTAAGGGCAAGTGAGAAGATTTGGGTGAATGCAGCTTGTGGAGGATCAATAATGAATAAAGTTCAGGAGGCCTTTAGACCTTGGGCGAGATGGTCAAGAAAATGAAATGAAGGAGGAGAAGTTCCGAGGCAAGCCGCTTATATCTTCAACCGTGGAGACCAAGTCGATAAACTTTGTAACTGCTCGACAAGTTCATAACCAACACGGGCCAGGCAAAGAAAGCTAAAGTTTGCAATTTGCGCCGTGACACATCACACGGATCAATGCCCACACCGCTTGAAGAAGAAGTCAATGCAATGGGTCAAAATGGTAATGGGAAATACGAGCAGAGGAGATATGATCCAAACTCCCAAACCTACAACCCAGGATGGAGGAACCACGAAAATTTTAGGTGGTCTAACAACCAGCAAAGGGCAGGACAACAGCAACAACAATACATGAATAATCAGCGTGACCAAAGCGGTGGGCCATCGTTGGCCGAACTCGTGCACACTATGGCACGAGAGAATGTGAAGGCTCAACAAGAGAACGAGAAATTCAAGGTCGAGACCAGGGGAGCCTTACAGAGCCTTGGGAACCAAGTTGCCCAATTAACGACCGCCGTAACGCGTCTTGAGAAGAAGCAAGGAGTTTTACCTCCTCAAGTAGAGGTGAATGAGCTCGCCCAACTGAACGCTGTAGCCTTAAGAAGCGGGAAGAAACTGCCAGAAAAAGTCTTCATGCCTAAAGACGACGCAGTCATACCTGAAGTAGAGGATCTCACAGATCACATTGATCAAGACGAAGATGATCATGTGGAACCACCCAAGGAAAAAGCGGAAAAAGAAGATGTAATGATTGAGCCGACCTATGTCAAGCCTAATCCTAAGGTTTTACCTCCCTTTCCAGGCAGATTGGCCAAGAACCGTAAAGAGGAAGAAATGAGTGAGATGTATCGCGTATTTCAGAAGGTGGAAATTAATATACCGCTCATTACCGCCTCACGGGCACGATGTCGAAGGCAAAAGTTCATGAAAGAATTGTGCACAAGAAAGGTGAAATACAAAGATGATGCAAAATTTCAAGTGGGAGAAAATGTATCCGCAATCCCGCAATGAAATTGCCCGAGAAGTGTGGAGATCCGTGGATGTTTTCATTCCCTGCGTAATAGGCAAGACGAGGATCGAAAGGGCCATGCTGGATTTAGGGGCATCTATAAACGTCATGCCCTTATCAATGTTCAACGAATTGAAAGTAGGAACCCTAAAGCCAACACGAGTGGTTATCCAACTGGCAGACAGGTCCAACATCTATCCAGAAGGAATCATCGAAGACGTATTGGTCAAAGTGGAGGAACTCATATTTCCAGCGGACTTCTACGTTCTGGATATGGGCACGATGGGTAACAAATCCTCAGTTATGTTATTGGGCCGACCATTCATGAAGACGACCAGAACCAGGATTGATTGTGACACGGGCAAGCTAACCTGTGAATTCGACGGCGAGATGGCGACCTTTAACATCTTCAAGGCCATGGAGCATCCGAATGATATTGAAGTCGTGGAATTCATCGATCACATTGAACCCATGGTGGGAGACATCCTGCCCGAGATAGGTTTGCAAGATCCTCTGGATGCAGCCATTCAAAGTGGACTTAAGGAGGATAACGCCCACGAAGAAACAGCTTATGGGCAATGTCGGGAGTCCCTGCTTTATTTACGGAGCGAGCCCGAGGGACTCAAGTGGTCAATCTACCAGAACATGCCCAAGCTGAAGGAAGAAGAAAGGCTCACCCCATCCCTAATGAGAGCTCCCAAACTCGAGTTGAAGACTCTTCCTCATCACTTGAAGTGCATATTTATAGGGAAGGACGACACCGCCTGTGATCATCAATGCTAAACTTAGTCCGAATCAGAGGAAGTCATGAAGAGTGTTATTGGGCAATACAAGGAAGCTATTGGATGGACATTGGCCGACATCAAGGGCATCAGCCCATCCATATGCGTTCACAATATTTTAATGGAAGAAGAAGCCAAACCGGTACGCGATCAACAAAGGAAGTTGAATCCAGCTATGAAGGAGGTAGTCATGAAGGAGATCTTGAAACTTCTCGACTTGGGCATCATATATCCCGTATCGACAAAGAATGGGTCACCAAGACACGTGTGCCCAAGAAGTCAGGCATTCGGTGGTGAAAACGAGAAAGGCCAGTTGATCCCAACGAGACTCCAAACAGGTTGGAGAATGTGTATTGACTATCGAAAGCTCAACACAGTAACCCGAAAAGATCACTTCCCATTACCTTTCATTGATGAGATGCTGGAAAGGTTAGCTGGAAACAAATTCTTTTGCTTTTTAGACGGATACTCGGGCTACATGCAGATCTGGGTTGCCCAAGGTGATCGTGGATAAAACCACTTTCACGTGCCCATTCGAACATTTGCCTACGTAAGAATGCTTTTCGCTTGCATGTAATGCCCTGTGACATTTCAATGATGTATGATGAGCATCTTCTCAAACCTATTGGAGAAATGCATCGAGGTCTTTATGGACGACTTTACCGCTCACGGGAATCATTTTAGAGTGTTTGACTAACTGGAGGTAGTCCTACAGTAGATGTGTCGAAAAGAACTTGGTCCTCAATTATGAGAAATGTCATTTCATGGTACAAGAACGGATTGTTCTCGGGCACGTGGTATCTGAAAGAGGGATAGAAATGGATAAAGCCAAAGTGGAGATTATTGCCAAATTGCCTATCCGTTTCAAGAAAGCAAGCGCGAGGTTTCTAGGGCATGCCGGGTTCTACGAAGATTTGTGAAGGACTTCGCAAAGATCGTCCAGCCCATGACACTACTACTCCAAAATGATGTACCATGGGAATTCGATGAAGAGTGTAAGATGGCTTTGGACACTCTGAAGAACAACTTAATCTCAGGACCGATCATCCAAATTTCGATTAGGGCATGCCGCTTTGAAGTTAAGTGCGATGCAAGCCGGCACGCAGTGGGAGCCGTCTTGGGACAACGAAGAAAAAAGGAAAGTCATGCTATATACTATGCCTCGAGAACTCTCAATGCCGCCCAAAGCAACTACAGCACAACCGAGAAAGAGCTCTTGGCGGTCATCTTTGCCTTTGAAAAATTTCGATCATACCTAATCGAGGGCAAGACAATCGTCTACACCGATCATACTGCCCTAAGATACCTGATGGCCAAGAAGGAGTCAAAGCCAAGACTGATCAGATGGATTTTACTTCTCCAAGAGTTCGATGTAGAAATCAAAGACAAGAGTGGAGCACAAAACCATGTGGCCGACCATTTGAGTAAGATACTGAAGGGGGAAGATCCTATGCCCATTGCGGAGACCTTCCCTGAAGAACATCTCTACTTCATTCAGGGCACGACTGATTTCGAACCATGGTATGCAGATGTAGTGAATTATAAAACCACTGGAGAACTCCCTATTGGGCTCACTACCTATCAAAGAAACCAGATCAAAGCAGACTGCCGTGCCTACATATGGGATGATCCCTACTTATGGAGGAGGTGTGCTGACCAACTCCCGCGACGGCAGTGCCCGAAATGAGATCAAAGACATCTCGGATCACCGCCATTCCAAAGAATGTGGAGGTCACTTTGGGCACAAGAGAACAACGGGAAGGTTTTAGACAAATAATTCTTCCGCCCACGACATTCAAGGATGCTTATGAGCTATGTAAGCAATGTATGAGTGTCAATGTGAAGGAAATATCACAAGGAGACATGAGATGCCCATGATACCCATCCTCCCCGTCGAAATCTTTGATGTATGGGATGGACTTTATGGGACCATTGCCAAGCTCAAGGGGCAACGCATATATCCCGCTTAAAGGGACTATGTTTCAAACGGGTTGAAGCCAAGGCAAGTGCCACCAATGACTCAAGGGTAGTTTCACCTTTCTCAAAGCTAATATATTCAATGTGTTCGGCGTGTGGCAATTATCAGCGATCAAGGGACCCATTTCTACAACACTACGATTACAAAGTTATTCGAAAAGTACGGTGTAACCCATCGGGTAACCACAGCCTACCATCCACAAAGCCAATGGGCAAGCGGAGTTGTCCAATGTAATCATTAAGACCATATTGAGGAAGGTAGTGGGACCTGTGGTAAGGATCGAGCACTCGCCTTGACGACGTATGTGGGCGCATCGAATCGCACACAAGACCCCTTGGCATGTCACCGCATCAATTGTGTTTGGCAAGATGTGTCACTTACCAAGAGAGCTAGAGCACGCGCATTTTGGGCAAGAAACAAGCTCAACTTTGATTGGGACCGTGATGGCCAAGCTAAAAACTTCAACTTCAAGAACCTGAGGAGATAAGGCTAGAAGCCTATGACAATTCTGGTTCTATACAAAGAAAGATTAAAGAAGGCACACGACCGCCTTATCAAAGCCAAGTCATTTCAACAAGGCAATTGGTGCTTTTGTACCAATCTCGATTTAAATTGATGTCGGCAAGTTAACAAGCAAAAGGTGCGGACCATATGAAGTCAAATGCACTTCGAATGGAGCTGAGGTCGTGGACTAAGACAAAGAAGACCTTCAAGGTCAATGGACGTCTCAAGGCTTACTACGGGCATCACGAGATAGATCCAGGGAATCGATCATGCAAGCTCGACGGGAAGAATAATGAAGCGGTCTTGTCGAGCCACGACAATAACTAAAGCGCCGACTGTGAGGCAACTCGGTATTTTATTTGCTTTTGTTGTTTTTTTTTTTTTGTTTTTGTTGGTTTTGCCCCGCTTTGGCGTGTGGTGTTGTGTTGGTATATCTACGAGAACAACAGATCATTATCGAAGAGGGCGAAGAGACGCTGACATTCACCGTGCGCAAGAGGGTAAGCTCGGAGCAAGTGGCGGCGGTTGTCGTCAAGAAAGGACGAACGCCCTTTATACCGCCACTCCATCATTAACCCCCACGCCGCCTCAACCTCTGCAACTCTCTCTCTCTCTCTCTCACCGAACCTTAAAGAAGAAACCCTTTCCATTTTCAAAAATGACCACCCGTAAAACAAGAGCCAAAAGCACCACAAAAATTCTCGAGTCCCCCTCCGAACCAAAGAAAACCACCGAGCTCAAAACAAAGATGGCGACCCCTTCTGAGACTCCTGCCACTCCCGAGACGACCAAGAGCCCCTCTCACGTGAACTCCAAGACTTGGAAGATAATAGAAGAGCAAGTGCCTTCACCATAAGGAGGCGCCTGAGGAACCACCGAGAGTCATCGGCGAAGCCCAAGAAGAAGAAAGCTGCAAATGCTCAGGAAAAGGAGGATACCTCATGAGACAGAGGAGTCCACCCTTGACGGGGGCGACGAAACTGAGCCCTCCGCGAGAAGGAGAAAAGTGAAGGAAGAGAAGAGACCCCACGAAAAGACTCTGAGGAACTACCACCATCGAAAGAAGCCTCATCGGAGATCCCGCCATCGCGAAGAGAACTCGTGGGTACCTTGCCAAGATGGCAACACCCTCTTCAGAAAAAGGGAAAGCCATCCCGACCACTGGAGAGGCCACCCATGGTTCACCCATCGGACCGCCGACGAGGGCATGTGAAGCCCAAGACGCTAGACATGGGGTTTTGGAAAGTCCGGGGTTAAGGATGAGGTGAAGAAGTTTTCAAGGATTGGATGGGGAGCATTTTGGAATGGCTGACGGCTATACATCACCGGCAAGGGAGTTTATTTAAACTCTCAAAATTAAAACCCGTGCAAGTGAAGGTCGACCACGGATGCATAAAATTTAAGGCGATGGGCAACACTTCTGCTCTCCTGAACGACTTCAACTCGCACTGGGCATGATGTAAGTTTTCGAGACCAAGACAGCCGAGTACAAGGAGGCTTTTACCGTCCCCCGAGTACACCGGGAGGGAGTGGAATGAAAATGGTCAACGATTAGTCCGGCACAACATTCATGTCGGATACACTAAGGGCAATGAGTCAAGAGCAATGCGTCACGGATGTGCCATCGCCTCCCGTCCCTACGCTTTTTTCGGGAAGGACAATGAGAACTCCATCTCCCAAATGAGTTGTTCATTTGTGGTGCATGTGGCATGGCCACAAGGTGAACTTTGCCGCTTGTCACCGCCCATTTCAAGGACATCCCGACTCATCCCAAGCAGAGATCTCTCGCCCACTTAGTGACCGTCTTGGCCATTAAGTCAAGGTATCGGACTAAACAACACCGACCGAAGTAGAGCCCGAGTTGTATATTGATACGGCTATGTTTGAGCGAATGAAGGACATCTACTATGACCAGACGGAAGACCAGCCTCACGAGCCACCGATGACGACCGACGCCCTCGCCGCCTCCTACCACCAGAAGAGATTCAAAGATAGCTGTGAGGAGGATGATGACATTAAAGCCCGCTGACCGTGATGGAGGAACAATGAAAGCGACCCATGATGCCCCGCTAATTTTATTGCCCACCGATTCTGTATCCAGCTACATGACCTTTGTCCTCCCTTTTTGTTTTTTTTTTTTGTTTTGTTTTGTTTCGCTTTTGTTTTGTTGTTTGTTTCTTGTTTTGTTTTTGTTGTTGTTAGTGGTCAACTCCTTCCTCACCCACTTTGCTCAACGCAAAGTGTGTGAGCCGAGGGTTGCATCTGCTTTCTTTGTTCGAGTTAAGAGTCGGTCCTCTTTTGACCCACTTTGCCCAAGGCAAAGTGTGTGAGTGGGGACCGCCACCTTGCTCGTGTCGCTTCGCTGTTTGTTGTTTTGTGTTCCTCCTGTTTACCCACTTTGCTCAACGCAGCGTGAGTTTTGGGTTCTCGCTTTGTGTGTCGGTTAGCATGTTTAAATTGATGGGTTTGATTGGCCCTGCATTTTCTTGTTGTGAAATGATGCTAGTAGTTTTAGGTTCTCCGCTTTGAGCATGACCGTATGTAGATAAGCGATGACTAATCGAATTTGAGCACACATGGCGAGATTTGAGCTTAAACTGCTTTTATCTCGATCAACACGCTTCCTTTCTTGTGTGATAATCGACATCGCTCACTGGCTTTTGCTAGAACTTATGCGGCACTTATGTCGAGACTTCATCGACTTAGCTAAAACATTTAGATGACTTAGGCAATTTTTCTTTCAAATAGCCCAATGAGCCAAAAATGTCTTACCTATTGTTAATCCCTCGTTCACCCCTTCGAGCTTAATAATTTCTTTCACCACTTAAATTAGCCCTGAAAAAGAAATCCTACCGGTCAATTAGACTCAGGAGCTAATAGAAGAAAATGACGAATAAGAAGGGAAGAACAAGAGCCTTGTAATGGGCAAGAAACAAAGGGTTTACCATTTCAAACAAATGGGCAAAATGCCCAATATAAAGAAGGTACCCAGAATTGAAAGAAAAATGAAGGACTTGAAATGAAAGAATATATATTGATGAAGTCCTAAGATGGTTGTGCTGAGGCCCGTAAGAAAAAGGCAAGAGGAAATCCATGGAGGACAAATTAAATTCCTCGAACCTGAGTCCATGATGACCTTAGCCTCGCTCAAAAAATTTTCCACCTATGTCTTAAGCCCCATTACATGTACTAATAAAAGACCTAAGGATGAATGTTTAAAACTTTGTCTAAACGGTGGAGATGGTAGAGGCACGCAAGTTTATATAGCATAGTCGAAATGGCGGATGTCCCGAGCGATACACTAGCCTTCATACACAAGAGTGCAGTAGTGTTGAAAGAAAATGCCCAATATGCTCAAATTTGTATTTTGACTTGCTTTGATGGTCGCTATGAATCGAGTTCTCTCGAATTGCTAGCTTGTTCCAATGAGCATTATATTGGCCGAGATAACCCACTTATGGATATGTGCTAATCTTTTATGTCTTTGTGTCTTTTCTTTCTTTCTTTGTCTCGGGCAATTACGCTGCATGCTTGAGGACAAGCATGTTTAAAGTGTGTGCGTGACTTCAGCCCAAGTTTTGTGATCTTTTCATGTCTTGTCTAAGTCTAGATCGAGTCTTTGTGTCTTTCTTGTTGTGTTTTGTGTCCGAGAGGACACACCGGTCTCGCAGGGCAATGCATGGAAGAAACGGGCAAGACGGAGTGGTAACTGCATGGCGGATGATCTCGAGATACGATCTGCACCTCGAGGGCACAAGGAGCTTCGCCACGCCAAAGGCATCAAACCCCAAGAGCTGTTCCGTTACACGGCGTGACCTCCTTACAAACCGCACAAGTTCAATCTCCGTATGGTAAAGGCTAATGGGCAAGCGCAAGTGAAGAGGGTAAGAGCTCGGGCAAGAAGGAGGAAGATCAGGTCGGTCAGAGAGACAGAGAGAGGTGATGGGAAAGATACGCGAGATCGGGGTGAATCTCGCTAACCGGAAAGGATGCGCCACAGCCAAATCCCCTAAAATTCCGAGGAGATCATCCCGATCCGCTCTGGGCAAGGAAAGACGCGATCAATAAGGAAACCCTACCAGATTGTCCAGCCCATGGGCCAACACCATCGTCAGCATCTCTCGGCCTATATATAGGGGATAAATGCGCGACTTGTGCGCCTCTTCTCGCCAGTAGCATCTTCTTCATATCATTGTCATTCATCCAGCAACACCACATACATTAAGTCCATTCGGGGCAAACACTTTTATTTACTTTGTTGTATGTTTTGCCGGTGGCACTTTGGGCTCGCTGCTTATTTCATTCAAGTAATAGTAAGTTGTTTCCGCTTAATTATGGTTTCGATTAACCTGCTGCATGTCCGCTTATTTTATGTCTAGCTAAGTCTTTATTCGTTTGGGTATGACTATGTGAAGCATGATTAATATAACTCTAGAGGTCTAAGTAGGCATTATGATCCAGATGCGTGTGTTCTCAAGCACTAGGTCCCGGGCAATATATAACTTAACCAAACTCGTGTGTTAGTTAAATAACATAGTGGGTAAGGGAGGTTGCAAGTAATAATCGATTAAGGTGTTGGTGTCCCGCACCCCAAATAGTACGACCGGTGTGGGCGAGTTGAGTAGTCCTAGCACCGCCTTTGCCAATACCGGGTCCATCTAGATCATAACGCTCGAGGTTCGCATGCACCGAGGTGTCCTCGCGCGTAAGCATTACGGTTAGATAGTTTGCATAGGTGTCCCTTCGCCTCTTTATACGTAAATGATAGATTTGGAGGCATGCGTCATGACGCGTGACAACGGGTCACGACGTATGTCTCTTATAACCTGCACGCATGTCATGTAGAGAAAACCTTGCACCTATGACTAAGTGTTAATCGCCTTCACGGTTGTTGCCCAAGCCGCACTCGCCTTATTATTTGATATTCCCTTTTAGTTTGTTTCGTGTTACTTTAGTCTACCTATAGTGATCAAGATAATTACACCACTCTCATTCCTTTTATGTGACATCGTGACATCGAGATTGCTACACCAACTCCTCGTGGATCGACCTATACTTATCGCCGGCTACCCCGTGATGGGCAATAGGATATAAATTTATTTTGAACGCTAAACGACAACAATGTCGTGTGAAGAAAACTTTGACGGGTTATCTTCTTTTATCAGGGCTACGAACGAGGCAAGACGTGGAGCAATTTGTTCGGGAATGCACTGTGTCGCTAAGTGAAGAGCATGACGACGTACCATGTAGATTACTACAACCATTACCTGCGGCTCGCAATGGTTTGGAATGATCTCACTATGGATTTTATCACCCATTCGCCTCTATCTAATGGTTACTCGCGTGATGGTGGTAGTTGATCGATCGACAAAAGCGGCACATTTTTGTCCTCTAACAACGGGTTCACAAACGCTAAAGGCTGCTCAACTATTCACAAACATGGTAGTAAAATTGCATGGTTTCCCATCTACTATAGTAAGTGATCGAGATCCTATATTTCTAAGCAAGTTTTCAGCGTAATTGTTCAATCTAAGTGGCACGTGTTCAGAGCATAGCTCACCTTATCATCCTCAAACGAATGGACAAACCGAGGTGGTTAATCGAGGTCTCGAGCAATACTTACGTGCCATGACATCGAAAAGCCAAAACGTTGGAGCGAGTTATCGGATGGGCTGAATTTTGTTACAATACTAGCTATCATTCTAGTATTAAATGAGTCCATATCGTTTATGGTCGTGTTCATGGTTGTTCCGCAATTTGTGCATGGGTCCACTTCTGTTGATGCTTTGGAGACGTTGCTGCTAGAAAGAGATCGATTGCTTGTGAATCTGAAAAACACTTTGCAGGCAACACAACATAGAATGGAACAGAAAGCTAATAAGAAACGCCGCGAGTTTGAATTTCAAGTTGGTGATTTTGCCTGGGTTCCTTTGCAACCATATCGACAATATTCTGTGGTTCGCCGAGGTTCTCCAAAACTAGCAAAACGCTATTTTGGACCATATAGGTTGAATGAACGAATTGGTAAGGTTGCTTATAAACTTGAATTACCAAAAGAAAGTCGCATTCATCTTGTTTTTCACGTGTCTATGCTTAAGCTGTATTAGGGAGTAGCACCTGCTACTATTAATCATCTACCAATGGCAGAAGATGATCGACTAGTTATGGTTCCCTTGGTAATTTGTGCTACTCGAACTATACTTTGTCATGATCATACGGAGCAGCAAGTTTTGGTGCAATGGGTTGGGCAATCACCAAACTCAGCCACTTAGGAGTCCTTGGTAGATTTTCAAAAAACATATCCTGATTTTAACCTTGAGGACAAGGTCATTGAGAAGCATGTGGGAGTTGATACGAGGGAGTGTGGTCAGGGAAGTAACTCGAAAACCGGGACGAGCGAAAAGCAAGCTGAACAGAGTGAAGAACAAGTTGAGCAACAAGTTGGGAGACCTCAACGTCAACGTAAGAAACCTATCAGATATGCATGAATAATGTTGCATAGTTATCCTTATTTCCTAGTTTATTATTATTTTATTTGTTTATTATATTCCTTGTTTAGGTTGGGCTAAGCCCGTAGCTCTTAGGACTCCTAGTTTGATATTACTTAGGACTTTTCTAGCTTATTTAAAGATTGGGATTGCATTATTTTGGGATATCAATAACATATTTTTTAAGGAGACCATAGGGGTGTTCAAGGAGTTTTCACGTACTATAACGTGACGATAATACTTGCCTATTACTTTGCTTTCTTCTATATTCATCATCCGTATACCTGCCTGACTAAATGGATAGTCATGATGATGGTGATACCTTATTGCATATGGCAATCGTGGGGAAAAAGTATGAGGTTTGTGAGATCATTTTTTTTTCATTATTCAATGAAATGCTTAGCTATTATAAAAGGGATTAAGAATATCTTCAACTGTAATCAAGAAAATAATTTGAACAGAGAGCATTTTAAGGTTGTGGATTATCTACCGAAAGCACCAACATGGATATGAATGGCCAAACAACAAGGTCAAGAAGTTGAAACGTCGTCTGCAAATCCAAATCCACACACACTCAGCCTGAGAAGTGTTGAGCAGGAAACTTGAAGCCATAATGGTGGTGGCAGTTCTCATAGCCACCATAGCTTTTCAAGCGGGAGTGACAACTGGGATGTCTGGCTCATTGAGGTTCGTGAATTTTCCTCAATAGTTCACACCTCAAGGCACCCACTGGCACGTAAGCTCGACATCCTTTAGCAAACAACAAGCCATTTTTCAGTCAATACTTCCGTAATTCCCATCTTTAACCCGCACCATCAGCTTTTTGTAAACGGGATCAGATTTTGCAAATTTACATACCCTTTCAAGGAAACTCGACTCAGCCAGAGTCAAGGCTACGACAAACTCTTCCACTATTTTATGGCTCAAGGCATCAACAACATCATTATGCCTTCCGGGATGATGCACCCAATTGAAATCAAACTCTCCCAAGAATTCTTTCCACCGGGCTTGCTTTGGCGAAAGCTTCTTTTGGGTTTTAAAATAAGTGTTGGCCACATTTTCCATCACCACCGTGAACTTTGTACCCAACAAACAATTTTCCACACCTCCAAGCAATGAACGACTCCTGTTATCTCCTTTTCGTGAGTACTGTAGCGGTACTCGACATCCTTCAACTTTCAACTTTCAACTTTCATAAGCAATGGGATGGTGGTTCTGCACCAATACACTACCAATAGTTCGATTCGAGGCATCAACTTGTACTTCAAAAGGTTGATCACACATGGGCAAACTTAGCACAAGTTAGGTTGACAGCAACTCTTTCAACTAATCAAAGGCTTTCTGACACCCCTCGTTCCAATCGCACTTCACATCCTTCTTCAGTTAGTCCGTCAAGGGATTTGTAGTTTTCAAATATCCCTTGATGAACCGCCGATAGTAATTAGCCAAACATAAAAATGATCTCAACTCCACTACTTTTCATGGTGCGGGCGAATCTAACACAACTTGCACCTTCTTTCAATCCATCATGATATTCCCTTGGCCGATAACCTGGCCAAGGAACGTGATTGAATCCTTACAGAATTCACACTTTTCCTTCTTATCATACAACTTATTTTCCCTCAACTTCAGAAATATATTACGCATATGGATAAGATGTTCTTTCAATGACTCCGAGTAAATCACAATATTATCCAAATACACCACAACAAATCAATCAAGGAACGGGTACAACACATCATTCATCAAGTTACAGAATGTAGTAAGGGCGTTGGTCAAGCCGAAAGGCATAACCAAAAATTCGAATGATCCATACCTCGTCACATAAGTCTTCTTCGGCTCATCACCCGATGCAATCCGCGCTTGCCAATATCTGAACCGCAAGTCTATATTGGTGTATAACCTTGCCCTCGACAGCTTATCAAATAAATCCAAGGCATTTGGAATAGGGTATTTATTTTTTATAGTTATCTTACTCAATGCTCGATAATCGATGCAAAATCTCAATGACCCGCCTTGTTTTTTCAAATAGCACCGCGAGCCATACGAGCCTTGACGGTCGAACTAATCCAAAGAAGCAACAACTCATCCAATTGTTTTTGCACCGACTCATTCCGCATGTCACGCCCAATTCCGGCGGAAGGCACGGACGCCGGCGTGATTAAAGTGGGTAAGCGGAGAAGAGCGGATATACATATAACATACATGATAAGAAGATGTGACCATGAAATCGGACAACATCTCCTCTATAACTAGGACATATCCCGGCAAGGGAGGGTACAAACAATCCACCAATGTAATAATATCGATATCATAACTTCGTAAAACATGATCTTGGTATATTATAAGTAATGCAAGAAAGCAAAATAGCATTACATCCTCGCCAACTAGACCGTCAACCACGTAGCATGCTCGTATCGAGACTCACGTTAGAATAACATAATAAATCTTGTTCCCAATCGTAAAGCAAATAAGGGACAAGAGTACGCCAATATCGTAGCACGATATAACACAACATCGCTGGAAGCATAGCATGAAGAACCCGCAGCCCACCCTCGCCGCCCGCCCAAACCTCCTCCATCTCGTGAAAAGATTTGAAAGAGTTTGGGTGAGTACTAGCGACTCACTGGGTTTTATCATAAATCAAATGAATCATGAGGTTGTTTAGAGCACTTACCTTAGAAGGTTTTAAAACGTAAATCCACTTCTAAGTAAGCAAAATAGATTTTTCATTTTTCGATACCGATCCGTTATTACCGGCATTCCCATCATAGAACCATGAACCACGGCTCGTAACGATCCCGCCAAATTTCATCATGACATTCATTCGGCCCGAACATATCCAATGGCCCACGCCTTAACGTATCCAAATGGCTAACCTCGTGTGGACTTCGTGGGTCAAATCCCCATCGAACCATAACCACCTCATTACTATTTCGTGGACTTCCGGTTCATCCCTTCGAGCCATAACCACGTGTTCTGGGTCTATCCCTTATGATCAATACCAAGACGGTGATCAACCCACCGAATAGAGATCCGCGGCACAACCACGATAGAACCATATCTCGATCGAGAATGAATAATTTCACAAAAAACATTTTACGCAAGCATATGTTTTATTTTGAAATATCATAGTAAATAACTCAAAATAAGATATATAACCCAACCTCGAATGTATTTAAAACGCCAACCGAGAGATATCTACGGATCCGATGACTTCACCGATCGCGACCGTAGGTACCGTAACAAGACGGAACAACTTTTGGGGTTACATCCCACAAAGCAAAGCAACAACGTGATCCAAACGACGATCGTAGCAAAATTAGGTTTTCGACTTTCTCAACCCACATTCGACACTCTCCGGTTTTCAAATCAACTCGATGCGTAAGGAAATATATTCGTGGCATCAAGACCTATAATAGGGTACTTTCAAAATATGCATGCATGCAAGTCGACTCAAATCTTAGCAACGTAAGAAGCTTCAAAATCGATGCCTATCCTCGATCTAGGATAAACCATCCAAAATCGATGTATGAAAATGGAAACATAAGCAATATGCATAACTATCTAACATGGAATGACAAACGACGTTGAAAATGGATAACCCGGCATGTACTTCCTTTAGAAAACTCAAGCAACGGAAAACATCCCGACATGCGTAAACATGAAAATGTAAAAACGGAATCGGTACTTTAGTAGAATGCATAGCCCGAAACTCAAAACCTAAAGGACCAGAGCTGTGCAGGTGGCTCGTCGCCACCAATCGGCGGCCAACAAGCTCACGGCGGCGTGAGCTAACGGCAGGGCGGCGGTTTGGCTAAATCGGCCGGCCTCCCGTCGCTTTCTCGCCCCGCCCTTTAGAATCCCGAAGTTCTATGCTATACGATCTACCAATAGACGGAATCAAAACAAGAAAAGGACAAAAACAGAAAACTGCTGTTCGGGGTGGTTGATCGGCGGTGGTGGCTCGCACACAAAGAATGGCGCTTCGCCGAGCCTCCCGGCCGATCCCCACTCCTCCGCGCTCTCAGCAGCACTCGAGCTGCTCGGCTCTTCCGAAACACAGAAGAGACGGAAATGAACGCTGAAAATGAAGGCCCTAGCCTCCTATTTATAGGAAAAGGTGGGTCACTAGCAGCCATGCAAGCGCCCCTTTTTCGAAAACGCAAAAAGCGACGCAACTTTTGCAAACGGACTCAAATTTAGCAAACTCGTACCCATGGACACGAAATAAAATACCTGACACAATGATCAGAACAAGATATGCTTTTAAAAGACCAATGAAAAGTCCGGTTTTTTCGATAACTTCCCGAGTGCCAAACCTTCATGGGTGGTCGAAACTCGTGATACTTAGTGTCTATGAATTCGCCATAAGACACTCTTCACAACACCGAGGTTTCGCGATCGCCGCATCACCAAAACAAAAAGTCAACCTTGACATTTTCTCAAAAACGCGCCATGCAAAACAAGCTTAAAAGACGGGTATTACATCCCTCCTCCTTATAAAATTTCATCCTCGAATTTCAAACACTTGAGAAAACAACCTGGTACCGAGCCCTCGAACTTGCTCTTCCAACTCCCACGTAGCTTCCTCCTCCGTGGTGATTCCACAACACTTTCACCAACGGAACCGCTTGTTCCTCAATTCCTTCACTGCTCCAAGATAGCCACCGTCTCTCCTCAGAACTCGCGATCCCGAGCAAGAACCACTGGTCATGCTGATCACGTTTTGGTCGAACACGCATTTTCTCACCGAGAAACGGAACACATCACGAACATCTCCCGATGCTAGGCGGCAAAGCTAACCTATAGGCAACGGGCCTATTCTCTCAAGAACTTCGAAAGGTCCAACGAACCTCGGTCGAATTCTACCTCGCTTCCCAAAACGAACGACTTTCGCTTCTGGAAACCTTAAGGAAAACGCGATCTCCGATCATGAATCAAGATCCGTGACGACGCTGTCCGCATAGGACTTCTCGCCGCCCCGAGCTTCCTTGATCCTTCGCTGATCTCGATCGATAACCTCGACCGCCTGCTGAACCATCTCTCGTCCTAACATCTTCCTCTCGCCCACTTCGTCTCCAATAAAGTGGTGATCGACACTTCCTTCCGCATAACGCTCATAGGGAGCCATTCTATGGTGGCTCGATAATCGCTGTTATAGGCAAACTCTACCAAAGGTTGTATCTCTTCCCACTTCTCCTCTCGCCGCCACGATCGCCGCAAAGATGTCTTCCAAAACCTCGAATCGTTTCTTTCCGATCGACCGTCCGCTTGAGGATGGAATGCCGCACTAAGATTCACTGGTCCCCACGGCTTCCTCGCACTCTCCAAACCTTGATGTGAACCCTCGGGTCACGATCTCGACGAATCGATACGGGCACACCATGTAACCGCATTTATTTTTCGACGAAGTCGAGCGTAGCTTATCTAACCCGTACGCCATCCGAATCGTAAGAAGAATGAGTCGACTTCGGGCTACTATCGACGACAACCCATATAGCGGTGTTTCTCCTCACGACCTTGGAAAACTCACCACAAAATCCATACCGATATGATCCCATTTCCATTCTCGATTGGTAGCGGTTGCAACAATCCCGATGGACGATGGTGTACAGTTTTCACTTGTCGACAAGCCAAACATCGCTCCACAAACGCTGCTACATCCTTTTTCATCCCTTCCCACCAAAAGTTCCTTTAAGGTCTCTCAGACATTTTGGTGCTTCCTCGGACGAGTCAGATATCGGTGCCTCATGAGCTTCACTCATGATTTTATCTCTCAATTCCCTATTGAGTGGCACACATAACCTTCCTAATAGTAGCGTTGTCTTCGCCCAGAAACCCTTGCTATCTTCTAGCCTTGCTTTCAAACGATCTTCTCGTGAATTGCCTCCTCGCTAAGCAAGACTCACGATGGCTTCTCCTCGACCCATCCTTCTTCTTGACGAATCGAATCAAGGCCTCCACTCGGCGACACGCTAGGTCGGATAAAACCTAGATCCAATCAGCCCTCGAATCAAGCTTTCGAGTTCTTGCAATTTTTTAGGTGCCATTCAGATGGTGTTTTGATATCGGTGTCGCCCCGGTTCCGATCAATAGTGAATTCCACTTGTCTATCAAAGCGTAAACCGCAAGTCCTCGGAAACACGTCCGGATATTCACACACCATCGCTCCTCTTGCAACTGCTTAGGCTGTTTCATCGCTCGCCAAACTTACCAAGAAAGTTTGATGCCCCTTCCCCGATCATCCTCACCGCCTTCAGCGTTCAGATCATCGCACGCAAACACCCATCCTTATGCCGGAAACAAACTTCCACTCCTTCGGCCGCTCGAAAAGCAACTTCTCTCGAGACAACGATAGTTGCCATGTGCTTTTCCAACCAATCCATGCCAAAGATGACATCGAAATCTTCCATTCGACGACATGCAAATTGACAAGGACCTTCGCTCACGTATTTCTACCTCCCGGTTCTCGCATATCTTTCGCTTTTAGCACTTCTCGACGGATGCCTATTTGTGGTACTCAGGATTTCGGGTACCAAACCCAACCTTACACACGCGATTCTCGAAACGAAAGAATGTGAGGCTCTGATCAAACAAAGTTAAAACGGGTATATCACTTCATATGGATTATACCGCAAGATTTCAGGAGCTGAGCTGCGCCGCCGATTCAAGGCGTACACCTGCTGTCAGCGTGGCCTTTGGTCCGCCGCCTAGGGTGACCTCCTCGCCCGTTGTTTGTCCTCGCGAGCATGATTCGCCTCGCGAGCCGACGCCGCCTTCCGGGCGGCCGCATCGCTCCTCCTAACGGACAATCTCGAGCGTAATGTCCGCATTTCTTACAACGATAACACCTTGCCACATTGCCTCGCACTCGTCGAATGATTCCTTTGGCATTTTCGCACCAAGGTTTTTCCACACCGCCCCCATCGCCGCATGGGTTGGAAATTCTTCCCAAGGTCTTTTTCTCTTGAATCGCATTGATTCCTTGGAATCATCGACCGCCTCGTTCCTCGAACACCGATCGCTTTCCCGATCTTCCCATTTCTCTACTCTTCCTCCGTCGGATGGCTGTCCGGTGGCATTGTTCTCTCCGGGCAACATTGACTCAATGTTTAATGCCCGGTTCAAGGATCGCGATACGCCGATCTCCCCGATCGACGAAAGCTTAAATTCGATCTCCGGCTCCGAGTCCTCTCTGAACTCGCTCGCTCGGCACCGGTGCCGGACTGTGCACGTAGCATAACGTGATGACGATTGAACGAGCGGTCGTATTCGGTGACCGCCCTTCTCCCTCGACGAAGATTCCATCTGCTTTTATGCTCTCTCGTCAAACGCCAGCACGTATTTTCCATGAGTTCTTCCTGAAATCTTCCCACGATACCTTGCACATTGTCACGGTGTTAGAGTCATTCTCACGGATTCCCACCGTAAATCACCTCACCTGCTAGGCGAAAGATCGCGCAATTCGCTTTTCTCGCTTCTTCGCACCGATGTATTCAAGATCCTTTCGTGGATCGTATCCGCTTCTCGCTGTCAATCGCCGCCGACCGCCGAACGTATGGGGATTCACGCGAAAACTCTCGATCGCATGTCACGAACCAAAGGTGGTTCCCGGCTTCTTTCACGTTATTGTTCCTCCGATTCCTTGTTCTCGGATTCGCATCCGACGTTTGAAACATTAGAAACGCCGCATAGATAACCGGTATCTTCGCACAACATATATCATCACCCATATCACATATCATCACATATACCACATATCACGCACGATCACATATAATCATGCAATTACATTAACATATCATCGTTATGCATTTCACATAACATCATCATCACCCATCACATAGATCATATATCATCGGCATAGCTCATATCACCTATAAGCATCAAACATAAACATCCTCATCATGTATACTGCGTTAGTATCAAGAATATTCAAAGGTCCATGAAGGATCACAAAATACAAGATCAAGGTATGTCACCAAAAGGTCGATATGAGCAACAGAATCGACTCCCACATCACAAAAGATGCCGCCTGTCTATGCTTCTAGCAGATCTGCGATCGCATCCGTACACACCGACTACCTAGATCTCCTGGTCCTCCATATCCATCCACTATTCCCGCGTCGTCCCCAACGGGTTCCATTCTCGCCTCTCATCCTCTCTTCCCTTCCAATCGTGGCTTGAATTGGCCGCCGTAAAGCGATCCCGCATGGAAGCAAGCCTCGTGGGTATGATCCCATCCAAGCCGTGCTCTCATCACTCGAGTGTCGTGAAAGTCGTGCTCGAGTCCTCGCTCTGCGCGCTTCTTCCTCAATGTGCCCGACCTCATCGTAGTCATCGGCTATCTGATCACCGGTCCTCCGAATCCTCACCGTCCTCCTCATTCTCATCCAGGTCTTCCTCCTCCTGAGTCTCCTTCCCTGGATGCCAACCCGACGCTTCGGTGGCCTGAAAATTCGATCCCGGCCTCTTCCCCTACCGTCGGATGGATAATCTCTCGCCCGGAGGTTCTTGCCTCAAAATCGCACGGTCCTTCTCGGTAAGGATCGTCGATGGAGGTGTAGTGATCGTCGTATCCCGATGCTCGACGATCGCCTCGATTGATGGTTGTTCTCCCAACGGCTCTTCGGGAACATCATCCCTATCATCAACTGGATCGGTCCTCGAACATGCCTTGCTATCACATCCTCCTCGATGGTATACTCGATGATCGGTCCACTATCTCCATAATCGAGCAAATAACTCATGAAATCCAGGTAGGTGCCCGGTGATAGGATCCCGTATGAACAACACATGTCCTTGCTTTCTGCCACGTTTGCCAACTCGCCGGTAGCCTTTCGGTCATCCGATAGTAGGCCTCGATTCTCGACACTTTCCCACTGCCTCGAATCCTTCTCCATAACCCAACAAATCTTCCTGTAAATACTCCCAACGGCTCATGAATATTCCGGCACATTCCCTCGAATTTACTGGATATGCTCATCCATTCTCGTGAGATCTTAACCAACGTTGTCCGGGCCATCCGAATATCTATAAACCTACATGTTAGTTCACCATAAAACAACAACAAATATTCACGCTTCCTTTACCATCCCAAATATCCGGGTAATCATGTCTCATACACATGTTCATTTCAACACATATCAATATCAATATCGATATTCATCATAATAATAACGTAAGCAAATCAGATTCACTTACAAGCACTCGCTTATCAAAATAAACAAGATTTTCAATCAACAATACATTGCTATGTAAACACATGACTTACATCAACCATACGTGATCACATCAATCACATCATATCATATAAACGATTTTCATATCACAGCCACACAGGCCTTTCCGTCTCATCAACAATCACTTCCACATCCACATCATCATCCATCCACATCTTGTTTACATCGCGTAAACTCTTACCAGGCCAAAACACATGAAACCAAGATCATATCAAGCATCACATAGCCACATAAATCATCGCTAGTAAACACATACCTCATCCCCTTTTAAAGGAGGCGGATCGACAGTGAGTCGAGGGTAGTCACTGATGAATGCTTTAGAAGAACAAGTTCTAAACACTCAATTTCAAGAACGCATAAGATATAAAGCAAACAAAACCGCTTGATATCAAACAACATGAGACATACCCAAGCTGAATCAACTGCTCGATACCAAGTCGGTATCGATAAGAAAGATAGATGTCGTACAAGAACCTGCTCGACACCATGCGGTCACGCCCCAATTCCCGGGAAGGCACGGATGGGGTGATTAGGGGTGGGGGTTAAGAGTGGGGAAGAAGGGATATACATATAATAGATACATGATAAGAAGATGTGACCATGAAATCGACAACATCTCCTCTATAACTAGACATATCCCAGGCGAGGGTGCACAAACAATCCACCAATGTAATAATATCGATATCATAACTTCGTAAAACATGATCTTGGTATATTATAAGTAATGCAAGAAAGCAAAATAGCATTACATCCCTGTCAACTAGACCGTCAACCACGTAGAAGATGTTCAGACGAGACTCACAACGAGAATAACATAATAAATCTTGTTCCCAATCGAAAGCAAATAAGGGATAAGAGTACGTCAATATCGTAGTACGATATAACACAACATCGCGGAAGCATAGCATGAAGAACCCGCAGCCCACCCCTCGCCGCCGCCTCGCCCATTCTCCTCCATCCGTGAAAAGATTTGAAAAGAGTTTGGGGTGAGTACTAGCGCACTCAAACCGGGTTTTATCATAAATCAAAAGAATCATGAGGTCCGTGTTTAGAGCACTTACCTTAGAAGGTTTTAAAACGTAACCACTTCTAAGTAAGCAAAATAGATTTTTCATTTTGATACCGATCCGTGATTACCGTATTCCCATCATAGAACCATGAACCACGGCTCGAACGATCCCGCCAGCCCATCACATTGACATTCATTCGCCCTAACATATCCAGCCGCCCACGCCCGAACGTATCCACCGGGCTAACTCGGTGTGGACTTCGTGGTCAAATCCCCATCGTAACCATAACCACCTCATTACCATTTCGTGTGGACTTCCTGGGTCTGGCTTCGTAACCATAACCACGTGTTCGGGTCTATCCCCTTATGATCAATACTCAAGAAGGTGATCAACCCACCGAATAGAGATCCGGCACAACCATGATAGAACCATATTCGATCGAGAACAAGAATAATTTCACAAAAACATTTTACGGCGTATATGTTTTATTTTGAAATATCGAGTAAATAACTCAAAATAAGCATATATAACCCAACCTCGAATGTATTTAAAACGCCAACCGAGAGATATCTACGGATCCGATGACTTCACCGATCGCGACTGTAGGTACCGGTAACAAGACGGAACAACTTTTGGGGTTACATCCCACAAAGCAAAGCAACAACGTGATCCAAACGACGATCGTAGCAAAATTAGTGGTTTTCACTTTCGAACCCACATTTGCACTCTCCGGTTTTCAAATCAACTCGATGCGTAAGGAAATATATTTAGGGCATCAAGACCTATAATAGGGTACTTTCAAAATATGCATGCATGCAAGTCGACTCAAATCTTAGCAACAAGAAGCTTCAAAAATCGATGCTCATCCTCGATCTAGGATAAACCATCCAAAATCGATGTATGAAAATGGAAACATAAGCAATATGCATAACGACGAACATGGAATGACAAACGACGTTGAAAATGGATAACCCGGCATGTACTTCCTTTAGAAAACTCAAGCAACGGAAAACATCCCGACATGCGTAAACGTGAAAAATGTAAAAACGGAATCGGTACTTTAGTAGAATGCATAGCCGGAACTCAAAACCTAAAGGACCAGAGCTGGGGCAGGTGCTCGTCCGCCACCAATCGGCGGCCAACAAGCTCACGGCGGCGTGAGCTAACGGCGGCGGTTTGGGTTAAATCGGCCGCCCCTACCGCTTTCGTCTCCGCCCCTTTAGAATCCCGAGTTCTATGCTATACGATCTACCAATAGGCGGAATCAAAACAAGAAAAGGACAAAATAGAAAACGGGTCTGCCCGGGGTGGTTGATCGGCGGTGGTGGCTCGGCAAGGCCAAGAATGGCGCCGCCGAGCCTCCCGCCGATCCCCACTCCTCCGGCTCCGCAACTGTACTGGAGCTGCTCGGCTCTTCCGTAAACACAGAGAGACGAAGGAAATGAACGTTGAAAATGAAGGCCCTAGCTCCTATTTATAGAAAGTTGGGTCAAGCAATGCTGCAAGCGCCCTTTTTCGAAAACGCAAAAGCCGACGCAACTTTGCAAACGGACTCCAAATTTTGCAAACTGGTACCCATGGACACGAAATAAAATACCGGACACAATGATCAGAAACAAGATATGCTTTTAAAAGACCAATGAAAAGTCCTTTTTCGATAACTTCCTGAGTGTCAAACCTTCATGGGTGGTCAAAACTGATACTTAGTGTCTATGAATTCATTATAAGACACTCTTCACAACACCGAGGTTTCGTGACGGTCGCATCACCAAACAAAAGTCAACCTTTGACCTTTTCTCGAAAACGCCATACAAAATGTGCTTTAAAAAGACGGTATTACACCGCAGCGGCATACGATAGGAGTTTGGGCGCGCTCGCCCTCGAACCCACTCTATCCGATAACTGTGTTCTCCTCGAGGAAACTCTTTAGGTAATTCCGATGACATCACATCACTAAACTCTTGCAACAATTTCTCGACAGCATCTGGCGCCTCTTGGAATTCTCTGGGCTTGATCTCGATCATCGCAGCGAGATATGATGGAAAACCTTGCTTTACACCCTTTTTCAGTTGTAAGACTGAAACCAACCTATAGGACTTTTTCAAGGACAAGTTCTCTCCTTTCATGAACGTGTAACAATTTTCATCCAAAATGAGCAATCCACCCACGTGAGGCATAACAACAACTTTAGCCAACGTTAGAAATTCCATTCTAAGGATCATGTCGAAGTCATCCAAGGGCACCGCCATCAACGAGCATGATCCCTTCCACGTTCCGACTTCCATCATCACGTCGGACATATTCGATTTGTATACTGAAAGCAGAATGGTTGAGCTTGTATACAATGTTTCGTGTTACAACTATTACAATCTCCTATCTGAATTGTTTACTTGATTGCATATATTGTCCCATTATCTCATACAAAACTTAGATCATACAGTGTATAGAAGATCACATAAGTCTGTATGATTGGTTAAGCTAGTTGAGATATAAAAATGATCACAGCTGAGACAACTTGAGGATGTGTTGTCGGTATATGGTACAGTATAGATAAGAAGTGACTTGACTTGGTTGCTTGTCTATGTTGGTACGTCTTGATGTATTAATGGATCACAGTGAGATGAGTTCTTCTATCTGATTGTCATGAAGAACCTAGATCTCGATGACTTTACATTGATCTCAACCTTGATCTGAACATAAGATAACTAATTCATTTTAGGCCCATCTTTATTCCTTGCGTTTGATCCCTGGGTTGGCCCATCAAGGCCTGTAGCTAATGTAAATTTCGCCCACCCTATATGAGTCTCATTGGGACCCTGTTCTGATTTATGTATTACTTTAATACATCTCCAATATCTAGATAGATATTATATGATATTATTAGATATCAAGTGATATTATATGATATTATTAGATATCAAGAGATAATTATTTTATATATGATTTATCTTCAGGGATATGAAGATAATTATTGTATTTATTAGATATGCAAGGATCCTATCTAAATAGAATTCTAGAAATGCATTATAAATACATGGTGAGATAAAATCAGAAATTAATCCTATCATTTTTTTTGAGATTTTCGAAAATCTCATAGAGGTAAATAGGAGGCGAAATTCTATAGTGTTCTCCATAGATTGCTCTCAATCAGTATTGGAGAATATGTATCCGGGATATAGTCCAAAAGATCAAAGCTGGAGTCTGCCATTGATCTCATATCCTAGAAATTCGCAAGTAAACACGAGTAAACACTTATGTGTTCCAATTAATTATATAAATGCAGGCTAGGTATATAATCAATGTATGGTAAATTAAACATCCAAGACAGATTCTCGGGAAGAGGATAAAATAATATTTTCCTACACCTCATACCAAGAATTTGTTTTGCAGTACCCAGATCTTTCATTGTGAAATGCTTTGACAATTTCTACTTCAAATTATCAATCTCCTGCATGTTCGAACTTGCAACAAGCATGTCATCTACATATAACAATAAAATAATGAATCTATTGTCAAACATCTTGATGTAGCAACAATGATCTATTTGACATCTAGTGAAACCGGTGTCACCCATGAAGCTATCAAACTTATTGTACCACTGCCTAGGAGCTTGTTTTAAACTGTACAAGCTTTTCTTCAACCTACATACTAGGTTCTCCTTGTCTGACTTTATGAAGCCTTCTTGTTGCTTCATATAGATTTCTTCCTCCAAGTCACCATGAAAGAATATTGTTTTTACATCTAATTACGCAAGATATAAATTATCTGCAGCTATAATTTTCAACACCAGTCTAACTGTAGTCTGCTTCACGACTGGAGATAAAATTCATTGTAGTTAACACCTTCTTTTTGCTGAAAGCCTTTGACAACCAATCTTGCTTTGTAGTGTTCGCTCCCAGTATGCTGTTCTTTTATCCTAAAAACCCACTTGTTACGGAGGGCTTTCTTCCCTTAGTTAAGCTAATTCCCATGTCTGAAGTAAGTCCATCTTATCTTTCATGGCAGACTCCCACTTAGCTGAATCCTCCACTTGCATTACTCCATCATTGCACTCTGGTTCTCTACTATCAGTTAACAACAGATAGTGCAAAGAAGGCGTGTAACGCTGGGTTGACTTAGGAATTATGGAGGAACGTCTCAATTCTAGCGTGCTTGGTTCCCCACCAACTGTTTTAGAATTAGTCTGAACATCATTTTCAAATATATCCTCAAACTCAACAAATTCTTTCTTTGTTTCACCATTGTTATTGGATCTTCCTGATTCTGCAATCAACTTGTCTTTGTACATCACATTCTCATTGAATATGACATCTCTGCTTCTGATGACCTTTCGATTTTAATAATCCTAAAATCTGTAAACAAACTCATCACCGCCATATCCAACAAAAACACATTTGTTAGACTTAACATAAGGTTTACTTCTTTCAGCAAAATCTATATGTATGTAAGAGATACAACCAAACACTCTTAAATGTGAGAGGTTTACTTCCTTCTTACTCCAAACTTCCTCTAGTATTCTCTCGTCCAATGGACTGATGGTCCACGATTGATCAAATAAAATACGGTGTTGACGTTTTCAGCCCATAGCATGTTGGGTAAGCCGGCATATATCCTCATGCTTCTAGCACGTTTATTCATGTGCTCTGCTATGCCATTCTGTTGCGGCGTCATGGGAATTGTTTTCTCCATCTTGATTACATTGTTTGCAAAACTCTCTGAATATACTATTTGTGTATTCACCTCCATTATCGGACCTCAATCGTTTGACTTTTAAATCAGTTTCATTCTCCACCATGGCTTTCCATTTTCTAAAGGTATCAAATACTTCTGATTTCTTCTTCAAAAAATAAACCTACACCCTTATCGAATCATCAATGAAGGTAACATAATAAATTGAGCATGAAAGAGATGGAACTGGAGATGGTCCCCGTATGAACCAGTTCTAACCTTTGTATCTTGGGTGTTTTGCCAATCTTTGCAAAACTCTTTTTCTTCTGTTTTCCAAAAATGCAATTTTCACATAGTCCGACATCTACTTTCTTTAAATACGGTAGCTTTCCTTTTGATAGAAGTACCTTCATCCATTTCTCGCTTATATGGTCAAGCCGTTGGTGCCATAAATTGGATTTTCATTAGCATCCGATAATGCAATGACATTCTCTAAATTTGAGGTTACATATAGTACCATCCTTCTTACCACGAGCAATGATAAGTGCTCATTTGGTAATTTTCCATTCATGATCTGAGAAGGTTGTACAGTAGCCTTCTCCATCAAGTTGCCCTACCGAAATCAAATTCATTCTAAGACCAGGGATATG
The DNA here is from genome assembly GCA_036937905.1 of Salvia rosmarinus. Lineage (NCBI taxonomy): Eukaryota > Viridiplantae > Streptophyta > Magnoliopsida > Lamiales > Lamiaceae > Salvia > Salvia rosmarinus. Next base: position 12,005,781 of record CM072820.1, read on the forward strand.
TCTTACATTTTGTAGCTTCCAAGTATCTGATTTGAAAGCTTTAGACATATATTTCTTTTTACCACGATCTTATACAAAAACTTAAATAAACTTTGTGAAATGATCTTCAAGTCGAGGAAGGCCTTTCTCCCCAGGCGATTTATGTCCATGCTGGTGCTCACAGTTTGACAAATCATTTTCAAAGATGAAAAGATTCAACCGTGTAAGCAGTACACACCACGCACCAAACGAGCTTCGACGCACTAAACAATAAAGAGAACTAAGAGCATTTACTAGAATTAAAAATTTTCTCCCGACACAAGTTACTCGACATGTGCCAGCATTTTGCATAGGTGTCATTTCTAACGGCCGCTGGCTTATTAAGACAACCGCTACTAGCGTTACACTCATCAAGAGCAGGAGCCTGGACCCTCTATCTGGAACATGAGCAATATTATAAGGCATTCAAACTGAGCCTCACGTTTGGGTCTCCAATAATAGGTCTCGGGTTTACTGCTTTAAAATTTAATAGTTCGAGTTCGAATTGATAAGGTTAGGCGTAAAGACCAGACCTAAAGACGGATTGCCAAGAACAAGGCCAAATCTTAATGCGATATTAATACTGACCACCCACCACGGCCACGACCACGAGTTGGTTGGACATCGACCGTGGGCACGCATGTGGACTTACACCCCATTCATTTCTGCACATGAACATTACAACTAACCTCCTATTAACTTAAATATAAACATATTAAATACTAATGAATTTATGCATAACTAATTACTACTCTACATTATTTAACATAAATCTATTTTCAAATGACAATCTTTTAATAATATTTTTTTAAAAATTCTAGTGTATAAAATTATAGCTAATTGATGAAAGAACACACGGTTTCATCTTCAGCTAGATGAACATTCCCAAAATCACCACTGACGTAATTCTCCATGATTTCTCGGCATGGGGTGGCATGGAAAGAGGCTCCTGAATCAAGAATCCATGATTCAATCGGACTGTTGACGCTTAGAATCATAGTATCACTTGCTTCCTCGGTCACATTGGCATATTCTTGGGCACCAATATTCTATTTTGGTGCTCGGCAATCTCTCTTGAAGTGACCCAACTTGCCACAATTATAGCAGTTGAAATCTTTCTTTTTCGATCTAGATTTTCTTCTTCTAGATTTTGATTTGCTACGATTTGAATTTCTCTCTGAAGTTCTTCCGCTGGACTCTGTGTGCAGAGCTGAAGAGGTTAACCCTTCCCCTGATTCTCTCTACCGAATTTCTTCACTCAATACCAGATCCCGACTATTATCGAACATTAATTTACTATTTCCTGATGAACTGTTGACTGCTGTGACAATATCATTCCAACTGTCTAGTAGAGATGATAAGAGAATCAACGTTCGAACTTCATCATCAAATTCAATCTCCACAGAACTTAACTGGGTTGTAATTGTGTTGAACGCATTTAAATGTCACATTTCCGCCTCTTCTTCTGCGCATCTCGCAAGTCAATAATCCCCTAATCAAGTGAACTTTATTTGAGGCCAATGACTTTTCGTACATACTGGAGAGAGCCGCCATAAGACCCATCATGGTCTTTCTCTTTTTCTATGTTGAAAGCAACAACATTACGAGATAATGTCAATCGAATGGCTCTGAGAGCTTGTCTGTCAAGAAGGATCCAGTCTTCATCCTTCATGCCCTCTGGTTATTTTCATAAGAGAGGTTGATATAATTTTTTCTGGCACTAATAATCTTCAATTTGTATTTTCCAGAAGCCAAAGTCCACACCATCGAACTTTTCGATTTTCACATTTCCTTCATCTGCAGCCATCGCTCCTACTTGAATCTGGACTCATTTAGATTGTTTTTGATAATTTCTTCTAACCACCGTGTAGAACCCCTTTATCAACAACCGAACCGCGACAAAATTTCACTATTCATGAATTCATAATACCCCGCCTTTTCTAAGCTTCGCTTTTGCATGGCACGCTTTTTCGAGAAAGGTCAAAGGTTGACTTTTTTTCGGTGATGCGACCGCCACGAAACCTCAAAGGCGTTAGAAGAGTGTCTTATGACGAATTCATAGACACTAAGTATGCGTGTTTTCACCACCCATGAAGGTTCGCACTCGGAAGTTATCGAAAACCTGACTTTTCATTGGTCTTTAAAAGCATATCTTGTTTATAGTCGCAGTGTCCTATTTTATTTCGTGTCCATGGGTACCAAGTTTACAATTTGGAGTCCGTTTCAAAAGTTGCGTCGCTTATGCTTTTGAAAAGGGTCATTAAGAAGCAAATGTGGCACCGCTTCCTATAAATAGGAGGCTAGGGCCTTCATTTTAAACGCTCATTTCCTTCGCCTCTCCTGTTTATGGAAGAGCCGAGCAGCCTGTGCATGGAGCTGCGATGGAGGAGTGGGGATCGAGCCGGAGGCTCAATGGCCGGCGCTATCATACTGGCCGCCGAGCTACCACCGCCGATCAACCACCCCTGACAACCCGCTTTTCTTTTTATCCTTTTCTTGTTTTGATTCCGCTTTAGTAGATCGATAGCATAGAACTCGGATTCTAAAGGGACGAGGCGGAAAACGGGCCGAGGCCTACCGACGGCTATTACCGCCGCCGCCAAGGCCGCCACCACCGCCTGTTTGGTCGCCGATTTGGTGGCCGACGGCCACCTTGGCTACGGGTCCTTTAGGTTTTGAGTTCCGGCTATGATTCTACTAAAGTACCAATCCGCTTTTTTGCTTGCTTTTACATGTCGGGATATTTTCCGTTGCTTCGAGTTTTCTAAAGGAAGACATGCCCGGTTATCCATTTTCAACGCCGCTTGTCATTCCATGTTCGTCGTTATGCATATTGCTTATGTTTCCATTTTCATGCATCGATTTTGATGGTTTATCCTAGATCCGGCGATAGCATCGATTTCAAGCTTCTTCACGCTAAGATTTGAGTCAACTTGCATGCATGCATATTTCGAAAGTACCCTATTATTGGTCTTGATGCCTCGAATATATTTTCCTTCGCATCGAGTTGATTTGAAAACCCGAGAGTGCTAAATGTGGGTTCGTAAAATCGAAACCCTAGTTTTGCTTCTCGATCTTCGCTCGATCACGATGTTGCTTTGCTTTGTGGGAAGTGACCCCAAAAGTTGTTCCGCCTTGTTACTGTGTACCTACCAAAGGCAATCGGTGAAGTCATCGGATCCGTAGATATCTCCTACCGACGCTTTCTGCTCGTGTCAGGTTATATATGCTTATTTTGAGTTATTTACTCGATATTTCAAAATAAAACATGTACGCCAGAAATGTTTTTGTGAAATTATTATCGTTCTCTCGATCCAAGATATGGTTCTATCATGGTTGTGCACTGATCTCTATTCGTGGGTTGATCACCATCTCGAGTATTGATCATAGCGACAGACCCCGAACACGTGTTTATGGTTCAGCGGATAGACCCCAAAGTCCACACGGAAATGGTAATGAGGTGGTTATGGTTCGATGGGGATTCAATCAAGTCCATACCGAGTTAGCCTACCGGATACGCCCGCATGGGCCGATCGGATATGTTCCGTCGAATAAACGACATGTGATGGGTCACGGATACGCTCCGAGCCGTGGTTCATGGTTCTATGATGAGAACAACAAGAATAAAGGATCGTATCTAAAATGAAAAATCTATTTTGCTTACTTAGAAGTGGATTTACGCTTTAAAACCTTCTAAGGTAAGTGCTCTAAACACTGCATCATGATTCTTTTGATTATGATAAAACCCCACCGAGTGCGCTAGTACTCACCCCAAACTCTTTTTCAAATCTTTCACGTATGGGAGTGGGTCGGACTCGCCACACTGAGGGTGGAGCTGTGGGTTCTTCATGCTATGCTTCCGCGATTTTGTGTTATATACGCACTGATATTGATGTATTCTTGTCCCTATTTGCTTTCTCGATTGGGAACAAGATTTATTACGTTATTCTACGTGAGTCTCGATATGAGCATGCTATGTGGTCGACCGGTCTAGTTGACGATGATGTAATGCTATTTTGCTTTCTCGCATTACTTATAATAGACCAAGATCATGTTTTCTCAAGTTATGGTATCGATATTATTCGCTGGTAGATTGTTTGTGCACCCTCCCTTCGTGATATGTCCTAGTTATAGGAGATGTCGCCCGATTTCATGGTCACATCTTCTTATCATGTATGTTATATGTATCCCTTCTTCCCCGCTTAACCCTCACCCTAATCACACCCCCAAGATCCGTGCCTTCCTCGTGAATTGGGCGTGTACTGGTATCGTAGCAATGGTTCTCGCTTTGATCTCTAGCTTTGTTATCCGATTTCAAAGCGCTTTGTTTGCTTTATATCATGTGCGTTTGAAATTGAGTGTTTAGAACTTGTTCTTCTAAACTGCTTATCGTGTACAACTACCCTCACCACCGTCACCCGCCTCCTTTCAAAAAAGGGACGAGGTATGTGTTTATTTGTTGGTGCTTTATGTGGCTACGTGAGCTTGATGTGATCTTCGCTTCATGTGTTTTGCCTCGTAAGAGTTTACGTGATGTAAACGTGATGTGGATGTTGAGGTGAGATGGATGTGGTATGGTTGGGTGTTGATGTGGATGTGGAAGTGATTTGTTGATGGAACAAAAGGCCCGTGGTCGTGATATGAAAATCATTTATATGATATGATGTGATTGATGTGATCACGTATGGTTGATGTAAGTCTATGTGTTTACATAGCAATGTATTGTTGATTGAAAATCTTGTTTATTTTTATAAACGAGTGCTTGTAAGTAAACTCTGATTTGCTTACGTGATTATTATGATAAATATCGATATTGATATTGATATGTGTTGAAATGAACACGTGTTTGAGACATGATTACCGATGATCCGCGTAAAAGGAAACGTGAATATTTGTTGTTATGTTGATAAACCAACATGTAGGTTTATGGATATTCAAAGGGCCTGCATAACGTTGGTTAAGATCCCACAGATGGATGGATGAGATCCATAAATTCGTGGAATGTACCGTGAATGTCCACGAACCATCGGGGAGTATTTCGGGAGATTTGTTGATTTTGGAGAAAGATCCGAGACAAAGGGGAAAGTATCGAGTATGAGGCTTACTATCGGTCGATGCAGAGGCTACCAACAAAGTTGGCGTACCGTGGCGAGAAAGCAAGGATACGTAATGTTCAGATCGATCCTATAACCGATATCTTACCTTGATTTCACCGAGTTCGCTGCCGAGTATGGAGACAAAGTGGACCGATCATCGAGGTATACCATCCGAGGAGGATGTGATAGCAAGGCATGTTCGAGGACCAATCCGATTGATGATAGGGATGATGTTCTCAAGAGCCTTTGGGAGAGCAACATCGCCGACGATCACCAGCTGCATCAGATACACCAACCACTACACCTCCATCTACGATCCTCACTTTCGACGGACCAGAACGATTTTGGGCGTGAACCTCCCGGGCGCAGAGATTGTCCATCCGACAAGCGGTGAAAGAGGCCGGGATCAGAATTTTCGTGCCACCGAACCAGTATCAGTTGGCATCCAGTGGGGAGACTCCGAGGAGGAGGAAGACCCGGAGGAGGATTTAGGAGGACAAAGGAGGACTCAGAGGACCCGGTGATCCGAGAGCCGGCGACTCGACGAGGTCTGGCATGTTGAGGAAGGGCAAGGGCCGAGATGGGACTCAGTACGCCTTTCACCGACACTCAGCGATCGTGGCACACTGACGGGATCATACCCACGAGAGGCTTGCTTCCATGCAGATCGCTCAAGCCGGCGGCCAATTCAAGCCCCGATAGGAAGGAAAGAGAGGACGAGGAGAGGCGTAATGGAACCGCTGGGACGAACGAAGAGTAGTGGATGATATGGAGGATGTGGATCTAGGTAGTCGGTGTAGGTAAAGTGATACCGCAGAAGTCTGCTAGAAGCATGGACAGAAGGCATCTTTCGACAAGAACCTGAGTCGATCTTTCGCTCATATCCGACCTTTTCGACCGACATACCTTGATCTTGTATTTTGACAAATTCTTCATGGACACCAATATTACCGATACTAACGCCGCTTTATGACATGATGTTTATGTTTGATGCTTATATGTGATATGAGCTATGCCATGATGATATATGATCTATGTGATGTGATGATGATGTTATGTGAAATGTATAACGATGATATGTTGACTGATTGCATGATTATATGTGATCGTGCGTGATATGTGGTATATGTGATGATATGTGATATGGGTGATGATATATGTTATGCGATGATACCCTTGCTATCTATGCGAAAGCGCTTAATGTTTCAAACGTCGGTACGTAATGCCGAGAACAAGGAACCGAGGAACAATAACGTGAAGAAGCCCAAGAACCACCTTTGGTTCACGGGCACGCGATCGAGAGTTTCGTGAGGCGTAATCCCCACGCTCGACGGTCTCTTGAACCGATCAAGCCGAGAATCGATACGATCCACCGAAAGGATCTTCAATACATCGGCCGCGGAAGCGTAAAAGCTGAATTGCGCGATCTTCGATAACCGATGAGGCTAATTTCCGTGGGAACCGTGAGAAGGACCCTAACACCGTGACAAAGGCAAGGTATACGGGAAGATTTCAAGGAAGAACTCATGGAGCACGTGCTCGGGCGCTTATGTGCAGAGAAGGCAAACGAAGTTCGGAATCTTCGCCAAGGAGAAGGACGGTCACCGAGTACGATCGCCGCTCAATCGCCCTGTCATATGCTTGCACTGGTCGGCACCGAGGCTGCCAGTGCGAGCATGTGTTCGTGAGAGGACACCGACCCGAGATCGAAATTTCGCTCGTCGCCGTGGAGATCCGACGATGCTAGCCCTGAACCGGCTTTAAACATTGAGTCAATGTTGCCCCAGAGAGAACGATGCCACCCGACAGCCACCGACTTGAGGAAGAGGTAAGTGGAAATGGGATGATCGAGGAAAGGCAATCAGTGTTCCAAGGAACCAGAGCGGTCCAAGGATTCCAAGGAATCAAGGCATTCAAGAGAGAGAAAGGCAACTTGGGAAGGAATTTCCAACCCACGCGGCAGGTGTGTGAAAACCTTGGTGCCATAAATGCCATAGGAATCATTTCGGCGAGTGCAGCAAGGTAGCACCGAGTGCTATCGTTGTAAGAAGTCCGACATTACGCCGAGATTGTCCGTTAGAGGGCCAGCAGTACCGCCAAGAAGGCAGATCCAGCCCGCAGAGGCGTAATCGCCCGCCGAGGACAAACAACGGAGGAGGAGGTCACCCTAGGCCAAGAAACCAAAGGCCACCGCAGAAGTGCGTGTACGCTGAATCGCCAGCAGCAGCTCAAGCTCCCGAAATCTTGCAGTATAATCCATATGAGTGATATACCCGCTTTGTTTGATATAGGAGCCTCACATTCTTTCGCTTCGAGAATCGCGTGAGAGGTTGGGTTTGGTACCCAAGAAATCACAGAGTACTGAAATTAGCATCCCATCGTGGAAGTGCTAAAGGCAAAAGAGATTTGCCCGAACCAGAGGTAGAAATCAGGAGCGTATGTCCTTGTTAATTTGCATGTCATCGAATGGAAGATTTCATGTCATCTTTGGCATGGATTGGTTGAAAGCACAGGCAACTATACGCTGTCTCGAGAGAGAGTTGCTTTTCAATGGGGTCGAGGAGTGGAAGTTTGTTTCCACGGCATAAGGATGGGTGTTTATGTGCCAATGATCTCAAAGACCAAGGCGTGATGATGATCGAGGAAAGTCGCCAAACTTTCTCGTAAGTTCGACAGGAACGATGAACAAGCAAGCAGCAAAAGAGGAGCCAGTGGTGTGTGAATATCCCACGTGTTTCCCGAGGACTTGCCAGTTTACCACCGATAGACAAGTGGAATTCACTATTGATTTGGAACCGTGAGCAAGACTAAGATCAAAGGCACCATACGTAATGGTACCTAAAGAATTGCAAGAACCGAAAGCGCAGCTTCGCAGGAGTCGTTGATCTAGGTTTTATCCGACCTAGCGTGTCGCCGTGGGGAGCGCCAGCTGCTCGTCAAGAAGAAGGATGGGTCAATGCGGACGGCATTGACTACAGAGAGTCAATAAGCCGACGATCAAGAACAGATATCCTCTTCCAAGGATCGACGATCGCTTGACCAGCTCAAAGGAGCGAGTGTCTTCTAAGATCGATTTGAGGTCGCTACCATCAGCTGAAGATCGTGAAGGAGGACGCTATGGCAAGACCGCTCGAACGAGGTATGGGCACTACGAGTTCATCGTGATGCCGCTTGGTTTGACCAATGCGCCGCCAGCCTTCATGGATCCGATGAATCGAAGTTTTCCATCAAGATTCGGATAGTTTCATCTTCGGTTTTATTGATGATATTCTCATCTATTCCAAGAATGCGAGTTGCATAAAGAACACCTCCGCATCGCTCGGAAACGTTACGAGCGGAGGTTGTATGCCAAGCATAGTAAGTGCTAATTTTGGCTCAAAGAAGTGATGTTCCTCGACACATCGTGTCCAGGCGAATCAAAGTCGACCCAAAGGAAGGTTGAAGCGTAGTAATGGCGGAAGGTTCCGACTAACGCCAAAGAGGTTCAAGCTTTCTAGGCTTGGCGTGATATTATAGACGCTTCATCGAAGGGTTTTCAAGTTGGTAAGGCCGATGACGCAACAGCTCGTGAAAGGAATCAAGTTTTCATGGTCCAAGCTTGTGAAGCAAGTTTCAAGAGTTAAAGAAGAAGCTAACAACCGCCTCCAAGTGTTAGCCGTCCGAAGGGAACGATGGGTTTGTGGTCTACACCGATGCATCCAAGCTTGGTTTAGGTTGCGTTCTTATGCGAGAATGGGAAGGTTATAGCTTACACGCCTCGCCGCTGAAACCGCACGAGTTGAGCTACCCAACTCACGATCCGGAGTTAGCAGCAATGCTCATGCGTTGAAGATTTGGAGGCACTATCTCTATGGAGTTAAGTGTGAGATCTTCACGGATCACAAGAGCCTCAAGTACTTCTTTGAACAAAAGGAGTCGAACATGAGGCAAAGGAGATGGCTAGAGTTGGTGAAGGATTATGATTGCTCTATCGCTATCACCCGGGAAAGCCAATGTCGTAGCGTATGCCTCGCCGCAAGTCGAGAGCGGTTGGGATATCTTCTTACGCAAGAGAAAGAGCTTATTCGAGACTTCGAGAAGCTCACCGGAAGTGATTCACCCGTCGGAATCGCAGTAAGGATTCGCCGCACTTTTGATAGCTGAACCGACCGAGAGAAGCCATCGTGAGCGCACAACGAGGAGACGAAGTTCTGGAAAAGATGCGTTTGAAAGCAAGGTTAGAAGATAGCAAGGGTTTTACTGAGCGAAGGACAACGCTACTATTCCGAGGAAGGTTAGGTGTGCCACTCAATAGGGAATTGAGAGATAAAATCATGAGTGAAGCTCATGAGGCATCAGATACATGACTCATCCAGAAGCACCAAAATGTACGTAGACCTTAAAAGGAACTTTTGGTGGAAGGGATGAAAAGGATGTAGTCGCCAGGAACGTTGTTTGCTTGTCGCCAGTGAAAGCTATACACCAACGTCCGTCAGTTTGTTGCAACCGCCACCAATCCCGCAGTGGAAATGGATCATATCGGTATGGATTTTGTGGTGAGTTTTCCAAGGTCGCCGAAAGGAAACACCGCTATATGGGTTGTCGTCGATAGACCGATTAAGTCACCATTTCACCGATTCGGATGACGACGGGTTAGATAAGCTTGCTCAGCTTTACGTTAAAGAAATCGTGGCTACATGGTGTGCCCAGATCGACATGCCGATCGCGACCCGAGGTTCACGCTGAGGTTTTGGAGGAGTCTCAGGAAGCAATGGGGACCAAGTCAATCTTAGTACAACATTCCATCCTCAAACGGACGGTCCGACGGAAAGGACGATTCTGTGTTTTGGAAGACATGTACGAAAGAATGTGGCCGACAGAGGAGGAAATTGGGAAGAGATACTACCTTGGTGGAGTTTACCCATAATATCAGCTTATCACGCCACCATAGGAATGGCTCCCTATGAAGCGTTGTACGGAAGGAAGTGTCGATCCCCACTTTATTGGGATGGTGGGCGAGAGGAAGATGTTAGACCGAGATGGTTCAACAGACGGCCGAGGTTATCGATCGATCAAGCGAAGGATCAAGGAAGCTCAGATGCGTAAGTCCTATGCGGACAAGCGTCGCACGGATCTTCGCCCATGATCGGAGATCGCTTTCCTTAAGGTTTCCGACGAGAGGAGTCGCTCGCTTTGGGAAACGAGGTAAGTTACGACCGAGGTTCGCTGGACCTTCGTTCTTGAGAGGATAGGCCCCTTTGCCTATAGGTTAGCTTTGCCGCCAGCATCGGAGATGTTCATGACGTGTTTCACGCTTCTCACCGAGAAAGTACGTGTTCGACCCAAAACACGTGATCAAGCACCCATCAAGTGGTTCTCGCCCAGATCCGAGTTACGAGGAGAGACCAAAGGTTATCTTGAACGATAAGTGAAGGAATTGAGGAACAAGCGATTTCGTTGGTAAAAGTGTCAGGAATCACCATGGAGAGGAGGAAGGCTACGGGAGTTGGAAGACAAGTTCGTGGCTCAAGACCGAGTTGTTTTCTCCACGTGTTTGAAATTTCGGGGATGAAATTTTTCTAAGGATGGAGGATGTAATACCGCCTTTTCTAAGCTTCGCTTTGCATGGCACGCCGAGAAAGGTCAAAGGTTGACTTTTTGTTTCGGTGATGCGACCGCCACGAAACCTTAGGCGCCAGAAGAGTGTCTTATGACGAATTCATAGACACTAAATATGCAGTTTTCGACCACCCATGAAGCGTTCGCACCGGAAGTTATCGAAAACAAGACTTTTCATCGGGTCTTTAAAAGCATATCTTATTTATAGTCGTTGTGTCCGGTATTTTATTTCGTGTCCATGGGTACCAAGTTTGCTAAATTTGGAGTCCGTTTGCAAAGTTGCGCCGCTTATGCGTGAAAGGGTCATTGCGCAAGCATTCACAGCCTCCACGCTTCCTATAAATAGGAGGCTAGGGACTTCATTTTCAACGCTCATTTCCTTCGCCTCTCTGTTTACTGAAGAGCCGAGCAGCCCGTGTACTGCTGCGAAGGCCAGCTGGAGGAGTGGGGATCGAGTGGGGAGGCTCACGGCGGCGCTTATCATATTCTCGCCGAGCTACCACCGCCGATCAACCACCCCCGCAGCCCATTTTTCTGTTTTGTCCTTTTCTTGTTTTGATTCCGCCTTTTAGTAGATCGATAGCATAGAACTCGGGATTCTAAAGGACGAGGCGGAAAACGGCCGAGGCCGCCGATTGCCATTACCGTTGCCGCCGAGGCCGCCACCACCGCGGGTGTTGTCGCCGATTTGGTGGCCGACGGCCACCTTCAGCTAAGGGTCCTTTAGGTTTTGAGTTCCGGCTATGCATTCTACTAAAGCACCGATTCTTACGTTTTCGCGTTTCGCATGCTCGGGATGTTTTCCGTTGCTTGAGTTTTCTAAAGGAAGACATGCCCGTTATCCATTTTCAACGCCGCTTGTCATTCCATGTTCCTCGTTATGCATATTGCTTATGTTTCCATTTTCATGCATCGATTTTGGATGGTTTATCCTAGATCCGAGGATAGCATCGATTTTGAAGCTTCTTCACGCTAAGATTTGAGTCAACTTGCATGCATGCATATTTTGAAAGTACCCTATTATTGGTCTTGATGCCTCAATATATTTCCTTCCGCATCGAGTTGATTTGAAACCCGAGAGTGCCAAATGTGGGTTCGTAAAGTCGAAACCCTAGTTTTGCTTCGATCTTCGCTTGATCACGATGTTGCTTTGCTTTGTGGGAAGTGACCCCAAAAGTTGTTCCGCCTTGTTACTGTGTACCTACCAAGGCAATCGGTGAAGTCATCGGATCCGTAGATATCTCCCGCTTGACGTTTTAAATGCTCAGTTGGGTTATATATGCTTATTTTGAGTTATTTACTCGATATTTCAAAATAAAACATGTACGCCGTAAAATGTTTTGTGAAATTATTATCGCTCTCCTCGATCCAAGATATGGTTCTATCATGGTTGTGCACGGATCTCTATTCGATTGGGTTGATCACCATCTTGAGTATTGATCATAAGGGATAGACCCGAACACGTGGTTATGGTTACGAGGATAGACCCCAAGTCCACACGAAATGGTAATGAGGTGGTTATGGTTCGATGGGGATTTGACCCACAAGTCCACACCGAGTTAGCCGTACCGGATACGCTCCGCATAGGCCAATCGGATATGTTCCCGGCCGAATAAATGACATGTGATGGGTGGCGGGATACGCCCGAGCCGTGGTTCATGGTTCTATGATGAGAACAACAGAATAACGGATCGTATCGAAAATGAAAATCTATTTTGCTTACTTAGAAGTCGATTTATGTTTTAAAACTTTCTAAGGTAAGTGCTCTAAACACGCATCATTATTCTTTTGATTTATGATAAAACCCCACCGAGTCGCTAGTACTCACCCCAAACTCTTTTCAAATCTTTTCACGGATGGAGGAGAATTTGGACGCGCGGACGACCGAGGGTGGAGCTGCGGGTTCTTCATGCTATGCTTCCGCGATGTTGTGTTATATACGCACTACGATATTGATGTATTCTTGTTCCTTATTTGCTTTCCGATTGGGAACAAGATTTATTACGTTATTCTCGCGCGAGTCTCGATACGAGCATGCTATGTGGTCGACCGGTCTAGTTGACAGGATGTAATGCTATTTTGCTTTCTTGCATTACTTATAATAAACCAAGATCATGTTTTACAAGTTATGGTATCGATATTATTTTGTTGGTGGATTGTTTGTGCACCCCTCCATGTAGTAACCCAAAAATCTCTTAGTCTTAATTAGAGCCTAATTAAGTACTAATTAGGAGCTTAAAGGCATTTCAACCCTAAAATTTATAAAGAAGTGCATAATAAATTAGTAAACGATAGAAATTCGATTAATTTCTAATCGAATGAATATAATTTAGAAGAAGTAGAGATTATTTAAAAACAAGTTTTATTATGATAAAATAGGAAATATATGGTTCATATTGTGTGTGGATGAAAAATTTCATTAAATAGAAAATATTCTAAAGAAATGTATTAATTATTATTTATGTGAGATTAATTTATAAAATTGAATGGAATAATATTTAAGCTATTAAATTGCTTAAATAAATTTATTTTATTTATATCTAGTGATAAAGGAATTAATTTCCATAATTTTCGAAATTTATGAATTTATAGAATAATTATTTGAATTTTTGCATATGAAAGATTTAAATCTATATTATTATGATATGTGTTCCAATAATGGATTTAATTATTTTGGATCTTTATATTAATGAGAAAATTTAGTTTTACTACTAAAGAATACTAATGTGCAACATTAGTAATTTTAGAAAAATACTTAGGTAATTTTTGAAAATTATAGGAAATAAAAGAAAATAAATTAATAAATGAATAAAGCTAGATATATATGTCCAACTTCTAGAAAAATATTCATTTAATATCATCTTCAAGCTCCCTTTCCCCCTCATTTTCGACACACACACACTACTCATACACACAAATTTTTCTTTAATTTTAAACCATAGTTTAAGTATAGAAATTGTGGGAAATCACTCCAAAGAAGGTAAATGCCATATTTCATACAAGTTTTTGTGATTAAAATTGATGAACATGATGTTCTTGAACACTAGGGTTTTCGAAAATTTTGAGTTGTAGATTAAGGTTGAATTGTTTAATTTTTGTTATGTTTGATGATTTATTTATGCTTATAATGCTTAAATAACATAATCTATGGTTTAAATTCTTTAAATTCATGAAGTTGGGAAATTAAAGTAAGCATGCATAAACCCTAATTTTTTATGTTAATTATTTATTATGATTTGATTAAATTGGGTTTAGATATGTGTAATTGAGTTGAAATAAACATGAATTACTGGAAGAAATTGGAATAAATTCAATGCATACATAATGTCAAATTTTTTAAAAATTTGAGGTTGAATAAACTTTGATTTCTTGATTTTATTTGATGTATTTGATATGATTTTGGAGATCTATGATATAAATAATGCTTAAGTTGAATTTATATGATTTTATGGACTTCAAATATAAAAGTTGAAATATTAAGGTTTAGTCTAAGTTGATATATTTATATGATGAGTTTGATTAGAATTTACGTTGATTATGGATTAATGATCGTTAATGATGAATAGGTATAAATATGAATTGATTGGAAATTAATTGGTTGTAGTTTGGAAAATACATTTAATTACATACTATGGTGGTTGAAGGGCATATGTTGATCATGGAATAAATGGACTTGTTTGAACATGTTTTAAGTTCCTAAGTATATATTTTAGCATATGGTGATGATTTGGTTGAGTTTGGGATGAATTTGGTTGAGTTTGGATTGAAATGACGATTCATTTTATAAACGTTACTCTGCCGAAATTTCGTTAGAATTTGTTTATCACTAAGGTGTTTTGAGGATTTAATTGGTAAATTTATTATAAAAATATAGTGAGATTAGCTTACTTGATTACCTTAAGTTAAAATTTAAATGTTATACATTAGTGAAATGTAGAATCACATTTGGTATGCGCGGAACAAGCTCAACTTTGAAGATATCCCCTTCAATGTGAAGTCCATTGTGAAGAACATTCAAGAAGATGTTTATTCTGTTTTATATTCATTGTATTCTGTCAATCTTGTTGTTTCCCATTTTGAGTTGGCTTTGTAATGAGCTGAGGTGTGTCTCAGTCTTGTGTGTGGATCCACTTTTGGGATGCCTTATCATTTATTTCATCCTTTTTAGTGGTTTTTGTGTGTGTGTGTTGAGGGACTGCTTAGGCCCAACCAAAGCAGTGCACCTCATGTGGTTGCCTGTGTTCACTTTCCCAATTCCCTATACCTCGCGATCACACTGCACAAGGGCACTCTTTTCCCATCGGTCATGGGGTTTTAATGAGGCCCGCCTTTTTCGTCGATAAGGGGTTTGTTGAGGAGGTTTGTTTCTTTATCGCCTCATAGGTTGAGCGAGTCGCTCTTTAGCCTATGTGTTTTGGCCCCAAGGTTTTTATCCTCCCTTGTCTTGTTTCTACGGAAATTTGGTCAGATCCACCTCGGGTATGCCTCGAGTTCGATTTGTAATATGTTTTCTCCGTTTATGTTATTTAAATGCGTTTGACCAAAAAAAAAAAAAGAATTTGGTAAAATCAAGAATAAGATGTAATATGCTCAAGTGAATAAGAATGTTGCTAAATTCGATAATTATTTCAATTACAAGGACAAAGCAAGGACAAGGGCGTTCTGAAGGACGAGAAGGAGGAAATTCTCGAGTAACGACATGCCAGGTAGGTTTTCTTCTCTTTAATGTGTGTTGGATATTGAATATTTCATTTATATCTTGCACATTATTATGTGAATCAAATCATGAGAATTATTGAAAATAATACCATGTTACACGTTGAGCATAAGATTGTGTATCTTGTTGAATATAAGATTGTGTTATTGTTGAACATAAATTCATGTTGTTTGTTGAGCGTAAGATTGAGTTATTATTGTGAATAAGTTCGTATTACCTATCTACGGAAAGAATTTTATTAATGACCGGGAAGTTAGAATTTCATAGATCGGCAATGACCGGGAAGTTTATAAATATACCGACAATGATAGGGAAGTTTAAGATTATATAGACCTATCAAGGTATTGAGAAGGAGGCCTATTTCTCATTCTCAAAGAACGTAGATAGGGCAGGACTGTGATTGGTAACCTTCGGGTCCAACACAGGAAGATAATACCAGTATAGCACAATATTACGTTAGCTTGCATTGTTATAATGGTATACAATTATTGTCGTCAAAAAGTTATTCAGGTATTAATTATTTCAACTCTTATGTTGAGAAAGTTCGGTAAGTCGTTCAAGTTTAATCTTTGTCGAAAATCTATTGAGTATTTGTTGATACTCAAGTTCTACATTTTTCTTTATGCAGGTTGAGCTCGGAGATGACGATGGATGAGTATACTGAGTTAGGGTTCTTTTGTTGTAATTATTATTATGCCCTGAATGTCATGTCTTCACACATGACATTCAACCATCCTTCCGTTGTCAAACTCATATGATCTTAACATTGTCTTTTAATAACCTCTTTTGTATATAAATATATATATATATATATATATATATATGTGTGTGTGTGTGAAACTTTTAAATGTTAACTTTGATTTTTATGGTTGGTTGTTGATTAGTTAGTTAAACTCATTTGATCCTTGGGGATATTTCGAATTAGAAGTTAATATGTTTTTATCTTAATCCATTCATAGCCTGATTACTTAGTTAATTACTTAGTTAAGTAGTTGTGTCGTGACAAAGTGGTATCAGAGCAGTTGTTCGCTCTGGACCTGTGAATCTTTCTTTCTTGAGTCTTTAAATAAAAATGGATTTGATAGTAGCTCAACATTCTAAATCCATCTCTCCAGCTCAACCAGGTAAGATAAGTTACGATTTATTATGTAGAGCTTTGAATATGCATGTATGGAAAAAAAAGTTTGATGAGCATGACGTAAATTTATGTGGTATGATATGTTTGAAAAAGTAAAATTAAAGATGAATGTGTTGTAAGGAAAAGTGAGAAGTTTTGACCTAAACAAATGTAGTTATATATATGTGCATCTTTGGTTAGTATTTAAGTTATATTTTGGTTATAAGATGGCAAGAATGAAAACTGCCGCAAGGAAAAGCATACCGATTAGACCGAATGCTAAAGAAAGAAGAGATCGGTTTTATTCATTTAGAATGGGTGAGCATCAAAACATGGTCCGCTTCCTCAATCAATATATGCGATTATGGGGATTGGTAAAGCATCACGATGTGACTGAGCTAGACGGGTTACTTCAGTTAGTACAAGCATTACCTCCTAAGTGGCGTGGATGGGCTTCTATGGCTGCCTTGGATTTTGTACATCCTGACATGGAAGCCAGAGTCACTGGTAATCTTGTTGGTTTTGTTGACCTCATTAAAGAACAGTTTAGTTTTACTAAGAATCCTCCTCCTGGTCAGTACCCTTCCTTAGATTGTTTTATTCCTGCAGTCCCTCAAATTCTTGATGATATCCTAGCCCCAGATATGAATAGGAATGAATCTGAGATTGATGAATCCAATGAGCATAGTCCTTATTTGGAATCTATCATTGTATCAAACTATCCTTTTGAATATAAAAATTGTATAGAATCTGAACTAACTTCTATTAACTTAGACCTGTATGATCAGCCTTTTGCTTTAAGATCTCCATCACCTCCAGTCACTCCTTTTATCCCTCCTCCAGAAAGTAGTTCACCATCTCCTTCGATTAATACAAACATCGAACCTGAGTGTCAGTTTTCCGTTGGTACTTCGAGCTTGCAGCCTTTACCCATTAGTGAGATACCCTCTATTAATGATCCATCTTTTATCACTCCTGGGGAGCCTGCTAGCTCATCCACTGGCTGCCGCCCTGCATCAGAAGAATCAGATCTAGAGACACCTGAGGATTACAGGAAACTAGATAGGGATGATGATGTGAGTTAAGATTTTAGTTAGTAAGACTGGTTAAAAGTTAGCTATATAAAAGAATAGTGGTATAATATGTGTATTTAATAATTAGTGTAAATGGAAAGGTGAAAGCATGGTGGATATAAAATCATGTGTGCTATAAAGTACTCAAGAAACAGTGTTATCAGCACAGGTATTATTGAGGTCTATCTTGTTTTTGTAAAAGTCCTCGAGGAGACAATTTTCTCGATATAAAATATGAATTACTCTGCATTATTGTTTGTTATTGTTGAGATTTAAAGACTTTTATGTTAAACTCCCTTACACATGAATTTGAATATAAATGAACTTTTATTCCTTTACATTGATGTTCAGCCAATTATTGCAAATATTATATTCTTCTTTTGAATTTAGTATGCTGCCCCAAAGAATAACCCCAATCTCTGAAGGTCAGGGGAGTAAAACAAATCCTCAAAATATCCCTGATGCTACATCTCCTCAACCTAACCGAAAAATAGCTGAACTCTTTCTTCGGCAAAACCCGCCAAACTTTACTGAGGCTGGTAGCCCTGCAGAAGCTGAAGAATGGGTGCGAGTGATAGAAAGGATATTCAAATTTCTAGAATGTAGTGATCAAGAATGTCTTCTATGCATATCCTTTTTGTTGAAAGGACTTGCAGATTTCTGGTGTGAAGCACGACAAAAGACTCTTGCGCCTGAACAACTAGCAAATTTTACTTGGAAGCAATTCAAGGAAGAGTTATACGCAAAGTTTATCCCACGAAGTTATCGGAAGCAAAGAGAGATGGAATTTATGAATTTGAAGCAGGGCAACAAAAGTGTAGCGGAGTATGATCGAGAATTCTGTACTTTGTCTCGATATGCACCCTACAAGGTGGAAACTGACGAAAAGATGGCCGAAATGTTTCGTTCCAGACTACGACCAGAAATTAGAGTTACACTGGCTGCTCAACCACCAATGTCATATGCTGAAACCCTAAATCGGGCGCTGGATATGGAAATGGAGATGCAGTCCGAGAAAACTATCATGGAAGCTAATTCCAGTGTACCTCAGAGTCTGGCTCCACCAAAATTTTCTCAAACAGAACAAAAATTCAAAGGCAAACGGAAGTGGGAAGGTAAAGGATTCCCAAATAAGAAACCATTTTTGAAGCAAGTACCGACTCAGCCGATACCGTTTCGGCCATCATTTTCTGGACAATATCAACCTCCTCAGAATCCAGCTAGACCACCAACTTGTCCACAATGCAATCGAGTACACTCAGGCGTTTGCAGATTTGTAAGCAATACTTGTTATACTTGTGGATAATTTGGTCATTTCTAGTCTACTTGCCCTTATAAACCGAAATTCTCCGGACGTGGTGAACGACCAAGATCCTCTAGGCCAGTGCAACCGATAAAAGCTATTACTGGATATCTTCAACAAATTCCAGTATCAGTTTCCTCAACCACCTCTGCTACATAGTCCAGATGCCTCATTTTCACAAATGCAGACCCAATCTTCTCAACCACAATCTCAACATCAGAAAGCATATGCTTTAAAACAGAAACAACCTGAGAAGAGTTCTGGCAATTTGACGGTTTGGCTCGACTAAAAGGTGTGCCTATCATTGTTCTATTTGATACTGGAGCATCGCATTCCTTTATTTCAACTGCATGCATAGACAATCTTGAACTTCCTGTAGAACAAGCTGATATGAGTTTTAAAGTGCTTACCCCTTTAGGTGGGACGACAGTAGTTAATCAAGTGTGTCCTAACTTAGAATTTGAGTTAGGGTCACTCAGACTGAGAGCTGAATCATTACGTCTTTTATGTATGAGAGACATTGATATTATTTTAGGAATGGATTGGTTAACTAAGAATTTTGCAACAATTCGTTGTGAACAACAAGAAATAGCGTTCCAACCGCCAGGGGAAGAATCCACTTGCTTCTACGGAATTGATGAAAGGAAAAGGCGAGTTCCCATAATTTCTACTCTTCAAGTAGATAAATTGATGAAAGGTGAAGGGAACCGTGCTTATCTTTTACATTTGAGTGATGGGGGCAAGATAGAAAGGAAAATAGAAGATGTACCGATTGTGAGAGAATATCAAGATGTTTTCCCAGAAAAACTACCAGGATTGCCGCCGGAGCGACAGTTGGACTTTGCTATTGATCTTGAACCTGGTTCAGCACCAATTTCAAAGGTACCATATCGGATGGCTCCTAAGGAGTTACAAGAATTGAAAATTCAATTACAAGAACTTTTGGACTTAGGATTCATTGGACCGAGTGCGTCACCATGGGGAGCGCCTGTTCTATTTGTTAAAAAGAAAGACGGTACATTACGAATGTGTATAGATTATCGAGAGTTGAATAAGTTGACTTTAAAGAATAAGTATCCGCTTCCTCGGATAGATGATTTGTTTGATCAATTAAGGGAAGCGAGTGTATTTTCAAAGATTGATTTAAGATCGGGTTACCATCAAGTGAAGATTAAATCAAAGATATACCCAAAACTGCATTCCGGACAAGATACGGGCATTACGAGTTTGTAGTGATGCCGTTTGGATTGACCAATGCTCCTGCTGTGTTTATGGATCTTATGAATCGTGTCTTCCATGAATATCTCGATAAATTTGTATTGGTGTTTATTGATGATATTTTGATATATTCAAGGAGCGAACATGAGCATGAAATGCATTTAAGAACCATTCTGGAGAAGTTGAGGATCGAGAAGCTCTATGCCAAGTTCAGTAAATGTGAATTTTGGTTGAAATAAGTAAATTTTCTTGGGCATATTGTCTCGGCAGAAGGAATTAAAGTTGATCCTACGAAAGTACAAGCTGTTCAGGAATGGAAATCACCTACAACTCCAAATGAGATTCGAAGTTTTCTTAGCTTAGCAGGTTATTATAGAAGATTTATCGAAGGATTTTCTAAGATAGCTAGGCTGATGACACAGTTGTTGAAGAAAGAAGTGAAATTTCAATGGACTCAGGAATGTGAAGACAGTTTTCAAGTGCTCAGAGATAGATTGACAACTGCTCCTGCCTTAATAGTACCTGATCCAGAGAAAGGATTCACCATTTATACTGATGCGTTGAGAAATGGGATCGCATGTGTTCTTATGCAAGAAGGGAAAGTGATCGCCTATGCTTCACGACAATTAAAACCCCATGAACTTAATTATCCCACCCATGACTTGGAGTTAGCTGTAGTGGTTCACGCATTGAAGATATGGAGACATTATTTATATGGATCAAAGTGTGAAATCTTCACCGATCATAAAAGTCTGACATATTTCTTCTAGCAAAGAGATTTAAATATGCGGCAACGAAGGTGGCTCGAGTTAGTCAAGGACTATGATTGTGAAATTAAATATCATCCAGGAAAATCGAATGTCGTTGTTGATGCTTTGAGCAGGAAAAGTCAAGAAAGGTTATGATTCTTATTAACCGAGAAAGAAGGGTTGCTAAAAGAATTTGAAAGAATGAGGCTAGAAGTGATAGTACCACCTGAAACCACTCAAGAAATTGTAGCAGCATTAGTAGTGACACCATATTTAAAAGCTCGAATAATTGAGGCACAACGACAAGATGCAAAACTTGAAAAATTGCGAGAGAGGATTAGAATTGGAGACCATCAAGGATATCATGAAGCTAGAGATAATGCGATTATGTTAGGTAATCGTATGGAGTGTATGCTACTAGCCCGACTTTGTTGTAAATTTTGATATGCGCTTAATGTCATATCTTCATGCGTGACATTCATCCATCCTTCCGTTGTCAAACTCATATAATCTTGACTTTGACTTTTGGATAACCTTTTGTATTTGTTGAAGATGTATATGAAATCTTTAAATATTAACTTTGATATTTATGTTGATTGTCAAGTAATTATTTAAACTCGTTTGATTTTTGGTAGACATTTTAAGTTAGAAGTTAATATGTTCTTATTTTAACCTAGTCACAGTCTGATTACTTAGTTAATTACTTAATTAAGTAATCGGGCCGTGACACTATTATACCCGAGAAAATTACAACTCAATTTTTCTCCCAAAAGCTTCTACCCAAACTTTTGCTCTCTAAATTCTCACGTACTCTCTCTCTCTACTCTCTGCATACATATATATAAGCAAGAAAATTGGCAAAAGTCAAGAAAGGTTATGGCAAGCTATAAATTTGTTAAGGCGGTGGCCACAACTTTTGAAAAAATATTTATGGTGGAGTACAGCTACAGCTTTCACTTTTTGACTAACACCTAACATGTGCAATACCCGATATTCTTCTTGGTGTTGGAATTACTAGTTGATATTGTTGGATTTGTATACTGGAAGCAGTTTTGGTTGAGCTTGTATACAATGATTCATGTTACCACTATTACAATCTTCTATCTGAATTGTTTGCTTGAATGCATATGTATGTCCCTTTATCTCATATATAAGTTAGATCATACAGTGTGTAGTAGATCACAAAAGTCTGTATGATGGGTCAAGCTTAATGAGATATAAAAAGGATCACAGCTGAGACAACTTGAGGACGAGTTATCGGTATAGCTACGGTATAGATAAGAAGTGACTCGACTTGGTTGCTTGTCTATACTTGTACGCGTCTACGACGTATTGATAGATCACGTGAGATGATTTCTTCTATCGATCGTCGTAAGTAACCTAGATCTCGGTGACTTTACGTTGATCTAAATCTCAATAAGGTTTTAGATGAGTATGAGTTGCTGACCATCACTTTGACTTGTTATGAGTGAGGGTTACATGAGATAACCCAATATTCTCCGCGATTGGGTGGTGGCGGTGCTTGTATGTTATGCTAGTTACCCGTGACGAGTCACCATATCCGCTAGGATGATGACGCCCCTTAAGGAGCTCAAAGGTTTATTGTACTAAACCCCGCAGGTTGAGTTATCTCAAGTACAATAATAAAGTTGAGTGGTACTACTTAGGGAATTAAAGAGATTAATTTTTTAAGCAGCTAGAACGCTATAAATAATTAATGGACGCGATATCTTAAATAGGGGAAAACGTAAGTCTAAGTGCAAGCCCGACTCAACTTCGGAAATAAAGGAGTAAGTCAGTGGCATGAATAAATGTTTATTAATTAATTTGTTAGATGAGATTTCTAAATAAAACATTTTCATCTATTGAGAAGTGGAGTTTCATGTGTAAAAGTCCACACGCGTGGCTTGCATATGCGATTTTCATAAGTTATCTAGAGATAGATTTAAAATGAGATGACAAAAGATTTTAACTTGGAAACGGTATGGTCCAAGTGGGTGTTTCAATTCTAATAATTCATTTTCTGCTGTCAAAATTGTAGTCATTGCTTAGGCATCACCTCAAGTACAACTCCCGCGAAGTCCCTTCTTACGATAGTGATGTGGTCTAGTAAGGTACAATCATTAATTTTATTTGTCATAATGATAAGTTGACATGGATTGAAATTAAACGACTAAAAGGTATATTTTAGTCCGGGTCGGGGGTTCATGTTTAATCATCCACACACGTGGCTTGCATGTGGGATTCCTTGGGCAATTGGAGGTTTCAATTAATATTGTTTTATCAAAAGGTTACAATATTATTGTTACGAATTATGTGCGATCGTATGCTTATGTGTTTACATTACTTTTCATATATATCTCTTACACCGATTATCAATATGCTCATACAAAATCGTCTATCCGGTCAAAATTTTATCGAGTGAAAACAAAATATGGAGTATGTATTTATCTCAGAAGAATACATGTTTGTTCTCACTACTCCCAAACCCGATGCCCTTACTGATGCATCGACGAATGAGCAGCGAGAGTCAAGCAGACTTTGGCATAAGTCAAATAATATGGTCAAATGCTATATGATGACTACTTTGTCCAAAGGCTTGCAGCTGCAACATCAGTCGATGGTAGACGCGATCAAATATGGTCAAGTTTCTAGAGTAAGTTTGACGATGGATCGAGACGATCCGCTCCACACAATGAGATAATCTTGGCGTGTAGGATGGAAGAAGGAAGTTCGGTCCATGAACATGTCTCCCACATGACTCATCTCATGGATAGTCTTGATCAGTTGGGAGGAGGTATCGACGGCGAAGCCAAGGTCGATATCATCCTTAACACACTGCCCAAGTCTTTTGAGAACTTTCACGTGAATGCGATCATGAGTAAGACCGAGTATACACTTAGTCAGTTGCTAAATGATCTCGTGGCCGCAGAAGGTGTCATAGGAAAAGGAGCACATGCCCTTGCTAGCACAACTAAGGGCCCCAATTTTCCATTGAAAAGTGGAAGAAGAAAAAGGGGTGCCAAAGGTGGTAGAGGCAAGAAAACTAGTAGGAGCAGTGGGAGCAAGAACATGGTTGCCACCAGAGGCTTGAAAAAGCTAAAGGAGAGGGGCAGGTGCTTCAAGTACGGCAAGACTCGGCATTAGAAGGCTAAGTACCCCATTCTCAAGGCTCAAGGTACGTCATTTGCTTTAGTAACGGAAATATGTTTAGAGACTTGTTCTACTCATTCATGGGTAGTAGATACGGGTGCGATTGATCATGTTTGTTACACCTTGTAGGGGTTCCTAAGGACAAGGGAGCTGTTTGATGGCGAGATAACAATCTCCATGGGCAACGTGGCGAAAATCGAGGCAGTTGCAGTCGGAGATGTTTCTTTATGCTTTGATAGGACAGTTTTAGTATTGAAAGACGTTTTATATGTGCCGGAGTTGTGGTGAAACCTTATTTTGATTTCCAAACTATTTATACATGGATATTCTGTGGTTTTTTATAGTGGTGTTTCTATCATAAAAAATGACGAAGTTATCTGTGGTGTCACTTTATATAATTCGCTTTATACTATTTATGCCAAGCATAATACCTATAATTATGTTGCATCTATATCAAACCTTAAGAAGAGAAAATTTTCTTCGCTAGATGACACCACATTTCTTTGGCATCTTAGATTAGATCACATCAATCTAAATAGGATCCAAAGAATGACTAAGAATGGAGCGTTGGGTGAAATTACAGTTACTCCGTTCCCAGTCTGCGAATCCTGTATAAAATAAAAGATATCGACCAGACCCTTCAAAGCGAAGGGGTATAGAGCCAAAGAAGTGTTGGAATTTTTCCATTCTGACCTATGTGGACCAATGTCCACATAAACTCATGGAGGGTACGAGTATTTTGTCACTTTCATTGATGATTACTCAAGGTACGGATATGTATACCTGCTTCACCGCAAGTCTGAATGCTTTGAGAAATTCAAAGAATTTAAGGCGGAAGTGGAGACGAAGCTAGGTAAGAGTATCAAGTCACTGCGGTCTGATCGCGGTGGCGAATACCTCAGTAACGAGTTCATGGACTATTTGGTGCAGTGTAGGGTTACATCACAGCTCACTACATCGGGCACACCACAACAAAATGGTGTGTTAGAGCGAAGAAATAAGACTCTCTTAGAGATGGTTAGATCGATGATGAGTTATGCAACATTGCCTATTTCGTTCTAGGGTATGCCTTAGAAACAACAACATATTTGCTCAATCTAGTACCGTCCAAGTCAGTCGATAAGACCCCTTTCAAGTTATGGTTTGGGTGCAAGCCTAGTTTAAGCCATATAAGGATACGGGTAGTCCAAAGATATGTCTTTGAACAAGAAAGCCGATGTTGGAGGCTAGATCTGATGCAAGGCTGTTTATTGGTTATCCTAGATGAACGAAAGGCGGTTATTTCTATAGTCTTGAAGATCAAAATGTCGTTATTAGCACTGACGTCCGATTCTTAGAAGAGGACTACATGAAAAGCCACAAATCCAAAGTTGAAATCATACTTCAGGAATCAGAAGATGATCGTATTCCACCACTGATTAGGCCAAAATTACGAGATGTCATGTCTAGTGGAAGGGATCGACACCAGATACTTCAAGAAATTGAAGCGGGTCGAGTTCCACTAGAGATACCGACCGTACAAGTGGCACCTACACAGCAAGTTGTTGAAGATAGAGAACCACATGTTACTACACCCACCGTTGCCATTGTGCCAGTATCACCTCGTCGTAGTGGGAGAGTTGTTCATCAACCCGAGCGATTTATGTTCGTGGGCGAATCTTCGGATTTAATCCCAGGAAACGAGCAAGCTGTAATCGACCCATGGACATATAGCGAGGCGATACAAGACACAGATGCAAGATCATGGCACACCGCTATGGACTTAGAAATTGAGTCCATAACAGCTATGGATGTACATGCGAAAACACCTTTACCAGATGGCAAGTAAGCCATAGGTAGTAAGTGGGTATACAAGAGAAAGAGAGATTCAGATGGAGAGGTTTCGGCTTTTAAAGCCAGGCTTGTGGTGAAAGGGTACACTCATATTGAGGGCATCGATTTCTATGAGACCTTTTCGCCTGTACCAATGCTCAAGTCCATCGTAATTCTTCCGCCATAGCAACACCCAACATTGAGGTTTGGCAAATATATGTGAAAATCGCTTTTCTAAATGGTTACCTTGAAGAAGGTAGAGACATCTATGTGCAGCAACCCGAAGGTTATGTGGTGAAACGTGAAGAGCACCTAGTATGGAAGCTTAAGAAGTCCATTTATGGACTTAAGCAAGCTTCCCGATCATGGAACTTATGCTTTGACAAGGTAGTAAAGTCCTATAGATTTACCCAGTTGCCTAGCGAGAGTTGTGTGTATCGTTTAGATGTCAATGGTGATATGGTATTTCTTACACTTTACGTAGATGAGATCCTTCTACTTGACAACAACGTGAAGCTGTTATCAGACGTAAAGAGTTGGTTATCCGATCAGTTTCAAATAAAAGACTTAGGAGATGCAGCGTACATTCTTGGAATCAAGGTTTACCAAGATCGCAAGAGAAAAATGTTGAGCTTATCTCAGGCGTCTTAAATTGATACTGTGATTACTCGTATTAGCATGCAGGCAGCCAAGAAGGGATTGCTACCCTTCAAACATGGTGTTCCTTTATCTAAGGAGCAGTCACCTATGACTACAAATGAGATAGAGAAAATGAGACAAGTTCCATCGCTTCCGCCGTAAGAAGTCTCATGTATACGATGTTGTGTACGAGACTCGATATCTCATCACGGTAGGTATAGTAGCGAGATATCGCCTAACCTGGACAAGCTCATTGATCATGGTAAAGCATATACTCAAGCACCGAAAATGACTCGAGATTATAGGCTATTTACCGCGAGATAGTCTAATGCCTTTGGGTTATTCGCACTGGATTTCCAAGTCGACCATGATGAGAAAAAGTCTACCTCGGGTTATGTGTTTACCTTGGGACGAGGCCGTATCTTGGCGGAGTGCAAAGCAATGATGCATTGCGGACTCTACCATGTGGCCGAATATTTAGCCGCTTTGAGGTCGCTAAGGAGGCGAGATGGTTCAAGAACTATCTCATGGATCTAGATGTGGTAGCTCATTTGCCCAAGAGTATCATAGTGTACTGTGATAACTCAGGTACAGTGGCAAACTCGAAGGAACCACGGACCCACAAGGTGACCAAACACATAGAGTGAAAGTACCATGTCATACGAGAAATTGTTATACGAGGAGACGTGCCGATTGAGAAGATTGGTACTGCGAATAACCTAGCTGACCCATTCATGAAGAGCCTGCCGCAAAAAGTCTACGACGAGCATGTTCGAGGACTTGGATTGCGCAAGATGGGCCCCACTTAGAAATGAAACTTTTTTAGAAGTGGGGGAAGCAAAGTGATGGTGTTGTTTGTAAAAGCTTGTAGAGAGACATTGTATACTAAAATTTTGCTTTAGTATAAGTGGGAGATTGTTGGATTTGTATACTGGAAGTAGTTTGGTTGAGTTTGTATACATTGATTCCTGTTACCACTATTACAATCTCCTATCTGAATTATTTACTTGATTGCTTATGCATGTCCCTTTATCTCATATATAAGTTAGATCATATAGTGTGTAGTAGATCACAGAAGTCTGTATGATTGGCCAAGATTAATGAGATATAGAAAGGATCACAACATAGACAACTTGAGGACGAGTTGTCGGTATAGGCTGCGGTATAGATAAGAGTTGACTTGACTTGGTTGCTTGTCTATACTGGTATATCTCTGAGGTATTGATGGATCACAGTGAGATGAGTTCTTCTATCTGACTGACGATGCTCGGATACCCGTCATTAGAGGTCCCAAGGCACGTCAAGATACATTTATAATCTCCTCCAACTTGAACACATAGTTCCGTATATGGCAAGTTAAGGGGTCGAACCCAAGAGAGCTGGTTGTGTTGTTACTCGAGTTGTCACAATTTGAGTAGGAGGTTGCCCAGAAGGCAAGGTGTCAGTCAGGATGACGGTCTCAGTAGAAATGTACTGAGAGATATTTCTTGAGCAGAAAGTAAACTGAAACTAAACACAAGGTAAAGAGATTAAATAACAAGTAGTTAGGCCGAGGGTTCCGCTCATTGAGATATTGGTCAAGACGTCGGTCATAGGTTCAAGGATTTTCACCATGAGTGTATATCGTGATTAAAGGTACCAAGGGGTAGATGCCCTTTTAGGTTGTCACGTACACCAGGCCCCCCAGCCCCAGCTTGCCCGTAGATTTTAGGACTAAGTACAGAGGTCCCCTACCTTGCCCTCTTGCCAAGACGGTCTCCAAGATAGGTTCTTCCGCCCCAACAGCTTTACTCACTAGACAGCCCAACTAGCCACAGCCGGTCCAAGGGAGTGGCTCGCAGCCCTTTGCCCAAAGCCGACGGCTACAATCACCCACTCCAGCCGCACTTCCCGGGATAAAGAAACACTCGATGTCTTACTCCGACTATTGCTTGTAGCTACCCCTCCCCCCATGGCTACCGGCCGAGTTAACGTTCACGGAAAGGAATAACATGTGTATAAAGGCCTAGAGCTTCGGGAACACACACTCAAGGCTCTAAGGACGTTTAGACCTCACGACTCTCATGACCTTGACTCAACGTGCTTCACCCCGAGCCCAACCAAACCGACTACTCACACATAATCGACATAAACATAGAAGCAATAAACAAGAAAATCATCGAAACCATACTTGAATAGAAAATCAAACTGAAATTAAAGGTAGTCTCTGCCAAGCAGTTGCTCGAGCAGAGATCATAAATATATAAAATAAGTGTTTGCCCGTAGGACTTGTTTCTTCCTCACCAATCACTCATGAAAGCAAGAGAAATAAAAGAGATAAGTGTAGAGAGAATTTTGGACTGATGCTTCACTCTCTACCGAATGTTGTGTCGAATAATTGTTGAATCCTTGTGTGGAGTTGTTATGTTGGGAGCCTAAGTGCACTCCCCTTTGGCTTGGTTAGCGCACGTATCTCGAGGCGGCAGGTGTTGAGGTCAGCAGCTTGGCTCGGGCTCTGGGCGCCGATGGAGACTACTCTTGCTTCAGTCTGGACATGCTTGTCTCATCCGCAGACCGCAGTCGACCTTTCCTTTCGCAAAATTCAAACAGGCGGCAGAGAAGGACCTTGCCTAGAATCTTCCCATTTGCGTGCAAGTCCGCGAGATCTTATCTGCGCCTCCCACCGCATTCTCGACTTTACCCTCCGTCCACCGCGCCACCGTCCTTTTCCCTCTCTTCTTTGTCTCGATTATCTTCTTGGCTTCACGTCAGCTCGTTGATCAGGCTCAGCTCTCGTGCGGTACAGTGTCTTGGCAAGATGTCAGAATGCCTTGCCAAGATAGTCTTCAGGATTTTTACCTCTCTCACAGGAGGTGGCCTGATCTTGCCCAAGGTCCGTCCCAACCTGCAACATCCCAAGCGTGTCCTCCCAGACACAAACACACGCAAAGAACACACACAAAATGCACTCTTTCTAGGGTAAGGACTACCCCAAAAATAGCACGAAAAACGGGCTCGTCACACTCACACACTTGAACCACGGTTGTCCTCAAGCGTGCAAGCATTCATTACCTAAAAGAAAAACAAAACACACAAACAACACACGCAAAAACCAGCAAGGATAAGATGAATCATGACAAAGATAATCAGGTATAGGCAATTAATACAGCTATGTATCAAGGTTAGTCAAGATCGGGGCAAAGCAAGTTTGTGAAGATCCTCTCAAGCACTCAAACTCTCTGTGTTTAGGGTTTTCACGCTCAGTGATGACTTGATCAAGGAAGTGCCATAGGCTTGCCTGCCGTCTACTGTCTCTACCCTATACCTTGGTCAAAGTTCTCTATCCTTAGGTCTTTAGGGTTGCATTGAGTGGCTTCTTGGTTAAGTAGGAAGTATTTAAGCTTTGGGTAAGGTCGTCTTGACTTAGGTCTTGGGCAGAATGTTTTCCCATTTCCCTTGGCAAGATACTTACGGGCCTGAGCACACTTATATTTTTGGGGGAACTTCTTTTTCTTTTTCTTTTCTTTTCTATTTTTAAACGTTGTTCTCCGAACTTTCTCTTTCTACACATTTTGAATTTAAGCTCATTATGCCGAATCAAGGTCAAGGCTTCTAATGTTTGTGTTTGCCCAAAATGATGCCCAAGACATATATATCCTCCCCTATTCTTCCTCTCTCAAATCCCAGGTCAGGGAAGAGCACAAGGTAATTTTAAAAGAAAATGAATAGCTCAAAGGGGGCTTGCAAATGATACATATATCTGGGTTTATTTTCATTGTTGATCATGGCTACGAAAAGAAAGCCTAAATCATCTAGAGCACTCAGACCTACAGCAGTTAGGCTTTGATCAAGACGACAGGCAAGTTCTAGCACAACCAAGTCAAGCATCCGAATATCACACAGAATAGAAATCATGCTTGCAATGGTTTAGCATATATAGGCTCAATTTCTCACAGGTGTGCATGCTATGCCCCTTTTCCGTCATACTAACCTTATTGAAACAAGCTAAACATGTATTACAAAGCCTATGCCGAGATCATAATTATCATGCTCATCTCAAACGTGCTGGTCAACACACAACAAAAAACAGGGGGCCCTCCCCACTCACACACTTTGCTTGTGGCAAAGTGTTAGACTGGGAATGGTCCCCGAAAAACATAAACACACAAACGCACAACAAACAAACACGAAAAACAAAAAAAAGAAAAAAACAGAAAAACAAAAAACACAAACAAAAGGGAGGAAAAGCTTAGGGGGGTGCAGGTGGGTACATGAATCCTTGGTGGGCGAAAAATGCGAGCTGGGCGGTCTGGATCTCAGTCAAGGTTTCTTGTATTTTGACGAGGGCGACTTGAGTGTCGTCTTGGGCAGGCTCCGGTGTTGCTGAAGGTCATGCCCTTGACTTAGCCTTTGAGCGTGCTGGCTTTGCAACTGACCTCTCAAGCTCCTGCAAGATGGTGAGCTTACCGTCCTCGTCTTCCACTATCTTGAGCATCTTCTTCAAGATTTCAGTCAGCGCCCTCTCTCTCGATGTCATGGCAAAGTCGGGGCCGAGTGATTGTTCTCCTGGCGGTTGGTCACAAGTGGCACAAGGAGAGCCTCATCGCTCCCCGCCCATTATGCTCTTCATGTGCGAGATTGCAGGATGCAAAGTTGAGCCTCATCCTTTCGCATCGCCTGGAGGATGAAAAACTCACTCTTCGACATGGTTTCGTTGCTGTCCTTCTTGCCAAAGAGATTGTAGGAGAGGATCCGGTGGCACACTTGCATGGACGGGTCCTTGAGGGCTGTCCCTCAAGGCCACACGATTTGAACTTTCGCGCCATCCTTTCCGATTAATTTTCCCCGGATCCGGACCATTTTCCGTCAAGAAGTTGGGTACCACCTTGGTCGCCCCAGTGGCCGGGCCTTGACCTCCATCAATGTCACCATGTTTAGAGCTTGGTTGAGCTCGTCAACCGTAAACTCTCTTCGCCTCCCGGAGAGTGAACTATATGCCTACTGGCACCGCTTTATCGTGGTCGATGTCAAGATCTCCGTAAAACTCCTTCACCATTGGCGCCAGATCTTGTGGTATCCCATTCGAGAAACTTCCCCATCATATTCCTTAAACACCTCTCGACGCCCTCCTTGACACCCAGTTGCTCGAGGAGTGCAGGTTCCAGTCGCTTTGGCACCACCATCTCCTTATTTTTGATGAGCTCCTTGGCGTTCACCGTGAAGGCCTTACCTCGCTTCGACGAGCGCATCGCCATCTTTGCCTTCTTCGCCTGCCGTTCTTGAAAGAGGATGACGCCTTCTTCATCGATCTCTTCCGCCGGTCGTTCCTTCGCCCTCGCTTTCTCCGAGCGTCGCGGGCTCCTCCTGAGACCTCCTTCCTCCAACACATAGGTTTCGCATCGGCTGCACCCGATGTGAGAGGGTCGGTGGCGCCTTCTTTGATGAGGATGTGGTAGAGTCTCCTTCATTTTTCTTTTTCCAGTAGAGGGGGTGATTTCTTTCTTTTTGTCCGGTGTCTTCTCCGGTGTGTTCTCGGGCGTGGGCTGCTCTTTTTCGTCAGCATCCACCTCCACGTGAATGTCGTGGAGAGTGGGCGCTTCTTCTGCTCCCTCGGTGAACTCAGTGAGGGGAGCTCCGTCACCGGATGACGGACTCCATTCGGCGGCGGGCACTATGGGGTCTTCTCCATTTTTATGCAGCGAACGATGGCCTTTTTCGGGGTTGGTTCCGGGAGTTTATTCTTTGGACGTGTGTGCACCATGGATGGAAAGTTAGGGTTTTTGTGCTTTGGCTTGTGGAGGTTTTTGGGTGAGGTTTGAATGTGGAGAGGTTGGTAGGCGAAATGAGGGGGGTTAATTAAAACGTGGGTTTGAGGGCGGTTATAGGGTAGTGGGCTGACTTGATGGGACGTCTCTTGCGTCAGCCTGCAGAAATACTGCAGATGCCGCCTCGTGTCCCGTGTTCTTGGCCAAGGCTGTTGCCTTGCCAACTGTAGCGCCTCCTTTTCGCCCCGCCTTGAGTTCCTCCCAGACCTGTAGTTTAAGAAAATACGCTCCTCGAGGAAGAAACAACCCTCTCAAGGAGCAGGTCAAAATAACGAGGGTGGGTTTCCCCACTCACACACTTTGCTTGAGGCAAAGTGTTAAAAGTGGTCAAGACCACCCCCTTGACAAAAAGGGAATAAAATGTAAGCGATTAAAATCGTACCCCACCGGGTTGCCTCCCGGAAAGCGCTATTGTTTAACGTCGTTAGCTCGACGTCTTCCTTGAGCTCAGATGTCTTGAGGATCCTCTTGAGGAACCTCGTGAAGCTCATCTTGCTCAGCTTCCCATTCTCTAAGCCTTCGGTCGTGCCCATGGTAGGTCTTGAGCCTGCTTCCGTTCACCTTGAACACTTTCTTGCCGTCCATGTCACTTATCTCTACAGCTCCATTTGGATGTTGGGCGTGTACCATGTAAGGTCCCACCCACTTGGTGGTCAGCTTGCCAGAGGCATAGCGGAACCTATTTTGATAGAGTAGCACTACTTGCCCATTTTCGAACTTCTTTTCCTTGATTAAAAGATCATGGGCTCTCTTGAGCCTATCCTTGTATATAGCGGCATTGTCATAGGCTTCGAGGCGAATCTCCTCGAGCTCTTGTATGTCAAGCTTGCGCTTCTCTCCGCCTCATCCTACCAAAGTTGAGCTTATGGATTGCCCAAGACGCCTTGTGTTCCAAATGACAGCAGTGACACATCTTGCCAAACACCATCCGGTAAGGAGACATTTCAAATGGCGTTTGAAGGCTGTCCGTATGCCCATAGTGCATCGTCGAGGTGAGTGCTCCACCCTTCTTGCTCTCTCCCAAGGCCTTCCTCAAGATAGTGTTCACAATGCGGTTTGAGAGCTCGGCGCCATTAGCTTGATGATGGTATCGCGGTGGACATCCTGTGTTGCACCCCATACTTCGAGTAAGTCGCCAATGGTGGCATTGTAGAAGTGGGTGCCCCGATAACCGATTATGGCTCTTGCACCCCGAACCGGTTAAAGATGTTTGACTTGAGAAAACGGCTCACGGTCCTTGCGTCCGCCTTGGCCGTGGCCTCGCTTCTACCCATTTCGACACGTAGTCCATCGCTAGGGAGTATGTATCGGTTTCCCTTAGAGTTTGGCAAGGGCCCATGAAATCCATCCCCATATGTCAAATACTTCCATTGGCAAGATAGGTACCAAGGGCATCTCATTCCTCCTCGAGACATTGCCTCACGTTAGCACTTATCGCAGCCTCGGCACTTCTCGTAACTATCCTTGAAGATAGTGGGCCAGTAGAACCCACAATCGCGGATCTTCCTTGCCGCCTCTCTTGTGCCCAAAATGTCCTCCGCATTCCTTTTCATGGCAGTGCTCAAGGATGCTTGTTTGCTCACCTTCCGGAACACATCTCCTCAAGATCAAGTCCGAGCATTGCTTCCACAAGTATGGGTCATCCCATACGATTGTGGACTCTCCTTCTTGAGTTTGTTCCTCCGTGTGTTGGCATCCCCACGGCAACACTCGTCATGATGTAGTTCACCAAGTCGCCGTACCACGGCTCCTCGTGTAAATCTCGAGTAGCTCCTCGTGCGGAAATGTTGCTCGGATTGATCTCCTTCATCCTTTCTCAAAATTATGTTCAAGTGGTCGGCCACTTGATTTTGAGATCCACTTTGTCTTTAATCTCAACGCCGAACTCACGGAAGAGGAGTATCCACCGTATGAGTCTTGGCTTTGTGTCATTCTTTGCCATGAGATATTTCAGTGTGGCGTGGTCGGTGTAAACCACCGCCTTGCTCCCAAAGAGGTAGGAGCGAAATTTCTCGAAGGCAAACACCACAGCAAGAAGCTCCTTCTCCGTGGTCGTGTAATTGATCTGCGGCCTGGTGAGGGTCTTCGATGCATAGTAGATGACGAAGCTTTCCTTGCCAATTTTCTGCCCAAGCACCGCGCCAACAACATTCCACTAGCGTCGCACATCAGGTCAAAGGGCATGCCCCATTCGGGTGGCCTTATGATGGGCGCTGTGACAAGGTGCTCTTTCAATATCCGGAAGGCTTCTTTACATGCGTCGTCGAACTCCCATGGTACATCGCTCGAGGAGGAGGTTCATCGGTTGTGCTATCTTGGCGAAGTCCTTGACAAACCGCCGATAGAATCTAGCCTGGCCAAGGAATCCCCAGAGCTGCTTGATGTTGGTGGGATAAGGCACCTTGGCTATGATCTCCACCTTGGTTTTGTCTACCTCAATGCCCTTCTCGGAGATAACATGTCCAGGACAATTCCTCTTTGACCATGAAGTGGCATTTCATAATTCAACACAAGATCCTTCTCCACGCACCTCTGCAGTAACTAACTCAAGATGCTCTATGCCTTTGGTTAAACGCCTTGCCATAAACAAGAAAATCATCCATGAACACCTCAATGCATTGCTCAAGCAAATCGAAAATATACTCATCATGCATCTTTGAAATGTCCCCGGCATTGCATAAACCAAATGGCATACGACGATATGCAAATTTGCCAAACGGCAAGTGAATGTAGTCTTATCTTGATCTTCTAATGCCATACAGATTTGCATATAACCGTAGTAGCCGTCGAGGAAATGAAATACCTATTCCCACGTAGTCTCTCAAGCGTCCGGTCAATGAACGGCGGGGGAAGTGGTCCTTCCCGGTCACCTTGTTGAGCTTTACGTAGTCGATGCAAACCCTCCACTGTCCGAGTCTCATCGCGACCGCCTTGCCTTCATTCTCGACCACCAGACGCGGATTTCTTTGGCACGATGTGGATCGGGCTGACCCATCGGCTGTCCGGGGCAGGGTAAACGAGGCCCAACTCAAGCGGTTTGAGTATCTCCACCTTGACAACTTCCTTCATCACCGGTTGAGCTTCCTCCGGGGTCTCGATCGGTATGGCATCGTCCGCGAGCAAGATGTAGTGTTGACAAACAGTGGGGTTGATGCCCTCGAGGTCGGCTAAGGTCCACCCGATGGCCTCTTTCAGACTTGCTCAAGACGGCCTCGCTCTTCTTCTTCTTTGATCGTCACCGGAGCTTATGATTACTAGCAACGTCTCGTTGGCTCCGAGGTAGATGTACTTTAAGTGCTTCGGTAGGCGTTTGAGCTGTAGCTTAGGAGCTTTCTTGAGGAAGGTTGCATCCTCTCCTCGTCATGCACTAGCAATGATTGATAGCTTGGTTGATCATCCCCGCTTTGGTCGGCTTCACCTCAAGCACTTGATTGCCTCGATCTCCTCCTTGTCGAGATACTCTAAATCTTCATTGTGCTCTTGGATGACTTTTTCAGACACGCCCTTGATCACCACGTTGGTAGAGTATCTCAACATCCTTCTCGCTGAGACCGACGAAGTCCACCATCTCGGCGTTGATCAAAATTGCTCGGCTTTGTAGATGTCAAAGGTGACCGTCTCCCAATAAATTTTCATGTGAGCTTCCCGCATCGCGATCGATTAAAGTTCGCCATCTTGAGAAGCGGCACGCCTAGCGGATGAGTAACTTCTTGTCCGTCATCGCCCGTATTTAGAACGTAGAAGTCGGTGGGAAAATAAGGTCCCGCACCTGACGAGCATTATCCTCAACTATCCGCCGGGATAGACACTGACTTGTCCGCGGTTGAATCTCAACACAAGACGGTCGAGTGGTCCGAGTTTCAACTCTTGATAGATAGATAGGGCATCACATTGATTGATGCCCGAGATCGAGCATAGCTTGGTTCATCCTCGTTGTCCCGATCATGCAAGGTATATAGAACATTCCGGGATCGGTACACTTGATTGGGAGGTCTCGTTTAAGCACGGCTGAGATGTTCTCCCCCATTTGGAACTTGGCATCGTCCATGTACTTGACTTTCTTGGTACATAGCTCCTTGAGGAACTTGGCACACCTCGGCATCGAGGTTAAAGCAGTGATCAAAGGTATGTTGATCTCTACCTTCTTAAAGATCTTGATCATCTCATTCATCTCTTCGGCTTCTTTGTTCCTTGCCAACCTTCCTGGGAAGGGAGGTCTGATCTTGATCTCTGTCTTGTATGCTACCTTGGGCAAGGAAACCTTCACCTCGGGTTCAGGTTCCTTGACCAAGTCTTTGACTTCTTCGGTTATGTCTTACGTCTCGACTGGCTCCTTGACTAGGGCTTCCTCCATGCCTGGCATGTTCTTGCCGCTCCTCAAGTTGATTGCGTTGACGTGCGCATTGGGTTGGATTTGCACTTGAGCAGGAAGTGTCCCTTGCTTTTGGTTGAGCTTTTAGATCTCTTGCGTCAAGGTGTTCAGCTGGGTCAGCACTGATTGCAGGACTCCCCTTGTCTCTGTTTTGAACTTGTCGAGGTCTTACACTATTCTCCCTTGGGTAGCTCCTTGATTGTGCACTATCTCGGCTAAAGATAGCCGAGCTTGAGGTGGGTTCTGTCCAGGAGGTGCTTGATAGTGTGTGTCTCCGTACCTCAAGTTCTCATGGTTTTTCCATGGTGGGTTGTACGGGTCGAAGCGGGGCTTCTGACCCTGAGCGTTTCCTCCACCACCGTTGTTGATATGCCCAAAGGCATTCACCTCTTCTTCTTCGGCTACTTGTAGACACTCGTCCATGTTGTGGGTGGTGGCAAAGCAAAGTTGACACGCTTTGACATTCTTCTTGGCCATAGTGGGCCTCATCAGGTCCATCATTTGTTTCATCATGGCCTTCATATCCTTCATGTCAGATCCATCTGAAGTAGTATCTTCTTGGTTGGGCATCGTCTTGACCATTGCATTGGCATCATCTCGAGACTCTTCAGCCAAGTCTGCGAGTAGTTTGAATGCCTCGCTGGGTTGTTTGTTGAGTATGGAACCTCCGCACGCAGCACTCACGAGCTGCCTCTGACTCGCCCTCAAGCCATTCACGTAGTATTGAATCAGATCTTGATCAGAGATTTGATGATTGGGACACTTTGCCAAAATGGACTTGAAACGACACCAATAGTCGTACACCGTCGTGCCATTCCCCATCTGGAGGGAACTCATCCTTTTCCTCACGCTTTGTATCCTTGAGATGGGATAGTATCTCTCAAGGAACTTTTGTTGAAGCCCTGCCCAAGTAGTGACACTACCCGTAGGCAAAGTGTACAGCCACTCTCGAGCACCGTCGTGGAGAGTGAATGGAAAGGATATGAGTCGGATGTACTCCTTCTTGACTTCATCCGCACACCTTATGGTGCTACACACCATTTCAAAGTCCCGTAGATGGCACTGGGGTCTTCTCGGCATATCGTCAAGCTTGGTAAGATCTCAAGCATAAAGAGTGCCTCACCTCCCAGCTTGTCCTCGATCTCGTGCAAGGTGATGCCCAAGGGCGGAGATCTGTTGTTCGAAACATCATTTCCGAAGCGCCCGCTCTCCCGGAGGTGGTGGGTTTTGTGGATTCCTCTCTCCATGTTGTCTTGCCTTGCACGTGCCTCCTCAAGACGGGGTGTTTCTCCTCGCCGCTTCTTCTCCGAATGGTTCTCTAAATCTATGGGTCAACGGGAGCTCTCGTCCTCGCCGCAAGGTTAGGTCGAGCATGCAAAACAAACAAAAATAAAAAGTGAATAACAACACTAGAATAGCGTAACTCCCCGACAACGGCGCCAATCTAACGATGCTCGGATACCCGCCGTTAGAGGTCCCAAGGTGCGCCAAGATACATTTATAATCTCCTCCAACTTGAACACATAGTTCAGTATATGGCAAGTTAAGGGTCGAACCCAAGAGAGCTGGTTGTGTTGTTACTCGAGTTGTCACGCTTTGAGTAGGAGGTTGCCCGAGAGGGTAAGGTGTCGATCAGATAGCGGTCTCGAGAAATGTCTTGAGAGATATATCTTGGCGTAAGGTAAACGAAACTAAACACAAGGTAAAGAGATTAAATAACAAGTAGTTGGGCGAGGTTCCGCATATCGAGATATTGGTCAAGACGGTCCATAGGTTCAAGGATTTTCACCATGAGTGTATGTCGGTGGTTAAAGGTACCAAGGATAGATGCGATTTTAGGTTATCACGTACACCGGCCCCCAACCCAGCTTGCCGTAGATTTTAGGACTAAGCATGAGCCCCCGCTTTGCCCTTGCCAAGACGGTCTCCAAGATAGGTTCTTCCGCCCAACAAACTTTACTCACTAGACAGTACCCAACTAGCCATAGCCGGTCCAGGGAGTGGCTCAGCCCTTTGCCCAAGGCCGACGGCTACAATCACCCACTCCACCCGCACTTCCTGTGCCAAAGAGACACTCGATGTCTTACTCCTACTGTTGTAGCTACCCTCCCCAAGGCTACCGGCAGAGTTAATGCTCACTAAAGGAATAACATGTGTATAAGGCCTGAGCTTGAGACACACACTCAAGGCTCTAAGGACGCTTAGACCTCACGACTCTCATGACCTCGACTCAACGTGCTTCACCCCGAGCCCAACCAAACCGACTACTCACACATAATCGACATAAACATAGAAGCAATAAACAAGAACATCATAGAAACCATACTTGAATAGAAAATCAAACTGAAATTAAAAGCGCCTCACAAGCAGTTGCTCGAGCAGAGGTCATAAATACATAAAATAAGTGTTTGCCCGTAGGACTTGTTTCTTCCTCACCAATCACTCATGAAAGCAAGAGAAATAAAAGAGATAAGTGTAGAGAGAATTTCGGACTGATGCTTCACTCTCCACCGAATGTTGTGTCGAATAATTGTTGAATCCTTGTGTGGAGTTTTTATGTTGGGAGCCTAAGTGCACCCCCCTTTGGCTTGGTCAGCACGCGTATCTTGAGGTGGCAGATGGTGAGGTCAGCAGCTTGGCTCGAGCTCTGTGCGTCGATGGAGACTACTCTTGCTTCAGTCTGGATAGGCTTGTCTCATCTGCAAGACCGCAGTCGACCTTTCCTTTTCGGCAAAAATCAAACAGTGGCGAGAAGGACCTTGCCTGAGAATCTTCCCATTTGCGTGCAAGTCTACCGAGATCTTGTCTGCCTCCCACCGCATTCGACTTTACCTCCGCCCACCGTCCACCTCGTCCTTTTCCCTCTCTTCTTGTCTCGATTATCTTCTTTACGCCGGCTCGTTGATCGTGCTCGACTCCCGTGCGGTATAGTGTCTTGGCAAGATGTCGAATACCTTGCCAAGATAGTCTTCGTGATTTTTACCTCTCACAGTGAGGTGGCCTGATCTTGCCCAAGGTCCGTCCCAACTGCAATATCCCAAGCGTGTCCTCCTGACACAAACACACGCAAAGATCTCACACAAATGCACTCTTTCTAGGCAAGGACTACTTGTAGTAGCCCAAAATTTTATAGTAATTAATAAAGTTTAATTAAGTATTATTAAAGGCTTAAAAGCTATTCAAGCCTTAAGAATTCGTAAAATTCAATATAGTGAAATATTAATCGGTATGACTCCGATTAATTTTAGACTTGAATATATGGAATCGAAAAATGTAGAGAATTATTAGAAATGAGTATATTTACGATAAAATGTGAATTTTGTGATTATTAGAATATGTTTGTATGAAAATGTTATTTATTAGAAAATAAGCTATAAAATGTCAGAATTATTTTTATATGGATATTTTGTTATAAAATGGAAGGAATTATTATTCAAATTGTTAAATTATGTGAATAAATTTATTTTAGCAATAAATAATGATTAAAGAATTTATTTATGTAAATTTCAAAATTTAAAAGATTATTGAAATGAATCAATTTTATTAAATAAAGTGATTTAAATGATGTTATATGAATCTAAATTAAATTATGAATATAAGTTGTATTAGATTTTATATTATAATTGAAATATAATCCTACTAAGTATATTATATTAAAGTATGGAATTAGTAAAAGTTGGGGTGCAATTATAAATATTTTTGAAATTTGTGTTTAATTATCTAGAAATTGGAAATAAATGTACATTAAATTGAAATTTACATTCTAGAAACTTGATACATGAAATAAATCATCTTCCTCCCCATTTTTGCTCCCAAATTTTCGACACACACACACACTTTCACACACAAAACTCTACCTTCACTTTTAATACATAATTAAGCTTGGGAATTAAAGAGAAATTGTTCCTAGCAAGGTAAATACTTCATTTATGCAAAGTTTTAATTAATTAAATTGATGAATTTTATGTTTGAATGCTTATGAATTTTCGAAAATTTGAAGGTTAGGGTTATGCTTGATTTGTTTAAATTTTGTTATATGTATTGATTTAATTATGTTTATGGAGTTAGATTAACATGTGTTATGGAATTAATTTGTTTAAATTCATGAAATTGAAAAATTAAAGAATCTAACCTAAACCCTAATTTTTGAATATGACTCATATGTTATGATATGATTGAATTAAGCTTGAATATATGTTTAGGGATGATTATAAACATTATATAAATGAAGAAATTAAAAATTAAACTAAGCATGTTTAATAGGTGAAAATTTCAAAAATTTTAAGGTGTAGGAACTTAATGATTTTTATTTTAATTGATCTATTTAACTTGATAATTATGCTTAGAGATATAAATAATGTATAAAATGAATTTATAGGAATTTAATTCAAACATATACTAATTATTCAAAAATTTCGAAAATGAAGGGCAAGCTTTGAACTTTGATTTCTTGATTTTATTTGATGGATTTGAATTGATATTTGTAATCTATGATAAAAATAAGGCCTAAATAGAATTTATGGGAATTTTTGAACATAGGTATCAAAAGTTAGAAAATTTAAAGTTTAAACTAAAGTTATACTTATAAGTGATATAGGTGATCTATGATGGAATGAATCATGAAATTATGATTATTAATGTTAATTGAGTATAAATATATGATACTTGATGTTTAATGGGTTGTAGATATTAAAAATATTTAAATGTATATATATATATATATCGAGTTAAATCGCCTTAGGCGATTAACGTTGAATTAGATGTAGTCTTGTATAATGTTCTTAAGTGTACGTTTGATGATATGATGATGATATTGAGGAGTTTGGGATGATATTGGTGTAGTTTGGTGTATTTGGGCGTATACATTCTAGACGTTACTCACGAAAATTTCGTAGAATTAGACATTAATAAGACATGTTAGATGTTAATTGATAGTTATCAATATATATAGTTAAGTTGGTAAGAAATATTTCTAAGATTTATCATAATTCTATGTTTTAAGGATCAAGCAAGGGGATCAGAGAAGTAAAAGACGAAGAATCGAACCAGTTGGATTAAGCACCACAAGGTGGGTAATGTCTCTCAAAGTTATATTAAGCAAAAAGAATTTATGTTATGCTTGAACTTGTTTTATTATGAAATTACTTTCAATCACCACATGATGAATAAGTTGAAAATAAATGTTTTACCACATTGTGGGTATGACGGCAATTACCTATCTGCGGTAAGAAGATGTTAATTACTGTGCACAGGTAGATGGTTGTGAGCTTGCAAATGTAGGCCGGCCATGGTATTGGGAAGGAGGCCTACTTCCTTTACCGTATGACGTAGATAGGTATGACCGTAGTTGCTATCCTTCAGACCAACTCGGGTATGTTATGCCAGGTATGTTTCAAAATAAAGTGTGGTGACATGTTATTATGTGAAAGTTTTTCTTATGAATCACTAATTCAATTGTCTTATGAACTGCTATTTGAAAGAAAGGTTTTCTTGAATAAAATGATTAACTTTGAAAGATATATTGGCATTATCCACTGAGTACTTTCTGGTACTCATGCCTCCAAAATATTTTATTATGCAGTTGAGTATGAAGAAGGTGTGGCAGGGAAACCGAAATGAGATATCGTTTTGATCTTTTTACTTTGTTTGGTTATGTCTGAATATCATGTCTTCATACATGATATTCATTGATCTTCCGCTGCTGGAACCTTGAAACTTTGAAACCATACTTTTGATAAACCGTGTAAATATTTTGAAATTTCTATGTATATATGGTGAGGTTGTGTCCTCATTTTGATCATTATTGTGGTTGGATATTTTCTGAATGCAGGTTGGCTTATTCCATTTTCAAACGTTATGCTATCCGTTTGTTTTTTTTAAAAATCTATTTCCTAAAATCAATTGTTATTAAGAGATTATCGATTATTAAACCAGTCACGGCCTGATTATTTGGTTAATTAAGTAATTAAATAGTCGGGTCGTGACAGAGTGGTATCAGAGCCAGGTTCGGCTTGATCCTGTAACTTTCCTTTCCTTGAGTCAACCTTTCTTATAAACCTTTGAATTATTGG
This sequence comes from Salvia rosmarinus, assembly GCA_036937905.1. NCBI lineage: Eukaryota > Viridiplantae > Streptophyta > Magnoliopsida > Lamiales > Lamiaceae > Salvia > Salvia rosmarinus. The sequence goes on from CM072820.1 coordinate 12,048,521, forward strand.
TAAAAGCTCAGTGTTCCAGCCCATCTCTTCAGTTCAACCAAGTAAAGTAAGATAGTAATATTGTGCATATGTAAAGTAAGCTATAAGTGATGTGTATATTTGAATGAAGGTGATTATGCTGTTTCTAATTAGTATATAAGTTATATTTGATTATAGGATGGTACGGAGGAAGGTTGCTGCTCGAAAGAATGTTGATAATAGGCCGGCTGGATTAGGCAGCGTCGATAGTTTCTTTTCCTTTAGAATAAGAGAGGAGCAGCATCTGCCATTCGCTCTCAACTAGTTTATGATGCTGTGGAGATCAGTTTTAAAGGGTGCAGTGACTGAGTTAGATGGACTTCTCGCATTGGTTAATGCTTTACCTCCTTCTTGGTGGGGATAGGCATCCGAAATGGCTTTGAATTATGTACATATTGATATGGAGTGCAGATCACGGTAATCTCGATCGATTTGTGGATCTTATCAAAAGCATGATCGAAAAATAGGAGATCCCCGTAGTTACCATATCGTCCTTTTGATCAATTTATTCCAAATAGCTCATCAAATTCTACATGATTTTCTTCATCCAAAATGGGAGAAATTAAACCCATGTTTCGTGAGGTTGTCATTTCTAGTCCTACTCGAATCCTGCTCGATAGCGATAGTCTTTTCCTCTTGGACCTCAAGTGGACCCTAGATGACTTAGATCTGTTTGAACGACCATTTGCACCGAAAACTCCTTCACCACCTTTATCTCATCTTCCCGAAATATCCTTAATCATGTCTTCCACTGAGGTAGCCCAGGAATTTGAACAACCACTATCTGTTGGCATTTCTTATTTGAGACCTATAGCTGTTGGTGAAATGCCCTCATTATCCGATCCTTCCCTTGTTTTACCAGGAGAGGCCGCTCACTCAGTCACTGATCATACTCATATTCTTGAAGATCAAATAGAAGAAGAAGATCTGTAAGAAGACCACAAGAAGATGTAGATGGTTAAGGAGAAATTAGGGTAACTAGCTAAGATAGTAGGCGGAGCTACCAGCCTGTACATATGAAACTAACTTGTGTGTAAAAGTCCTCTATGAGGCAATTTTCTTGTAAATTATAAACTGTTTTATTATCCTTGATGTGATTAAATAGTTATGTTTTATTTGTTGTTGATGATTATATCTTGTTGATGATGCATATTAAAACCCCTTTCCTTTGTTGATAATTTATTTACTGTTGTGAAAATAATAAATTTCTTTTGAAGCAAAATGCCTCCTCGAAGAAGAAACCAGAACATGGAAGAAAGAGCAAGTCAAATTACTCCTCAAAACCTTCCTGAACAAAACCTTTATGATCGTGAACCCTCTTCCGAATGTAAAATAGCGAACTTTTTCTTCGCCGAACCCACCTAACTTCACAGGTGCTGGTAGTCCCGCCGAAGCAGAAGAATGGGTAAGAACTGTGGAGAGGATTTTTAAGTTTTTGGAATGTAGCGATCGTGAATGCTTGCTATGTATAAACTTTCTCATGAAAGGACCCGCAATTTTGGTGGGAGGCCGACGTAAAACTCTCACCCGTAACAAATGGCGAACTTTACTTGGGAATGTTCAAGGAAGAATCAGATGCTAAGTTCATTCCTCGAGTTATAGGAAGCGAAAGAGATTGAATTCATGAATTTGAAACAAGGAAATAGAAGTGTGGCTGAGTATGACCGAGAATTCTGTACATTATCTCGGTATGCACCATACAAAGTGGAAACTGATGAAAAGATGGCTGAGATGTTCCGCTCCGGATTAAGACCTAAATCCGGATTATTTTAGCTGCTCAACCACCCATGTCTTACACAAAGACTCTTAATCGTGCGTTAGACATGGAAATGGAGATACAAGCAGAGAAGAATGCTATCGAGTCAAATAAGAGTGTACCACAAGGAACTGTACCATTAAGATCCTCTCAAATGGAACAAAGATATAAAGGAAAAAGAAAATGGGAGACGCGAGGAAATCCAAACAAAAGGCCGTTTCAGAGGCAGGGACCCACGGCGTCGAGATCATTCCGACCACCAACTCTTGGACAACCATTCTTTTCTCCGAATCGATAAGACCACCCATGTGTCCACAAAGCAACCGCACATTTCGTTTATGTAGAAGTGGGAGCAATACTTGCTATTCATGCGGACAATATGGTCACTTTACTCGCTTGTCCATATAGATGTAATGTGGCCGGAGAGGAGAAAGAGGAAAATCTTCTCGACTGCTCGTAATGTGAAAGCAATGACAGGATATCCACAACCACCTCGCTACCAACTTCCTCCACCACTGTGATTGCAACCGCAGAGACTTCACCAAGAAAGGCCATCTCAATCTCTACAAGTTCAACCTCAACATCGCAGTGTATGCTTTGAAATGTAGCAACGAGAAAAGAGCACGGAAATCTAATGTATGGCCCAATAAAAGGTGTACCTGTTATAGTTTTGTTTGATATGGGAGCATCGCATTCTTTCATTTCTACCGCATGTGTAGATAATCTTGAACTTCCCGTAGAATCATCTGAAGTAGGTCTCAAAGCGCTTACTCCAATAGGTGGGGCGACAGTAGTTGATAAAGTATGTCCTAACTTAGAATTTGAGTTAGGATCACTTCAGTTAAAAGCTGAATCATTACGCCTATTATGCATGTGGGACGAGATATTATCTTGGGTATGGATTGGTTAACAAAGAATTTTACAACGATTCGCTAGAAGAACGAAATCGCATTTCAACCACCGTGAAAAGAACCCACGTGCTTTTATGGAATCGATGAGAGAAGAAGAAGGGTGCTCATGATATCGCCTCGCAAGCGTAAAGGTTGATAAGATGTAATAAAAATCGTGCCTATCTTGTATGCCTAAGCAAGGAAAATAAGAAGGATAGGAAAATTGATGATGTACCAGTGGTTCGAGAATATCCAGATGTATTTCAAGAAAAGTTACCCGGTGTACCACCGGATCGATAATTGGATTTCGCGATCGATCTCGAGCCAGGATCTGCGCCAATTTCCAAAGCACCATATCGGATGGCCCCGAAGGAATTACAAGAATTGAAAGTCCAATTACAGGAACTTTTGGACTTAGGATTCATTCGACCAAGCGCGTCACCTTGGGGAGCACCGGTGTTATTCGTCAAAAAGAAGGATGGCACCTTAAGGATGTGCATTGACTACCGAGAGTTGAACAAGGTGACGTTGAAGAACAAGTACCCTCTTCCTAGAATTGATGATTTATTCGATCAATTAAAAGGAGCTAGAGTATTTTCGAAGATTGATCTGAGATCGGGTTACCATCAAGTGAAAATCAAACCCGAGGACATACCTAAAACCGCTTTTAGGACCCGATACGGACACTACGAATTTGTAGTGATGCCGCTTGACTAACCAATGCTCCAAATTGTGTTCATGGATCTCATGAACCGAGTATTCCATGAATATCTTGATAAATTTGTGTTAGTGTTCATCGATGATATTCGATTTATTCAAAGAGCGAACAAGAACAGGAAGCATATTTGAGAATCGATTGAAAAACTAAGGATGCAACAATTATATGTTAAAGTTAGCAAATGTGACTTCGGCTAAAAGAAGTCAATTTCTGGGCATATAGTTTCACCAAGGAATTAAAGTGGATCCCGCCAAGGTCCAAGCGATGCAGAGTGGAAATCACCTACGACTCGAACGAGATTCGTAGTTTTCTGAGCTTAGCCGGATATTATAGAAGATTTATCAAGGATTTTCCAAAATTGCTAAGCCAATGACGCAATTGTCAAGAAAGGGTAAAATTTTAATGGACCCCTAATGCGAAGACGCTTCAAGAACTCAAAGAAAGATTGACCAACGCCCTATCCTAACTATACCGATCCGAGAAAGATTATACCATATACACGGATGCGTCGAGAAATGGAATAAGATGCGTTTAATGCAAGAAGGAAAGGTCGTCGCATCGCTTCACTTACGCTTGAAGATTTATGAACACAACTATCCCACTCACGATCCGAACTCGCAGCGATGGTTCATGCTTTAAAAATCTGGAGACATTATTTGTACGGATCAAGGTGCGAGATTTTCACGGATCACAAAAGTCTGAAATATTTCTTTGAACAAAAGATTTGAATATGCGACAACGAAGATGGCACGAGTTGGTCAAGGATTACGACTGTGAAATTAAGTATCATCCAGGAAAAGCTAATGTCGTAGCAGACGCTCTGAGTAGGAAAAGTCAGGAGAAATTAGGAACTCTTTTGACGGACCAAGGAGAATTATTAAAAGAGTTCGAGAGAATGAAGCTGGAAACTGTGCTACCTCCTCAGAACATTCAAGGAATTGAAGCCTCATTAGTGGTACTTCCGGTTTAAGAGCTCGATTATTGAAGGGCAAAGAAGAGATAAACAACTCGAAATTCAGCGTGCAAAGATTCGAATGGAAATTTTCGAAATATCATGAAGTGGGGATAATGCGATTATGCTTGGTAATCGCATATATGTACCTAACGATGCAGAATTGAAGAATGAAATTATGAATGAAGCTCATAAAGTTCCATATGCAGCACATCCCGGAAGTACAAAGATGTATCAGGATCTCAAACAAAAGTTCGTGTGGACGGGAATGAAACAAGACATTGCCTCCTATGTCGAACGGTGTTTAGCATGCCAACAAGTAAAAGCTTTGCATCAAAGACCATACGGAAAGTTACAACCTCTCGAAATTCCAGAATGGAAATGGGATCACATTGCGATGGATTTTGTAAGTGGATTACCCAAATCTAGACGAGGGAATACGGCCATATGGGTAATCATTGATCGATTAACCAAGAGCGCTCATTTCATTCCAATTCCGATCACGTATGGAGCAGATAAATTGGCACAGATTTATGTTCGGGAAATTGTTCGTCTACATGGAGTGCCGGTCTCAATTATCTCGGATCGTGATGCTAAATTCACCTCTCGATTTTGGACTACTTTTCAAAAAGAATTGGGTACTCGGTTAAATTGTAGCACCGCTTTCATCCCAGCATGACGGTCGATCGAGAGAACAATTCAGACCTTGGAGGATATGCTCAGAACCATAGTGCTTGATCGGGGAGATCAATGGGAACAAGTTCTACCCTTGATAGAATTTGCTTACAACAACAGTTATCAAGCTACGATCGGCATGGCTCCTTATGAAGCACTTTATGGTAAAAGTGCGAGATCACCTCTCAGATTGGGACGAGGTAGGAGAACGGAAGATTCTCGCCCTAAGCGATCAAGAAATGGTTCAAATCGTCGACAAATAAAACAAAGAATGAAAGAAGCTCAAGACCGACAAAATCATATGCCGATAATCGTAAATGTAATTGAAGTTTGAAACAGGACAAAGTTTTTCTCAAAGTTTCCCAACTAAAGGAATCCATCGTTTGAATAAAGGAAACTTAAACCAAGATTTCTGACCTTATGAAATCTTGGAGCAGGTTGGGCTCAGAGCCTATAGGTTAGCGTTGCCTCAAACTTCGCTAACGTACATGACGTTTTTTACGTATCTCATTTCGAAAGTATGTATATGACCCACAACATATTCTTCATTATGATAAAATAGTTCCTGATGCTGACTTAAGTTATGAAGAAGAGCCTGAAAGCATTCTGGATCGAAAAGAACAGAAGTTAAGGAATAAAATTATTCCTTTAGTAAAAATTCAATGGAAGCATCATGGTCCAGAAGAAGTGACATGGGAACTGGAAGATCAAATGAGAGAAAAGTACCCCAACTTGTTTAATACTAGATGAAAATTTTGGGGACGAGATTTCTTTAAGGGGGAGGGAATGTAGTAGCCCAAAAATTTTATAGTAATTAATAAAGTTTAATTAAGTATTATTAAAGACTTAAAAGCTATTCAAGCCTTAAGAATTGTGAAATTCAATATAGTGAAATATTAATCGGATGACTCGATTAATTTTGAACTTGAATATATGGAATCGAAAAATGTAGAGAATTATTAGAAATGAGTATATTTGCGATAAAATGTGAATTTTGTGATTATTAGAATATGTTTGTATGAAAAATGTTATTTATTCGAAAATAAGCTATAAAATGCTGTAATTATTTTTATATGGATATTTTGTTATAAAATGGAAGGAATTATTATTCAAAATGTTAAATTATGTGAATAAATTTATTTTAGCAATAAATAATGATTAAAGAATTTATTTATGTAAATTTCGAAAATTTAAGAAGCATTATTGAAATGAATTGAATTTTATTAAATAAAGTGATTTAAATGATGTTATATGAATCTAAATTAAATTATGAATATAAGTTGTATTAGATTTTATATTATAATTGAAATATAATCCTACTAAGTATATTATATTAAAGTATGGAATTAGTAAAAGTTGGGGTGCAATTATAAATATTTTTGAAATTTGTGTTTAATTATCTAGAAATTGGAAATAAATGTACATTAAATTGAAATTTACATTCTAGAAACTTGATACATGAAATAAATCATCTTCCTCCCCATTTTTGCTCCCAAATTTTCGACACACACACACACTTTCACACACAAAACTCTACCTTCACTTTTAATACATAATTAAGCTTGAGAATTAAATAGAAATTGTTCCTAGCAAGGTAAATACTTCATTTATGCAAAGTTTTAATTAATTAAATTGATGAATTTTATGTTTGAATGCTTATGAATTTTCGAAAATTTGAAGGTTAGGGTTATGCTTGATTTGTTTAAATTTTGTTATATGTATTGATTTAATTATGTTTATGGAGTTAGATTAACATGTGTTATGGAATTAATTTTTAAATTCATGAAATTGAAAAATTAAAGAATCTAACCTAAACCCTAATTTTGAATATGACTCATATGTTATGATATGATTGAATTAAGCTTGAATATATGTTTAGGGATGATTATAAACATCATATAAATGAAGAAATTAAAAATTAAACTAAGCATGTTTAATAGGTGAAAATTTCGAAAATTTTAAGGTGTAGGAACTTAATGATTTTGATTTTAATTGATCTATTTAACTTGATAATTATGATTAGAGATATAAATAATGTATAAAATGAATTTATAGGAATTTAATTCAAACATATACTAATTATTCAAAAATTTCGAAAATGAAGGGCAAGCTTTGAACTTTGATTTCTTGATTTTATTTGATGGATTTGAATTGATATTTGTAATCTATGATAAAAATAAGGCCTAAATAGAATTTATGGGAATTTTTGAACATAGGTATCAAAAGTTAGAAAATTTAAAGTTTAAACTAAAGTTATACTTATAAGTGATATAGGTGATCTATGATGGAATGAATCATGAAATTATGATTATTAATGTTAATTGAGTATAAATATATGATACTTTATGTTTAATGGGTTGTAGATATTAAAAATATTGAAATGTATATATATATATATATCGAGTTAAATCGCCTTAGGCGATTAACGTTGAATTAGATGTAGTCTTGTATAATGTTCTTAAATGTATGTTTGATGATATGATGATGATATTGAGGAGTTTGGGATGATATTGGTGTAGTTTGGTGTATTTGGGCCGTACACATTCTAGACGTTACTCTGCCGAAATTTCGGTAGAATTAGACATTAATAAGACATGTTAGATGTTAATTGATAGTTATCAATATATATAGTTAAGTTGGTAAGAAATATTTCTAAGATTTATCATAATTCTATGTTTTAAGGATCAAGCAAGGGATCGAGAGAAGTAAAGACGAAGAATCGAACCATTGATTAAGCGCCACAAGGTGGGTAATGTCTCTCAAAGTTATATTAAGCAAAAAGAATTTATGTTATGCTTGAACTTGTTTTATTATGAAATTACTTTCAATCACCACATGATGAATAAGTTGAAAATAAATGTTTTACCACATTGTGGGTATGACGGCAATTACCTATCTGCGGTAGGAAGATGTTAATTATCGCGCACGGTAGATGGCTGTGAGCTTGCAAATGTAGGCCGGCCATGGTATTGGGAAGGAGGTCTACTTCCCTTTACCGTATGACGTAGATAGGGTATGACCTTAGTTGCTATCTTTCGGGACCAACTCGGGTATGTTATGCCGGTATGTTTCAAAATAAAGTGTGGTGACATGTTATTATGTGAAAGTTTTCTTATGAATCACTAATTTAATTGTCTTATGAACTGCTATTTGAAAGAAAGGTTTTCTTGAATAAAATGATTAACTTTGAAAGATATATTGGCATTATCCACTGAGTACTTTCTGGTACTCATGCCCTCCAAAATGTTTTTATTATGCAGGTTGAGTATGAAGAAGGTGTGGCAGGGAAACTGAGCTGAGATATCGTTTTGATCTTTTTACTTTGTTTGGTTATGTCTGAATATCATGTCTTCATACATGATATTCATTGATCTTCCGCTGCTGGAACCTTGAAACTTTGAAACCATACTTTTGATAAACCGTGTAAATATTTTTAAATTTCTATGTATATATGGTGAGGTTGTGTCCTCATTTTGATCATTATTGTGGTTGGATATTTTCTGAATGCAGGTTGGCTTATTCCATTTTCAAACGTTATGCTATCCGTTTGTTTTTTTTAAAAATCTATTTCCTAAAATCAATTGTTATTAAGAGATTATCGATTATTAAACCAGTCACGGCCTGATTATTTGGTTAATTAAGTAATTAAATAGTCGGGTCGTGACACTACCCCAAGAAGAGCACAAAAAACGGGCTCGTCACTGACCCTCGTGAAGAACCTAGAGCTCGGTGACTTTACGTTGATCTAAATCTCGATATGGTTTTAGGTGAGTATGAGTTGCTGACCATCACTTTGACTTGTTATGGGTGAGGGTTACATGAGATAACCCAATATCCGTTTAGGATAATGACGTCCCTTAAGGAGCTCAAAAGGTTTATTATACTAAACCCTGCAAGTTGAGTTATCTCACGTACAATAATAAAGTTGAGTGGTACTACTTAAGAAATTAAATAGATTAATTATTTTAAGCAGTCAGAACGCTATAAATAATTAATGGATGTGCGATATCTTAAATACGGGATTCATGAAGTCTAAGTGCAAGCCCCGACTCAACTTCGAAATAAAGGGTAAGTCAAAGATTTATTCTCTAGTGGCATGAATAAATGTTTATAAATTAATTTATGTTCTCGGCTGAACATAAGATAATTAATATATTTGAGGTTCATCTTTATTTCTTGCATTTATCTAGGGCTGAGCATTCGGTCGGCTCGGTTGAAAATCGAACAAAAAATCCAAAACCGAAAAAACCGAACCGTTTAAAAATTTCATCCGAACCGAACCGAATTTTTACTCAAACCGAACCGAATTTTAAACTTCGGTTTCGGTTCGGTTTTTGGTTAACCGAACTTTTAATAAATTAATATGTATATATATATATATATATATATATATATATAATTTAATTTAATAGGGTTTAATATTTTAATAATTGTAGGGAAATCTGATTTTAACCCTCTCCCGATGATCTATCATGGATGTTTAATTCACCATACATTTATTATATTCCTAGCATGCACCTATATAATTAATTGCAACACGTTGGTGTTTTCTCGTGTTTGCCTGCGAATTTGACAGGAATGAATTGGATCAAGACTCGTGCTTTGATCTTCTGGACTGTATCCCGATTGCCTAAACTCCAATGTCGAGTGAGGACAATCTATGGAGAGTGCTATGAAAATTCGTCTTTCTTTCTCTTCACAACTTTCGAAATTTTGGAGAATTATGAATAGTCCAATCCTTTGATTTTCTCTCACCTTATATTTATAATGCAACCCTAGATCCCATATGGATAGGATCTCTGCATATCTAATAAATATAATAATATCTCTTAAGATAGATAGGATCAAACAGAGTCCCAGTGGGACTCTGTCACTCTAAGGGAGAGGGGACGAAAATTCTCAAGCTCCAGGCCTTGATGGGCCAGTCCAGGGATCAAATGTAAGGAATAAAGATGGGCCTCAAATAAATTAATTATCTTATGTTCAGCCCAGAACATAAATTAATTCATAAATATTTATTCATGCCACTAGAGAATAAATGCCGATTTACCCCTTTATTTCCGAAGTTGAGTCGGGCTCGCACTTAGACTTAATGAATCCCCGTATTTAAGATATCGTATGTCCTTTTATAATTTACAGCGTTCTGACTGCTTAAAATAATTAATTAATTTAATTCCTTAAGTAGTAGCACTCAACCTTATTATTGTACTTGAGATAACTCAAACTGCAGGGTTTAGTACAATAAACATTTTGAGCTTCTTAAGGGGACATCATCATCCTAAACGGATACGGTGACTCGACATAGATAACTAGCATGACATACAAGCACTGCCACCACCCAAGATGCAGAGAATATTAGGTTATCTCATGTAACCCTCACCCATAACAAGTCAAAGTGATGGTCGAACTCATACTCACCTAATACCTTATCGAGGTTTAGATCAACGTAAAGTCAACGAGATCTAGGTTCTTCACGATAGTCGATAGAAGAACTCATCTTCAGTGATCCATCAATACGCCGAGACGTATCTAGCATGACAAGCAACTAAGTCAAGTCACTTCTTATCTATACATGAGCTTTATACCGACAACCGGTCCTCAAGTTGTCTCACCATGATTCTTTTTATATCTCATTAAACTCGACCAATCATACAAACTTCGTGATCTACAACACAATCGTATGATCTAGCTTATATATGAGATAAAGGACATACATATGCAATCATGTAAGAATTCGGATAGAGATTGTAATAGTGGTAATGTGAAACATTGTATACAAACTCAACCAAAACCGCTCCAAAGATACAAATCCAACAATCTCCTACTTATACTAAAGAAAACTTTTAGTATACAATGTGTCTCTCTACTAGCTATTACAAACAACACCATCACTTTGCTTCTCCCACTTATACAAAAGTTTCCTTTCTAAGTGGGTGCCATCTTGCGCAATCCAAGTCCTCGAATATAATCTTCGTAGACTTTTTGCGGCAGGCTCTTCGTGAATGGGTCAGCTAGGTTATCCATAGTAACAATCTTCTCAATCAACATATCTCCTCGTCTAACGATTTCTCGTATGACATGGTACTTTCTCTCTATGTGTTTGGTTGCCTTGTGGACCCGTGATTCCTTCGAGTTTGCCACTGCACCTGAGTTATCACAGTAAACTATGATACTCTTGGGCAAACCAGGTACCACATCTAGATCCATGAGGTAGTTCTTGAACCATAAAGCCTCTTTAGCAGCCTCCGAAGCGGCTACATATTCGGCTTCCATGGTAGAGTCCGCAATGCATCGTTGCTTTGCACTCCACCAGGATACGGCTCCTCCTCCCAATGTAAACACAGAGGTAGACTTTTTCTCATCACGATCAGCTTGGAAATCCAAGTCTGAATAACCCAAAGGCATTAGACTATCTGCATGGTAAACTAGCTTATAATCTCGAGTCCGTTTCAGGTACTTGAGTATATGCTTTACCACAGTCCAATGAGCTTGTCCAGAGTTAGACTGATATCTAGCTACTATGCCTACCGCATAACAGATATCAGGTCTCGTACATAGCATTGCATACATGATACTTCCTACGGCGGAAGCGTAAGGAACTTGTCTCATTTCCTCTATCTCCGTTGCAGTCATAGGTGACTGCTCCTTATATAAAGGAACAACATGCCTGAAAGGTAGGAATCCTTTCTTGACGGTCTGCATACTAAAACGAGTAATTACAGTATCAATGTAAGACGCCTGAGATAAGCTCAACATTTTCCTCTTGCGATCTCGGTAAACCTCGATCCCAAGAATGTACGCTGCATCTCCTAAGTCTTTCATTTGAAATTTATCGGATAACCAACTCTTTACATATGATAACAACTTCACATTGTTGCCAAGTAGAAGGATGTCATCTACGTAAAGTGCAAGAAATACCACATCACCGCTGACATCCAAGCGATACACACAACTTTCGCTAGCAACTGGGTAAATCCATAGACTTTACCACCTCGCCAAAGCGTAAGTTCCAAGATCGAAGCTTGCTTGAGTCCATAAATGGACATCTTAAGCTTCCATACTAGATGCTCTTCACCCTTCACCACATAACCTTCGGGTTGCTGCATATAGATGTCTCTACCTTCTTCAAGGTAACCGCTTAGAAAACGGTTTTCACATCCATTTGCCAAACCTCAAGGTTTAAGTGGGCTGCTATGGTTAGAAGAATTCATGGACTTGAGCATTGCTACGGCGAAAAGGTCTCATCGAAATCGATGCCCTCAACTGAGTGTACCTTTCGCCACAAGCCCGGCTTTAAAAGCCGAAACCTCTCCATCCGAATCTCTTCCTCTTGATACCCACTTACTACCTATGGCCTCCTTGCCATCTGGTAGAGGTGTCTTTTCATAAACATCCATAGCAGTTATGGACTCAATTTCTAAGTCTATAACGGTGTGCCATGATCTTGCATCAGTGTCTTGTATCGCCTCACTGTATGTCCATGGGTCGATTATTGCCGCTTCGCTTCACGGGACTAAATTCAAGATTCACCCACGAACATAAATCGCTCGGGTTGACGAACAACCATCCACTACGACGAGGCGCTACTGGCACAATGGCAACGGTGGGTGCAGTAACTTGTGGTTCTCTATCTTGCACAACTTGCTGGATAGGTGCCACTTGTACGGTCGGTATCTCCAGTGGGACTCGGCCCACTTCAATTTCTTGAAGTATTTGGTGTCGATCCCTCCCACTAAACACGACATCTCGTACCTTTGGTTTAATCGGTGGCGGAATACGATCATCTTCTAATTCTTGAAGAATGATTTTAACTTTGGATTTATGGTTTTTTATATAATCCTCTTCTAAGAATCGGGCATTAGTGCTAATAATGACCTTATGGTCCTTAGAACTATAGAAATAACCACCTTTCGTTCCTCTAGGATAGCCAATAAACAGCCTTGCTTCAGATCTAGCCTCCAACTTGTCAGCCTTCTTGTTCAGCAGATGTGCTGGACTGCCCCATATCCTTATGTGGTTTAAACTAGGCTTGCGCCCAAACCACAACTCGAAAGTGGTCTCATCGACTGACTTGGACGGTACTAGATTTAGCAAGTATGCCGCTGTTTCTAAGGCATACCCCCAGAACGAAATAGGCAATGTTGCATAACTCATCATTGATCTAACCATTTGTAAGAGAGTCATATTTCTTCGCTCTGACACACCATTTTGCTGTGGTGTGCCTGGTGTAGTGAGCTGGAAGGTAATCCCACACTGCACCATATAGTCCATGAACTCGTTACTGAGGTATTCGCCACCGCGATCATACCGTAGTGACTTGATACTTTTACCTAGCTTCGTCTCCACTTCCGCCTTAAATTCTTTGAATTTCTCAAAGCATTCAGCCTTGCGGTGAAGCAGGCATATGTATCCGTACCTTGATTAATCATTAATGAAAGTGAAAAAATACTCGTACCCTCCACGAGCTTGTGTGGAAATAGGTCCACACATGTCAAAATGGACTAGCTCCAACACTTCTTTGGCTCTATAACCCTTCGCTTTGAAGGGTCTGGTCGACATCTTTCCTTCTATACAAGATTCGCAGACTGGGAACGGAGTAACTGTAAGATCACCCAACACTCCATTCTTAGCCAGTCTTTGGATTCTATTTAGATTGATGTGACCTAATCTAAGATGCCAGAGAAATGTGGTGTCATCTTGCGAAGAAAACTTCATCTTCTTAAGGTTTGATGTAGATGCAACATAATTAAAGGTATTATGCTTGGCATAAATAGTATAAAGCGAATTATATAATGAGCCACCAAAGATAACTTCGTTATTTCTTATGATAGAAACACCACTATCAAAAACAACTGAATATCCATGAATAAATAGTTTGGAAACGGAAACAAGGTTCCGCCAAAATTCGGCACATATAAAACGTCTTTTAATACTAAAACTGTTCTATCAAAACATAAAGAAACATCTTCGACTGCAACGGCCTCGACTTTCGCCGCGTTGCCCATGGAGATCGTTATCTCGCCATCATGCAGCTCTCTTGTCCGCAGGAACCCCTACAAGGTGTAACAAGCATGATCAGCAGACTCAGATTCACTATCCATGAATGAGTAGAACAAGTCACTAAACATGTTTCCATTACTAAAGCAAATGGCGAACCTTGAGCCTTGAGCATAGGGCACTTGGCCTTCCAATGCCCAGTCTTGCCGCACTTGAAGCACTTGCCCCTCTCCTTTGGCTTTTTCAAGCCTCCGGTGGCAGCCATGTTCTTGCTCCCACTGGTTCATTTGCCTCTACCACCTTTGGTGCCCCTTTTTCTTCTTCCATTTTTCAACGGAAAATTTGGGCCCTTAGATGTGCTAGCAAGGGCATGTGCTCCTTTTCCCATGACACCTTCCGCGGCCACGAGATCATTTAGCAACTGACTAAGTGTATACTCGGTCTTGCTCATGATCGCGTTCACACGAAAGTTCTCAAAAGACTTGGGCAGTGTGTTGAGGATGATATCGACCTTGCCGCGTCAATACCTCCTCCCAACCGATCAAGACTATCCATGAGATGAGTCATGTGGAGACATGTTCATGGACCGAACTTCCTTCTTCCATCCCACACGCCAAGATTTCTCTCATTGTGCGGAAGCGGAGTGTCCGATCCGACTGCCCAAACTTACTCTCGAGACTTGACCATATTTCTGTTGTGTCTATCATCGATTGATGATGCAGTTGCAAGCCTTTGGACATTGTAGTCATCATATAGCATTTGTCCATATTGTTTGACTTATGCCAAAGTCTGTTTGACTCTCGCTGCTCATTAGTCGATGCGTCAGTAAGGGCATCAGATTTGGGAGTAGTAAGAACAAACATGTGTTCTTCAGCGATAAGAACATATTCCATGTTTCGTTTTCACTCGATAAAATTTGGACCGGATTGAGAATTTTGTGCGAGCATATATATAATCGGAGTAAGAGATATATCTGAAGCAATGTAAACACATAAGCATACGATCGCACATAATTGTAACAATAATATTGTAACCTTTTGATAAAACAATATTAATTGAAACCTCCAATCGCCCAAGGATTTCCACATGCAAGCCACGCGGCGTGGATCGCCACACATGAACCCCCGACCGCACTAAAATATACCTTTAAGTCGCTTAATTTCAATCCATGTCAACTTATCCTTATGACAAATGAAATTAATGATTGGACCTTACTAGACCACATCACTATCACAAGAAGGGACTTCGCGTGAAGTTGTACTTGAGGTGATGTCTAAGCAATGACCACAATTTTAACAGCAGAAAATGAATTCTTAGAATTGGCATACTCATTCGGACCATGCCGCTTCCAATCCAAATTCTTTTGTCTTCTCATTTTAAATCTATCTCTAGAGAACTTATGAAAATCGCATATGCAAGCCACGCGTGTGGATGTTTACATATGAAACTCCCACTTCTCAATAGATTAAAACTGTTTTATTTAGAAACCTCATCTAACAAACTTGTGATAAACAAGCAAGCAAGCCACGCGTGTGGACGCCACTCACAATGCGCCTCACTTTGTTTAGAGATTAAAAGTGGAGGTCTTGACATTTTAATTTTAGAAATTAATATGTCGGGTTACTTGCTTAGTCTTTTGTTTCAAAAGGTTTGTCCATGCGATCACGTAATCCTAGCATGCTTTTCTATAGAACTCAACATGTAAAACATGCTCGCAGTAATTCTAAAATATACTTGAAAACGTGATAAACCTAGCATGCTTACTATGCGATCCAATCACGAAAACATGTAATATGTTTATCACGTAATTAAACATACATAGCATGCTTCGCGATAATTTAAACATCCACGACATGCTTTGAACGATAAAATAAAATAAATTCGTTCATCGTGGTCCACTCGTGGATCCCGCTTCTGCCTAGTTTATTACATAAATTTGCAAAGTACAGATCTTCAAAATTCTGGAAAACGGGCCTCGCGTGCATGGGAACGGACCGGATACGTCAAAACTGGATTTTGGCTGAAAAAATAAAAACGGGCCGGATCGGGTCAAAAATCTGGAATCGGGTCAAAAAATCGGGTCTGGGCCGAAAAATAGGTTTGGGCCAAAACTTGGTCGGGTCGGCCCAATGTGGACTGGGCCGTGCGCTAGGGCACAGCCCACACGCACGCCCAGCCTCACATCCGCAGCCCAACCGCCCAGCTTCGTCGTCGCCCACGCTGCTGCCGAGTCGTCGAGCGCCGTCGCACAGCCTGGCCAAGAAATTTCACGCCCAGCCGAGAGCCGACGTCGACACTCGCCGCAATCTGTTGAGGCATCATGCCGAGCCCCGACGTCGCCTGCCGAGGACTACCGAGACGCTGTCGCACAACATCTCCGAAAGCTTCTGCCACCGCCGAGAACCGCCGCCGGTTGCCGAGAAATCCCAGGCGCCATCTGCCGAGCCATGCCGCCCAGCCTACCGAGAGTCGTGCTACCGAGATGTGCCGCGGATTCTGGCCGAGGGCTGCCGAGGCACCGAGAAAATCGCATCCCGCTCGCCAAAGCTCGCCGAGAAGGCGCACGTGACTCGCACGCTAAAGCTCGCTTCAGCGGCCGCTGCGGCACCCGCTTGCAAAGCTCGTGCGCCATCTCCCATTCTGCCGAGCTATCCCGCGCGACATGCCGAGGCGTGCCGAGGCATGCCGCCCGTCGCACCCGATATCGCCGAGAGCCCTACCGAGGACGTCCGATGCTGCCGAGCCATACGCCGAGACCCGTCGAGCGTGCACGCTCAGCGCCAAGGCGTGCCGAGGCATCCACGCGAGAACCGCACGCCCCGCACGCCCGGTTGCCGAGCCCGCCGCCGACTCCGCCGGTCTCGCCGAGAGTCGCCACCGCCCGCCCGATACCGCAGAGAAAACACGCGTAGCTACCGAGAGGCGTCTGCGAGCGCCGAGCACATCCGCGTGCCGTCGCCCACACACCCTCGGTCGGCGTCTTTTTCCTGTAGCCTCCTTCGCTGCGCGCGACGGACTCCATCGCCTCGCTCTTCGTGTTCTTCATCTTCGCTTTCTTTTTCTGATTAGATTTACAAGAAAAATTTAATCTAACCACGGATTTTCTCGTGGTGAAAAACAAAAATCCGACAAAAAATAAAACGAGCCACGATGAACGACAGATCCGCAATTAATCAATTGCGCATGTAATAATCAAACGTGAATTAATCCAACAGAGCCAAGATTCTGATCCCAGGCTCCGATACCAATTGTAGGGAAATCAGATTTTAACTCTCTCCCGAGGATCTATCTTGGATGTTTAATTCACCATACATTGATTATATTTCTAGCATGCACCTATATAATTAATTGCAACACGTTGGTGTTCTCTCGTGTTTACCTGCGAATTTGACAGGAATGAATTGGATTAAGACTCGTGCTTTGATCTTCTGGACTATATCCCGATTGCCTAAACTCCAATGTCGAGTGAGGACAATCTATGGAGAGTGCTATGAAAATTCATCTTTCTTTCTATTCAAAATTTTCGAGAATTATGAATAGTCCAACCCTTTGTTTTTCTCTCACCTTATATTTATAATGCAACCCTAGACCCCATATGGATAGGATCTCTGCATATCTAATAAATATAATAATATCTCTTATGATAGAGAGGATCAAACAGAGTCCCAGTGGGACTCTAAGGGATGGAGGACAAAAATTCTCAAGCTCCAGGCCTTGATGGGCCAACCCAGGGATCAAATGCAAGGAATAAAGATGGGCCTCAAATAAATTAATTATCTTATGTTCAGCCCAGAATATAAATTAATTCATAAACATTTATTCATGTCGTTAGAGAATAAATGCTGACTTACCCCTTTATTTTCGAAGTTGAGTCGGGCTCGCACTTAGACTTAACAAATCTCCGTATTTAAGATATCGTACGTCCATTAATTATTTACGCTGCTCGATCGCTTAAAATAATTAATTACTTTAATTCCTTAAGTAGTACTACTCAACCTTATTATTGTACTTGAGATAACTCAACCTGCAAAGTTTAGTACAATAAACCTTTTGAGCTCCTTAAGGGACATCGTCATCCTAAACGGATACGGTGACTGTCACGTGTAACTAGCATGACATACAAGATCGCCACCACCCAAGATGCAGAGAATCTGGTTATCTCATGTAACCTCACCCATAACAAGTCAAAGTGATGGTCAAGAACTCATACTCACCTAATACCTTATCGAGGTTTAGATCAACGTAAAGTCACCGAGATCTAGGTTTTTCACGATGGTCGATAGAAGAACTCATCTCACCGTGATCCATCATTACGCCGAGACGCACCAAGATAGACAAGCAACTAAGTCAAGTCACTTCTTATCTATACCGCACTATACCGACAACCGGTCCTCAAGTCGTCTCACCGTGATTCTTTTATATCTCATTAAGCTTGACCAATCATACGCTTGTGATCTACAACACAATCGTATGATCTAGCTTATATATGAGATAAAGGGACATACATATGCAATCATGTAAGCAATTCGATAGGAGATTATAATAGTGGTAACACGAAACATCAGTATACAAGCTCAACCAAAACTGCTCCAAGATACAAATCCAACAATAATTTAGTTATATATATATATATATATATATATATATATATATATATATATAAACTTGTTCGATTCGATCCAAACGAAATTTCGGATTACTAAATCGAACCGAACCAAAAAGTTCGATTTTATTTTTGCATCCAAACCAAACCAAAGTTTTAAAACCGATCCAAACCTACCAAATTGCTACGGTTCGGTTCGGTTATTCCGCTTGATTCGGTTTTGCTCACCCCACATTTTTCCCTCAGTGGCCCATCATGCCCGGAGTCGCATGAAATTTCGTCCACCATGATAGAGTCCCACCGCGACTGCTCGATTATCTCTATCCAAAAGATATGATTATATTTGTTAGATATGCAGAGATTCTATTCTAATAGGTTTCTAGGGTTGTATAATAAATATAAGGTGAGAGAAAATCAGAAAATGACTAATCCTAAGAGAAGAAATTTTCGAAAATATACTATTCCAATAGTTGGGATTTTCGAGAATCTCAAGGTGTGGAAGATGGTGAAATTTGCAGTATTCTCCATAGATTGCTCTCACTCAGCATTGGAGTTTTGGCAAACGGGATACAGTCCATAAGATCAAAGCACGAGTCTTGATCCTCTTCTTTGTCTGTCAAATTCGCAGGTAAACACGTGAAAATACCAACAAGTTGCAATTAATTATATAGGTGCATGCTAGGTGTATAATCAATGTATGGTGAATTAAACATCCAAGATAGATCTTCGGGAGAGGGTTAAAATCAAATTTTCCTATAGATACATGGAAGCTCCTATCACTTTTCATATCAAAGTGGCCAAAAAATACTTCGGTACATCAAAGTGATTGGGCCGGTGATATTAAAAGTCAAAAGAGTACAACCGAATTTGTGTTTTTTGTGAGAAATTCAGCATTTATTTAGAATTCAAAGAAATAATCTATTTTGACTTTGTCTACATGTATACCGGAGTTCGTTGTAGCTACTCTTCTGCTTCTCATGCTTTGTGGTTGTGAAGTTTGTTCTAAGAACTCAATTTACCACAAGAAGGTCTGACGTAGATATATGTTGATAACAAGTTCTTTATTTCATTGGCCAAGAATCTGGTGCTTCATAACAAAGCATATTGATACAAGGTATCATTTTATTCGAGAACACATATTCAAGAAAGAAATGGAGCTTAATGTGAAGACACATGATAAAGTTGTGGATATCTTTACGAAACCATTGAAGTTTGAAGACTTTCAAAGATTGAGAGAATTGCTTAGAGTCATGAAGAAAATTTCAAATCAAGGGGAGTGTTTAAATAATAATATAATTTAGAAATTTATGTTATGAGGGTCTCCTTAATTGAAAGTAGATGAAAGGTTTCATTTTGGAGCTTATAAATACCACGTTGAATCAAAAGAAATGATGAATAATACTCCACCAAAATTTCATAAAGTTTACAGGTTTCCTCCATATTTTTCCTCGTGTTTTATTCCTTTAACTCTCCACATTCAAATAATTAGTATATTATAATGGATATTCTAAATTCTGAATTAAAGTGGTTAAGTTATATATACCATTTTAATTTCCTATAAATCTTACACTTAACAACAGAAACCACCTAAAGAACACATTGTAAGCTCAAGATGTGTGACACGTGGATGCATCATCGTCCTCTTCATTGATTTAGTTATGATAATGACCTCCTGTGTGACCCTCGATTTGGATACAAGCAAACTTCTTCCTGTGTGTTGAATCTATATGAATTTGGGTTTTTTATATTCTTACTCGACATATATATATTTGCATGTAATAAAGTCGCTTACCAGAATACATTAATAACATTCAAAGTCATATATACAAACTCTCGAGCTTCGTTCAAACACCAGCAGCGTTATCTCGTGTGCAAAGAATAGGTGTTAAGGTATGCCGTGGACATATCATAATGTCTTATGTTGAGTCACAATATTGATTTCTTGAGGTAGATATAAAAGCTCGGTTGTAAGCAGATCAACGTCATTCATTCTTATCATTTTGTATGATGGAATTGCAGCTAGAATATAGAGAGAAAAAAGAGAGAGTAGAAGCCATTGTTGAAGGCTTAGGAAGCTACAGAGTTTCTTCTCAATTCTGTAAATTTGTGTACACGTTCATCTTGAATAGAAATCTGTCATTTACTCTCCCGCGGATGTAGGTTGCTTCACAGTGACTGAAGCACATTAATTCTTCGTATTCTTGTTATTGGCTATTGTGATCTCTTTTGTGTTCTTGATGATTCCAACAAATGGCGCCGTCCCTGGGAAACGAATCCACAATGACTTTGAAAAAGTTTGATGCAGAAAAGTTCACATTATGGAGGATCAAGATGAAAGCCTTGCTGATCCAACAAGGATTGGCTGAGGCGTTGAAGGGCGATGCAAATCTTTCAGCAAAGATATCAAAGGAAGATAAAGCAAGATATTTAGAGAAAGCACACAGTGCGATTATCCTGTTCCTTGTTGACAAAGTCTTGAGGGGTCTCCAAGGAGAATAGCACTACTGGGGTTTCGACGAAGCTCGAGAGTTTATATATGAAAAAGTAACTTGCTAACCGTCTCTATATGAAACAGAGATTGTATTCATATAAATTGACCGATTTGATAAAAATATCATAGATCAATTGGATGAATTCAACAAGATGGTGGATGATCTCGAAAATATCGAAGTAACAATAATAGATAAAGATAAGGACATTATCTTGTTGAATGCTCTGCCTAAAACTTTTGAGCATTTGAAAGATGCAATGTTGTATGGTAGAGAAACCACAATTACTGTGGATGAAGTTCTATCAGTCCTGAAGGCTAAAGAATGCATAAGTTATCAAAGGTGAAACAAGAACCTGTAGTTGAAGGTTTGGCTATTAAGTCAAAATCGAACAAAGGTAAATCCAAAAAATTTGGACTTGAAGGGTGAAGATGAGAAGGAGACTCGCAAATGCCACCACTGAAGAAGCCTGGGCAACTTAAGAAAGATTGCTTTTCCATCCGGTTCCAAAACAACTTGGGTGAAAGAGGGTTCTACCGGAAAACCATGGATTGGAAAAGGGAGCAAGCTCTGAAGAACTAAGAAATCAGACACAGCAGAAGGTTCTAAATGTGGAAAAGGGAGCAAGCTCTGGGTGTACTTTTCATATGTGCCCAAATAAGTCTTGGCTCAAGGACTTGAAGATGGAAGATCTGATACTTGGAAATGAATTTTGTCACATGTTACAACACGGGTTTATTTAAATATGTATTCATTCATTCATAGCAATATCACCGATTTTCATACATTTCATCGTATACACGACGGCATATACCAAATACATATTATACTAATTCCGCGTGTCAAGCACGAAACTAATTAGATATACGTACGTACACACAACATAACAATATTTTGAGTATATCATAACCAATACAATTTTCACCTTATTAAATTCTAAACAACCATTTCTAGATGAGATTTATATAAATACCCAAGCAAATGAAAACAGAATCCACGTACAAGAACAAAGCTCAAATCCTCACGAAAATCACAAACGAAGACTAGAAAGCATGGCCTCATTAAAACCTCTAAGATATATAACTCATAGTACGAAAAAAATAATATCCGTGTAGAATAAAATCACTGAACTAAGTAAGTCTAGAATAAATCATCCAGAAGCATCCTAAGTAACTAGATCAATAATATAAGATTGCAGAGAAAAGAAGAACACTTGAGACGTGCATGCAACAACAAGACTGCATGCAGCTCGAAGGGGGCAAGAAACATAACCTGCAACCTCAAAAAAAACAGAACGACCTTACAATGAGTCCAGCTTAATTTATTAAAACCTTACCAAGCGACAAATCCCGGAGGAGAAGCTACCTAGAGAAAATGGTAATGATAATCAGTTCCTCTCCACAAAGGGAATGCTGATCAACCTGTGAGGGTGTTTGGTTTGATTGATAAGGCAATGCTAAACCCTAAAATATTTTTGGTCATATTTTCTTCGACTTTTTGTATTTTTGCTATACTATAAGGGCAATTTCGGTACTATACTACATTTTAGTTATAATCCTTCAATTTTACACCACAATCAATCAATCAATCCAAACACATGACTAATGCAAATAGTCTCATCTTACTCTATCATATCTATCTTATTTATCTCATCCACCAAACCAAACGCCCCGTAAATTGACAGCAGAAGAGTTCCCTTTAAGAGTACGAAATCGTTGGCAAAAGCATCGAATGAAAATAAAAACATAGTCTTATTTGAATGGTTGTAATAATATTGAAAATGTGAAGAATGAAATTAGTGCAAGCATGCATTACCTGAGTGAAGACTATATTAGTGGTCCTGGATGAGAATTGAAGGGACATGGCGGACTTTGTGGAGATCATGGCCTGATGGCAATACCTTCTTTCCCAATTCTGGCATTCTACTAATTATGAGTTTTTGAAGAGTAGAAATGTGTGTTAATCCATCGGGAAGCTTCTGTAATTGGGAACAATTAGAGATCTGTAATTCAGAGAGAAGAGGCATGGCTCCTGCCTCCACTCTCCACTCCCTCAACTTTGGTAAATATTCCATTACAAGCCTCTTGAGGCGAGGAAAACTAATTGATGGACACGTCATCTCCTCCCCAACAAATGATGACCAGTATAAAATCAATTCTCTCAAGCATTGAAGCTTTCCCAGTATTCCCATTGGATCATCCTCCATCTCGCTGTTTGAGAGGATCAACATCGTAAGTTTTGAGCTCATCAAGTCGCTACTGCACTCTGCTAGCACCTTCCCTATCTTCACACGAATCCTCAAATAATAAAGATTAGGACATGTGAATGCCTTCTTCAACCCCTCATTTGTTCTTAAATGGCAATCCTTTTCGATTATAACCTCACAAAAAGCTAACTTGTTCGGGTATGTAGCAATGAAATTTGTGATGGCTGACAAGCTTTCATGGTCGTGTATTATTGCTGAAAAATGTCGGAGATTCTTCATTCTCCCAATACATTTTAATTCATGCACTCTACTGTCCAACCATAGTAGACTCTCCAACTCATCCACTCCCTCATCCAATGTTAATCTATAATTCCCAATTATTTCCACGTCATAATACGGAAGAATCAAGTGTTTTAATCTGAACATCTTCTTTATAACATTTGGAATCCGAACATTCCTTGAGCTACCTAAATCAAGGTATCCTAAGTACACCAGATTCCTTATCGACCAAGGTAGCTTATCAACTTCACATTCAAGTAAACGCAAACTTCGAAGGTGAACAAGATTAGTGATTCCTGTCGGTAACTTTCTTCCTGCAAATTTAAATCTCACGATGACCAAATCTCTCAGCAATTTGAATTTTTGGAAATTCACTATGCCTTTTGGTGGAAATTCAACAACATTTGAATTTACGCGATTCAGTATTCGAAGAGACCTCAAATGTTTGCTAGTTTCTTCTCCACAAGTGATTGTAAGCTCGTCATGTTCTGGTTCGACTTCTCTCTTGAAATGAATAGCCAAATGTTGTATTTTAATATGTGAGGAAGTTTCCCGAAGTAAGGTACTGAATTTCCCACGTTGGTACTCCAAAATCTTCACACCGAATTCCTCCTTTTTCCCCATTTTTAAGCATAGTTCCCGTATTACATCATGAAGTTTGCAGCTCTTATATTTTCTTGTTGGGGTGACATCATCATAAATTTCAACTTGGACGATGGACCTCGAGACCAAATCACTTAAGTAGGCCTCAGCGATGTCCAATAACTTTTCCCAGAAAGCAAGGCTTCAAGTAATAAGGTAGACTTTCGTAGCTTAAATTTAGCACTCCATCAATCTCATTTTCATCTCTATATATGAACATATTCATATTCTTGTTTACCAACTCCCACTCCGTCATCGAACTTTTCTTTCTCAAGACCCCGCCAAGTAATGAAATTGCCAACGGCAAATAGCCACATTTCCGTACCATTTCTATACCAACTTTGTCGAATTTTTCTTCACATGCAAATTCTGTATGTGTTGAAATAATGAATGTCAATCAATTGAATAGTCAAACTAATTACGTGAAGAATGCACCTAAATTTTCTAATTTAAACACTCGTAACAAATTTGGTAGATAATCAATTTGCAAACTAAAAGTCTATTTCAACTAGAGATCCACTTCAATCCAATTTGCGTAGTATTTAACATACTTACGGTAGGTGTAATAAAGAAACTCACACACTTGCGAAGAGTAATGATAATATATAACTGACCTGGAATATTGCTATGAGGGAATGCTTTCTTCTTGAGTAGTTCCAAAGCATCTTCCATATTTAGAAGCCCAAGTTCTACTGGGAATCCAATCTCCGCAACCTCTTCTTCGCGCGTGGTGATCAATACTTTGCTTTGCAGATTCTGGACAAGAAAGGCATGCTTCAACCCATCCCAATGAGAAACTTTCCAGAGATCGTCTAAAACAATGAGGCATCGCTTCTCTCTTTGTATCTCGCATAGTCGCTCCATCAACTCCATGTCGCTTAGCCTTGAAATGTCCTTCCTCTTTTGAAGGTCTAGCTGCTTCACAACATCCTCCAAAACTGATCGGATTTGGCATTGCTGAGTAATACAAACCCACGCAGAAAGATGAAAGCAACCATATTTGGTCTGAGTCACGTCGTTGTAGACCTTTCTGGCGATGGTGGTCTTGCCTGAACCGCCCATGCCCCATACTGAAATAACTCGATGCTCTCTGTCATTGACCAGCAGAGAAACAAGCTGCTTCAGCTCATCCTCCATTCCCACAAAGCAGTCGTCAATCTCGAAATGGGGAAAGGTTTTCCTCAACCAATTTTGGTTGTCGTTGGAGGCCGAGCTTTCCCTTCCATCTAGATTGATGATGCTCCTCGTTATGCCATTTTCCTGCATCTCCTTGCTTATCCTTGCAAGCTCGGATTTAATTTTTGAAATCTCGGAGCCTTCTTGGTGGAGGGAGCAGCCTTCTTCTAGGATACAAGAACATCTGCGGACGAGCTTTCTGAAACCTCGGCTTCTCATTGAAGACACTCGAGCTGCGTGTATTTCAATGGCAGCTTCGGCTCTGTATGAAAGGTCTCTGATCTCCGAAATCCAATTGAAAATGGTTTTGTTTTCATGCCGTCTTCCGTCAGCATCTTGGAGGAGACACTTGATCTCTTTCAGCTGCGTCTCAAGCGCCTTCACTTCATCGTCCACACCAGATAACAGCCTTCCTTCTGCCAACACCAAATCACGAATTTGTTTCAGAGCAAAAGTGACAGCCGCTTCTGCCATTGTAACAATTCGAGGTAGGCTTCAATTTCCTTTATTGGTGTATCAGACAGAACTGATATGCTAAAGCTAGATTTGAGGAATGAGGATAATGGGGTCGTGGCACTAAATAAAGGTGGCGGTCCCCTTCACCAATAGTTTTTGATCTAAATTTCTAAGCTCTAATTATTTGTGTGACTCCCAGTGGATCAATGGTTTTTAGCTGTCCAAGGAAAATTCTACGAGACCTTCATTGGTTGGAGTAGGTTAGAAATTTTTTGTTTTCTTTGACTTCCTCAATATACAGTCATGATCACTAGGAAATGAAATCTTAAAATTTTATAAATTCTAATTACGAAAAAATCAATCATAATTTTGAAGTATTAATTAAATTTGGAAATTAATAACTAGAAAAAACAATTATGTATCCCAAGTATAAGCAACCCTTATTAACAATTGTAAAACCAAACTGAAATTAAAAATAATAATAAAACAATTATTAAAAAAACAGGTCATATAAATTCTCATTGGTTCTAGTAGATATGTCAATTCACGATTTTTTTGTAAAATTTAAATTGTCTTATTATGTAGTTAATAGGATCGGATGCCTCACTCTTGCTTCCTTCTATATTCATCATCCTTTTGCCTGACTAAATGGATTGTCATGATGATGGCGATACCTTATTGCATATGGCAGTCGCGGGGAAAAAGTATGAGGTTTGTGATATCATTTATTTTTCAATCCAAAATTCAACATATCTTGTCTGGCTGAAGCGTGATCAGTTCATGTTCAGTTGGATCTTAGCGTCTATAACTCCACCTATGATGAGTTACATTAGAAGGTGCACTACAGCAGCTCAAATCTGGAATGTGTTTCAAACTCTCTTCCAATCACAATCCAAAGCTCGTGCTATGTAGTTGCGACATCAACTCCAAGTAATGAAGAAAGGCGACTTGTGTATTGATGAATACATACTGAAATTCAGAGATCTATCTGATCAATTGTTCAGTATTGGTTAAAAAATCTCAGAAGGTGATCTTATCTCATATATCCTTCAAGGTTTAGGAGCTGAATTTGAAAGCATTAATGTTTTGCTCTCATCAAAATGTTGATGATATGACCCTACACGAAGTACAGTTTGCTCTGCAAACACATAAACTTCGTCTGCAAAATCAGGCAACTATATCTCAGTCTACGGTTGCAAATTTGGCATTTCAACCACAAGCGAATGTTGTTTATCAGCAATCCTACGGGTATAATCGTGGCCGAGGAGGATATCGGGGAAGAGGCTCAGGCCGTGGAAGAAATGGAGGTAGATATAAAGGTGGAAATAAACCTGTATGTCAGCTATGTGGAAAGGCAAATCACGTAGCTTACAAGTGTTTTAAGAGGTTTGATGTGAGCTTCACTGGACCAGAAAACATATTCCCCTCAGCCTCATCTTCCTCTCAGCATCAAGCAAACATGGTCACAAATCTTCCCCAAGCCAATCACTATCACTCTTCAAATCTCAATTCTTCTCTACAGGAAATTCAGCAAAATCCCAATGTCTATACTGCAGTTTCATCAACTCAGTCTCAAGCAACCTCACATGTTTTTTAGATTCGGGTGCATCAGCACATGTGACTGCTGACCTTGGAAATCTGCATGTTCAAACTCCATACAATATGAACGACACCCTCACTCTAGGTAATGGTTCACAACTCCCTATCACACATATTGGCTCATCATCTTTTGTCTGCTCAAACTCAGCTCACCCTCTTTTACTCAGTAACATTCTATTCGTGCCTCACATCACGAAGAGTTTGTTAAGCATCTCAAAATTCACATGTGATAACAATGTGTTTCTTGAATTTCACTTGAAAGTTTGTTTTGTCAACGACAAACTTACTCACAAGATTATGCTAGAGGGTACACTTAGAGAGGGTCTCTACCACTTTGATCTCACCAAGGTGAAGTCATCTAGCTCAACCTCACACTGATATAAATGTTTGGCACTCTAGATTAGGTCATCCATGTAATAAGGTGCTCAGCACAACTTTAAAGGCCATGAAAATGCCTTCAAATGTGTCTACTATGAATTTTTGTAATTCTTGTGCTGTAGGAAAAATTCACTCTATAAACTTCCCTTCTGTCGAAATTAGAACCACAGCTCCTTTTCAGCTAATTCATACTGATGTTTGGGGTCCATCTATACCTTCTATCGATGGCTTAAAGTATTATGTCCATTTTGTAGATGACTTCTCTCGGTTTACTTGGATCTTTCCCATGTCTGCTAAGTCTCAAGTCACATCTATTTTTAAAAAATTTCTCACATTCATTGAAAGACAGTTTTGTACCAAATTAAAGGCAGTGCAATCGGATTGGGGGAAGAATATAGGCATCTACAACCTGTGCTTGAATCTCTTGGTATTGAGTTTAGACATCCATGCCCTCATACTCATCAACAAAATGGGAAGTCTGAGAGAAAGCACAGACATATCAGTGAACTTGGTATCACTCTTTTAGCTTCTGCAAATCTCCCTCACAAATTTTGGTGGAATGCGTTTGTAACGGCTGTCTATCTTATAAATAGACTACCTACGACATCCCTCCAAAATGTCTCACCATTTCAAGTTTTGTTCAACACTCCCCCAGATTATAAATTTCTCAAAACCTTTGGGTGCAGCTGCTTTCCGTACCTACGTCCGTATAATTCGTCCAAGCTTCAGTATAGGTCATCAAAGTGCTTATTCATTGGTTATAGTCCTAAACATAAAGGGTATCGATGTCTCCATCCAACTGGTAGACTATACATAGCTAGAACAGTGGTGTTTAATGAAAAAGAATTTCCATATAATCAGTTGTTCGACACATCCCTAGCTCAGACCTCTACTCCCATATCTCCATCATTATTCACTCTTCCTTTATTACCAACTCCAAATCCCATAAATTCTGCATCCATGCCTACACATTCCTCTGTCACTCCAACCACCAATTCTCTCTCCACCTCATTAAATATTAACACTCCATCGTATAACTCATCTTGTCCAGTGCAGCATACTCCATCACCCACAAACTCTCCTATTCTCGCTTCACAAAATCAGAATGTAGTTCTCATTCCATCAACAACATAATTTTCATCCCGGTTCCTCTTCATCAATTCCTATTACTTTGTCCTCAAATATTCATCCTATGGCCACAAGATCCAAATGTGGAATCTTCAAACCTAAAGTTTACATTGTTATATCTTCTATATTTCCCACTGCACTTCTGTCTGCTTCCAAAAATTCTGGTTCCACTGAATCGAACATCACACCCTTAATCACTGAGCCACTCTCTGATGAAGCTGCGCTGACAAGCCCGTTTTTGTGCTCTTTTTGGGGCAATCCTTGCCCTAGAAAGAGTGCATTTTGTGTGTGTTCCTTGCGTGTGCTTGTGTCTGGGAGGACACGCTTTGGGGTATTGAAGGTTGGGATGGACCTTAGGCAAGATCAGGCCACCTCCTGTGAGAGAGGTAAAAATCCCGAAGACTATCTTAGCAAGGCATTCTGACATCTTGCCAAGACATTGTACCGCATGGGAGCTGAGCCTGATCAACGAACTGACGTGAAGCCAAGAAGATAATCGAGACGAGAAAGAGAAGGGAAAAGGACGATGAGCAACGCATTGGACAAGGGGTAAAGTCAGGATGCAGCTGGGAGACGCAGACAAGATCTCTGGCAGACTTGCACGCAAATGAGAAGATTCTGGGCAAGGTCCTCTCTACCGCCAGCTTGATTTTTGCCCAAAAGGGAAAGGTCAACTGCGCAGCACTGATGAGACAAACCCGCAGATCAAGCGGAGAAGCCCTTGTCGGGGCCTAGAGCCCGAGCCATGCGGCTGCCTCGAGTTGCGTGTGCTGACCAAGACAAAGGGGAGTGCACTTAGGCTCCCAATATAACAACTCCACACATAATTCAAAATACATTGGAGACACACATTCGGTGGAGTGGAGAGCATCCGTCCGAAATTCTCTCTACACTTATCTCTTTTATTTCTCTTTGCTTGAATGAGCGATTGGTGAGGAAGAAAAAAGTCCTACGGGCAAACATTTATATTATGTATTTGGTTATCTCTGCTTGAGCAACAGCTTTGCAGAGAATGCTTTTCGTTTGCGTTTGATTTTCTGTCCAAGTATGGTTTCGATTATGTTCTTGGTTATTGCTCTTATGTTTATGTCGATTATGTGTGAGCAATGGTTTGGTTGGGCTCGGTGAATGATCGCCCTTTTCACACGCAAAAGGGTGTAAGTATAGGTAAGTTTAAGCATCGTATCCACGAGATTGTATCACGAAAACATGAAGCTAGCTCAACGATTATTCATCATTATTCAAGCACGTATAAAGGGCGAGAGGTTTTAGGCTTCGAATTTAATCCAAAGCAAAGGTAACCAAACAAGAATATAAATAAAGCGATAAAACACGAAGATAACTATGAAGGAAGACTAACCCTAGGGATGCACCAATCCTATCCACAACGATGTTTATCCCGCTTATTATTAACCGCTTTAATCCGCATAAGACGGAAAATCACATATATAACCAACAACTTCAGCATTCGATAATTGCGGCGCTTGATTACTAATTTTCCTATTACGCTTACGCCTCTAGAGGAAAATAAGCAACCCAAATGGATCACTAAGAATATGCTTCCTACGAATGTCCTATCTCGCCACGACTCAAGGCTCATTCGTATCATGCATTCGATAACGATCGACAATTAATACAGCTACGCCATTAACCGACAACTAGATATGCATCAAGATTGATTAGAAATCAACACATATAAATAAGCACAATCGAATCATGAATCAATGCCCGGAAGGTAAATAACGATAGCGGTGAATCACAACATATAGATCGGATCATGCAAACCCTAGGATTAGAATAGAAAACTAGCCAGACATAATAAACGAAACGAAATACGAATTAACCATAAAAACAGAAATTAAATATATAAAACCCGTAGGGAAGCGTCGGATGAACAATGGTTGGTCTTGAATCCAATCCCAAGTGAACGAACGTGAAACAATAGAAAACGATCGGACAAAACGTTCCGATCGATAACGAAACGATAAACTAAACTAGAATAACGTAAAAACAATACTCGAATTAAACTAAACGAAGACTAAAGCTTAAAGAATGTAAAAACTGAGGAAAACTGAAGTAAAACTAGGTTTGGGCGTGAATGGGGGCTCCTCGGGCGCGAGGGGGTGTTGCCATATATATAGGCACACCCCAAACCCTAATTTTCTTTCTCGCCGCCGCCTCGCGATCGCCTTCATGGTCGCTAGTGTGGTCGCGAGGTAATCCTCGCTGCCTTCGCCCGCGTCGCCTCTGCGCCGCCAGGTACTCGCGACCGACCAGCGGTCGCTAGCCATACTCAGTGGTCGCGAGAAATCGCCCAATGCTTTCTTTCGCTAGGCTTCGCCGCTGGTGCGTTCTCGCGGTCGCGGTCTTCCGGGTCGACGCGTGTTTCCTAGCGGCCGACCTAGCGACCGCTAGGCTGGTCGCTAGAAACACGCCAGATGTATGTTTTGCTCGTCGGCCGCTCCTTGCTTCGATTTTTAACATATGACCTACACAACACCAAAAGAACACCCAAGAGCAAGATCTTCTAAAAATAGATAAAACATTCGAATCGATACGTAAACGCACATTAAACGAGCTAAACTCATCTTCAAATATCAACTAAATACGTAAAATGCGCGCTTATCAAACCCCCAAACTTAAAGCATTGTTTGTCCTCAAACAAAAACAGTAATGTAAAGACAAACGAAAGATCAACGAGCATAGCAAAGAGGATAATCATTCTAGCCTCGTAAAAATATAAACGCCAAAAACATTAGCGCACATGACGACGACGTTAGCCAACTCAACACAAACAACCATCGAGGGCAAAACTCATTTATTTCAACCTCACAAAGGCATGTGCGTAATATATATAGGATACACTCAAACTCATAAAGAAATTAAGGACGTGTATACACTCAACGATCAATGCAATGCAACATCTTACCATAGGCTTGCCGTTTTTCTAACATCTCCACCGCATCAAATGTGTTCAAATAAGGATCAAAGAGGTCTTTTGATAGGTTATACTGTAGGCACATTGGTTAAGGTAGGATAATATATGGCTAAGTGACTCAAATAAACTCCAAGCACCACCATTTATATATTTCGACACATATGGACTTTGTCCATTTTCCTCTTCTTTCCCAACGTGCTAAATTGACGTTCTATGCCTCATAAGGTACCTATACTTTGATTAAAGACCCTTTATGCTCAACACTCATAGTGAACTTAACATTTTTCTTTTTCTTTTCTTTTCTAGAGCTTATAGGGTTTAACTTTCACGAACAAGGTACTATTCTTCACCACAGATGTATTTTTCTAAACGAAACTTTTCTCATCATCACTACATCAAAATTTCACCCCTTTTGATTCCCATATCCATCCTCACCTCCTATCATCCGGTTAATCGAAAGAAAAAGTCTAATAAAGGCTCAAAGAAGGCGACAAATGGTATATATTATCGGGTTAGTGTTTGGTGATAAGTGGTTAACAACGATGGCCTTTTATCCTTTCCAAATTCAAACACATATTGCGCCTCGATACGTAAACACGGCAAGTTCTAGAAGATAATCACATGCACGATATCACACAATTAAAAGAAATCAGATCAAGATGTCTATACAAAGGAAGCTCAAGTCTCACGGGTTAAGCAAAAGGTTGAAAAATAACAAGTCTAAGTCATCTCACGTCATTCATGCGTCATTTTCTAACATATCATGTGCACTATCATTAAATTCCACAAAATTTCTATCGTCATTGGTCACATGGATTAACACACTTCACTTAACTCGTTGATCGACGCATACCGAAACGACAAGAAAAACAGAAGACGACAAAACAACACAAACGAAAACAAAAATAAAACACGAAAACAAAACAAAGAAAACGCTGGTTACCTCCCAACAAGTGCTTTATTTAACGCCTTTAGCTGCACCATTACTAACCTCGCTAATCTGGCGCTTTAGTAGCACTCGACATCTTTCTCGACTTGTGGAACCTTTTAAACTTCGTGATTTACGGACGACCACCACCGACTATGGAAGTGGCCCCCAAACTTGAATGAAACACTCTGAGTTCCATGCCGAGTCCACTTCTTCCTTCTCGCAGCTTCCTCGACGGCCGAGTACCCTAAACGCGAGACGTGATCCGCAGCAGCAGCCATGATCGAGCAACAATCTTCCCGCTTTCCAACGCCGGGTTGCTTGATGGCGTCAGATATGGAAATTTTGAGCCCTCATCGTTAACACGAAACGTGAGGTTTCCTTCCGCACATCAATCAACGCACGACCACCAGCTAGAAAAGGTCTACCAAGGATTAGTGGTTGTTGTTCAATTCGGAATATCAAGAATAACAAAGTCGCAGGAAAACAAAACCCGAATCTTACCAACACGCCTTCGACGATACCTTTGATATGTGACCGATCGGTCACCATCATCGCGAGATCTTCGCCGGCTTCATCTTTCCAAGGTGTAGCCATTGAAAACGCTCAACGGCATCGATTGATGCTTGCCCCAAGTCGCATAAAACATTTGGGAAAATCGCCGCGATCTCGCACTCTAACGTGAAACCGCCGGATCTTTCGCTCAGGGCTTCTTTTGCAAGACGGCATCACTCTTCGGATAGGAAATTTTCTCAAATTTCCCAAGTTTCTTCTTCGGCAAGCTGCCTTTTAAGAACTTCATGTAGTCTAAGATGTTTCGAACGCTCAAAGAGAGGCAAATTTATCTCAACTTTCGAATACCTCTTTGAAACGAGCAAATTCTCATATTTCGACTTGACAAGTCGACTTTAAACGGGCCGGAGGAATGTACGCGAGGTTTAGCCTCCGGGTGTGCTCGCGGTCGACCTCGCGATCGCCGGGATGGTCGCGAGGAGTATGTGCGCTACCGATCTTCGCTCTTCGCGGCGAAGCTGGTGTGGTCGCGAAGCTGGTCGCCGCGAATCGCCCGCTGATTTCGCGATCGGGTTTGCGAGCTACTGGTCGCCGCGAACAACTCGCGCGCGGATATTCGGATGACTCGCGGTCGGGCGCGGGCGCGCCGGCCGCGGCGCTCGTGACGTAAATCGATGGCTCGCGATCGCTCGCGGTCGCGAGCTCGGTCGCGAAGTTTCGCCGAATGTTCTCTTGCTCGCCTTTCTCGCAGGGCTCTGTAGGCTCGCCCACCTCGCCCGAATGGCGAAGCATCGACTCTTCGGGTTCACCTCCAGACACTTCTGGAAATCGCCCGCCTTCAGAAGCGCATTCACTTGCACGCTATTTGACCAATTTGATTTTCCAACATCTTTATGTGCTTCCCATAGCCGCCATAGTCGACTCCAAGTGATTTATCTTCCGCCCGTCATTGATGAACGACTCGATTCGTGGCCAATTGTTGGTTGCTTACAACCAATCGCCGCATCATATCTTCGAGACTTGGCTTCCTCGGCTCTTGAATCGAATTCGACTATTGAAGCTCTCGTCAAGGTTGTTGGAAATTCGAATGACTCTCCGATTGATGTGGTCGACGTCGTCTCAATCGACTTTTCAAAAGAGTGAACTTCTTCACGAGGTCGTCATATTTCAATCACCTCAACAAGAAATGCTTGAACGATGGCGTTTTTCCGCTGGCTATCGATAGCTGTTGGCGTACCATCTCTTCTACAATACGGCTTGCCTCGCCCACGTGTCTGCTCAATAGCATCCCCTCACGACGCATCCACCATACTCCTCGTCCGCCATGTCACCCACCGTAGAACCGAGTGATTTGTTGCCCTCGAGAACCCATTTTGTGGACATCGCCTCAATAGACCTCTGAATCTCTCCCATGCCTCGAATAATGATTCGCCGTGGTTCGCAAAATGAGAGATTTCGCACGATCTTCATGCACGGCCGCGGAAAGTATTTCGAAGAAACTTCTCACAAAGTTTCCCCAGTGTCGATGCCACCGTCCAAACTTCGAACTAATCTTTCGCCGTCACAGCCGAAACCGAACATGCGATCCGATTGTGTCTCAGGCACCCCATTCTGCTTGATGGTGTCACAAATGTCGAAACGCCTCGAGATGCGCATTCGGTCTTCCGTGACTCCTCCCCAAACCGCTCTCCTCGACCATACCGACTGTACGGTTTGAGCTCGAAATTATTTGCATCTACGCATGGGCCCCAACCGCCTCCTTGAACTGTTCGGTAGGATGTCGGTACATGTGGTTCGTGGTCTTCCTCCGAGCAGGACAATGATTCCCATGTTCGCTATCCGACGCCGCATCTCCGCAAAGTCAGCTAGCATACGTGCAACTTGCTCGGGAGGAATGCCCTGCTTTTATGGATCGGCCGCCATTTCACCCGCCTCTTCTCTCGTCCTCTTCTCCTTTGAGAGCTTTCGATCTCGGATCTAAAAATACTCTGAGGTCCCCAGATCTTCAGACGCATAAACCACCCGAGAAAAGAGAGAATTAGCACTTTCAAAATAAATAATAATATATATATATAACTTGAATTAATAAATCCAAATCACAAATTATTCCTATGTGATCTTAACAATCCTCGAACGGCGCCAAAATTTGATCGCCCTTTTCACACGCAAAAGGGTGTAAGTATAGGGTGTTAAGCATCGATCCACGAGATTGTATCACGAAAACATAGAAGCTAGCTCAACGATTATTCATCATTATTCAAGCACGTATAAAGGGTGAGAGGTTTTAGGGCTTCGAATTTAATCCAAAGCAAAGGTAACCAAACAAGAATATAAATAAAGCGATAAAACACGAAGATAACTATGAAGGAAGACTAACCCTAGGATGCACCAATCCTATCCACAACGATGTTTATCCCGCTTATTATTAACCGCTTTAATCCGCATAAGACGGAAAATCACATATATAACCAACAACTTCAGCCACGATAATTGCGGCATTGATTACTAATTTTCCCTATTACGCTTACGCCTCTAGAGGAAAATAAGCAACCCAAATGGATCACTAAGAATATGCTTCCTACGAATGTCCTATCTCGCCATTTACTCAGGCTCATTCGTATCATGCATTCGATAACGATTGACAATTAATACAGCTTACGCTATTAACCGACAACTAGATATGCATCAAGATTGATTAGAAATCAACACATATAAATAAGCACAATCGAATCACGAATCAATGCCCGAAGGTAAATAACGATAGCGTGAATCACAACATATAGATCGGATCATGCAAACCCTAGGATTAGAATAGAAAACTAGCCGTACATAATAAACGAAACGAAATACTAATTAACCATAAAAATGTAAATTAAATATATAAAACCCGTAGGAAGCGCTTTGATGAACAATGGTTGGTCTTGAATCCAATCCCAAGTGAACGAACGTGAAACAATAGAAAACGATCGACAAAACGTCCGATCGATAACGAAACGATAAACTAAACTAGAATAACGTAAAACAATACCGAATTAAACTAAACGAAGACTAAAGCTTAAAGAATGTAAAACCGAGGAAAATCAAGTAAAACTAGGTTTGGGCGTGAATGGGGCTCCTGGCGGGGTGTTGCCATATATATAGCACACCCCAAACCCTAATTTTCTTCTCGCTGCCTGCCTCGCGACGCCTTCATGTCGCTAGGTGTGGTCGCGAGGTAATCCGCTGCCTTCTCGCCTGGCTGCCGCTGCGCGCGCCAGGTACTCGCGACCGACTAGCGTCGCTAGCCATACTCAAGTGGTCGCGAAATCGCCCAAAGGCTTTCTCGCTTAGGCTTCGCCGCTGGCGCTGCTCGCGTCGCGGTCTCGGGTCGACGCTGTGTTTCCAGCGGCCGACCCAGCGACCGCTAGTCGGTCGCTAGAAACACGCCAGATGTATGTTTTGCCTCGCAGGCCGCTCCTTGCTTCGATTTTTAACATATAGACCTACACAACACCAAAAGAACACCCAAGAGCAAGATCTTCTAAAAATAGATAAAACATTCGAATCGATACGTGAACGCACATTAAACGAGCTAAACTCATCTTCAAATATCAACTAAATACGTAAAATGCGCGCTTATCGCTGAAGCACGCTGAGTTAAGGTCATGAGAGTAGTGAGGTCTAAACGCCTTTAGAACCTCGAGTGTGTTTCTCAAGCTCTGTGCCTTTATACCAATGTTATTCCTTTCCTCGAGCGTTAACTCGACCGGTAGCCTTGGGGGATAGCTACAAGCAATAGCCGAGTAAGACATCGAGTGTCTCTTCGTCCCGGAAGTGCGATCGAGTGGGTGATTGTAGCCGCCGGCCTTGGGCAAGAGCCGCAAGCCACCCCTCGACCGGCCGGCTAGTTGGGTCGTCTAGCGAGTAAAGCTCGGGGCGGAAGAACCCATCTTGAGACTGCCTCGCAAGGGCAATGCAGGGCCTCAGACTTAGTCCTAAAATCTACGGCAAGTCATGGGCCCGTGTACGTGACAACCTAAAAGGGCATCTACCCTGGTACCTTTAACCACGACATACACTTATGGTGAAAACTGAACCTACGACCGACGCCTCGACCAATATCTCAACGCATGGAACCCTCGCCCAACTACTGTTATTTAATCTCTTTACCTTGTGTTTAGTTTCGCTTTACTTTCGCTCAAGATATATCTCTCAAGATATTTCATCGAGACCGCCACTTAATCGACACCCCCGCCTCCGGGCAACCTCCTACTCAAACCGCGACAACTCGAGTAACAACACAACCAGCTTCTTCGGTTTGACCCTTAACTTGCCATATACTAACTATGTGTTCAAGTTGGAGGAGATTATAAATGTATCTCGACGTTTTTGGGACCTCTAACGACGGGCACCGAGCCGTTAGATTTGCGCTGTCTGTGGGAGCTGTGCTATTCTAGTGTTGTTATTCACTTTTTATTTTTATTTGTTTTGCATTCTCCGACCTAACCTTGCAAAGTAGGACTCGAGAGCTCTGCTTGACCCGTAGATTGAGAGAACCATTCGGTGAAGAAAAGGCAAGTCGAGGAGAACGCCTGCCTCGAGGAGGCACGCACTGGGCAAGACAACATGGAGTGAGGAATCCACAAACCCACCACCTCCGTGAGAGCAGACGCCGAGAAATGATGTTCTCGAACAACAATAGTCTCCGCCCTTGGGCATCACCTGCCCGAGATCGAGGACAACCGGGAGCCGAGGCATTCTTTATGTAGATCTTGCCAAGCTTCAGCGATATGCACGGGAGGACCCCGACGCCATCTCCAGTGACTTCGAATGGTGTGTAGCACAATAAGGTGTGCGGATGAAGTCAAGAAGGAGTACATCCGACTCATATCCTTTCCATTCACTCTCCATGACTGCTCGAGAGTGGTCAGACACTTTGCCTACGTAGTGTCACTACTTGGGCAGAGCTTCAACAGAAGTTCCTTGAGAGATACTATCCCATCTCAAGGATACAAAGCGTGAGAAAAGGACGAGTTCCTCCGATGGGGAATGGCGAGACGGTACGACTATTGGTTTCGCTTTCAAGTCCATTTTGGCAAGTGTCCCAATCATCAAATCTCGATCAAGATCCGATTCAATACTATGTGAATGGCTTGAGGGCGAGTCGAGAGGCAGCTCGTGAGTGCTGCATGCGGAGGTTCTATCCTCAACAAACAACCCAGCGAGGCATTCAAACAACTCGCAGACTTGGCTGAGGAGTCTCGAGATGATGCCAATGCAATGGTCAAGACGATGCCCAACCATGAAGCTACCATTTCGCATTTGATCCGACATGAAGGACATGAAGGCCATGATAAAACAAATGATGGACCTGATAAGGCCCTCTATGGCCAAGAAGAATGTCAAAGCATGTCAGCTTTGCTTTGCCACCACCCACAACACGGACGAGTGTCTACAAGTAGCCGAAGAAGAAGAGGTGACGCTTTGGGCATATCAACAATGGTGGTGAGGAACGCCAAGGTCGAAGCCCCACTCACCCATACAACCACCATGGAAAAATCATGAGAACTTGAGGTACGGAGGCACACACTATCAAGCACCTCCTGGCCAGATGCCACCTCAAGCTCGACCATCTTTAGCCGAGATAGTCCACAATCAAGGAGCTACCCAAGGAAGGATAGTGCAAGACCGACAAGTTCAAAACAGACAAGAGGAGTCCCACAATCAGATCGACTCAGCTGAACACCTTGACGCAAGAGATATCGAAGCTCAACCAAAAGCAAGGGACACTTCCTGCCCAAGTGCAAATCCAACCCAATGCGCACGTCAACGCAATCAACTTGAGGAGCGGCAAGAACTTGCCAAGGCAAGTGAGGAGCCCTACCAAGGAAACAATGAGATAGAAGATAAAACCGAGGAAGTCGAGGACTTGGTCAAGAAACCCGAACCCGAGGTGAAGGCCTCCTCCCCAAGGTAGCGCATAAGACAGATCAAGATCGACCTCCTTCCCGTGAAGGTTGGCAAGGAACAAAGAAGTCAAGAGATGAATGACGATCAATATCTTTAAGAAGTTAGAGATCAACTTACCTTGATCATCGCTGACCTCGATGCCGAGGTGTGCCAAGTTTCAAAGAGTCGTACCAAGAGAGTCAAGTACACGGACGATGCCAAGTTCCAGATGGGGAGAATGTCTCACCGTGCTCAAGCGAGACCTCCCAATCAAGTGTACCGATCCCGTGATGTTCTATATACCTTGCGTGATCGGACAACGAGGATAGACCAAGCTTATGCTGATCTCGGGCATCAATCAACGTGATGCCCTATCTATGTATCAAGAGTTGAACTGACCACTCCGACCGCCTTGCTGAGATTCACCGCGACAAGTCGAGTGTCTATCCCGGGCGGATCGCTGAGGATGTTCTCATCAAGGTGCATGACCTTATTTTCCCAAAATTTTTTTACGTCCCAAATACGGGCAAGACTCGACCAAGAAGTACCTCATGCCGCTAGGCGTGCCGCTTCAAGATGGCTCGACATTAATCGATCGCGATACGGGAAGCTCACATGCAATTCACTGGGAGACGGCCACCTGACATCTACAAAGCCGAGCAATTCCCGATCGACACCGAAATGGTGGACTTCGTCAGTCTCACTGAGAAGGATGTTGAGAGATACTCTGCCAACGTAGTGATCAAGGACGTCTACGACAGAATCATCCAAGGACACACTGAAGACCTAGAATATCTCGACAAGGAGAAGTTCAAGGCAACCGAAGTGCTTGAGGTAGAAGCCGACCAAAGCGAGGACGATCAACCAAGCTATCAATCACCGCTAGTGCATGACAAGGAGAGAATGCAACCTTCCTTGAAGAAACCCCCCAAGCTACAACTCAAATACCTACCAAAGCACTTAAAGTATATCTACCTCGGGCCAACGAGATGTTGCCAGTGATTATAAGCTCCGAGCTGACGGTCAAAGAAGAAGAAAAGACGAGAGCCGCTCGAGCAAGTACAAGAGGCCATCGGCCGGACCTTAGCCGACCTCAAGGGCATCAGCCCTACTGTTTGCCAATACTACATCTTGCTCGAGGACGAGGCCATACCGGTTAGAGACCCCGTATAAGCTCAATCCGTGATGAAAGAAGTTGTCAAGGTGGAGATACTTAAACCCTCGAATTGGGCCTTATTTACCCCTGCCCCTGATACCGCTGGTCAACCCGATCCACGCCGTACAAAGAAATCCGCAGATAGGTGGTCGAGAATGAAGGCAAGGAACTGGTCGCGATGAGACTCCAAACAGGTTGGAGGGTTTGCATTGATTACAGAAAGCTCCACAAGGTGACCAGAAGGACCACTTCCCTCGCTGCTCATCAACAGACGCTGAGAGACTCACGAATATGTATTTCTATTACCTCGACGGCTACTCCGTTGTATGCAAATTTGTGTGGCATTAGAAGATAAAGATAAGACTACGCTCACTTGCCTGTTACATTTGCATATCATCGTATGCCATTTGGTTTATGCAATGCCCTGTGACATTTCAAAGAAGCATGATGAGTATATTTTCCGATTTGCTTGATCAATGCATCGAGGTGTTCATGGATGATTTTACCGTGTATGGCAAGACGCTTAACCAATGTATAGAGCATCTTGAGTTAGTTCTCGCAGAGGTGCGTGGTGAAGGACCTCAGGTCAATTATGAGAAATGCCACTCATGGTCAATGAGGAAATTGTCTGGGCATGTTATCTCCGAGAAGGCATCGAGGTGTAGACAAAGCCAAGGTGGAGATCATAGCTGTCGCTTTATCCCACCAACATCAAGATCTCGGGATTCCTCGCCATGCTAGATTCTAGCGCGGTTCGCCAAGGACTTCGCCAAGATAGCACACTAATGAACCGCCTCCTCCGTAACGATGTACCGTGGGAGTTCGACGATGCATGTAAAGAAGCCTTCCAGATATCAAGGAGCACTTGTCACAGCCCATCATAAGGCCACCCGAATGGGGCATGCCCTTTGAGTGATGATGCGATGCTAGCGGATAAGTTGTCGCGGTGCTTGGGCGTAAGATTGGCAAGGAAATCTTCGCCATCTACTATGCATCAAGACCCTCACCGACCACGATCAATTACACAACCACGGGAGAAGGAGCTTCTTGCCGTGGTGTTTTCCTTCGAGAAATTTCGCCCTACCTCTTTGGGAGCAAGACGGTGGTTTACACCGACCATGCCGCCTGAAATATCTCATGGCAAAGAAGGACACAAAGCCAAGACCGACACGGTGGATACTCCTCCTCTAGGAGTTCGACGCTGAGATCAAAGACAAGAGTGGATCTCAAAATCAAGGGCCGACCATTTGAGCAGAATTTGAGAAAAGATGAAGGAGATCCAATCCGAGCCACATTTCCGCATTTGAGGAGCCGCCGAGATCTACATCAAGGAGCCGTGGTACGCGGACTTGGCGAACTACATCGCGACCGGAGTGTTGCCCGGGGACGCCAACACACCGTAGGAACAAACTCAAGAAGGAGAGTCGACAATACGTGGGATGACCCATACTTGTGGAAGCAATGCTCGACTTGCTCTTGAGTAGATGTGTTCCTGGCGAGCAAACAGCATCCCGAGCACCGCCATGAGAAGGAGTGCGCGACATTTTGGGCACA
Source organism: Salvia rosmarinus (assembly GCA_036937905.1). Classification (NCBI taxonomy): domain Eukaryota; kingdom Viridiplantae; phylum Streptophyta; class Magnoliopsida; order Lamiales; family Lamiaceae; genus Salvia; species Salvia rosmarinus. Next base: position 12,090,500 of record CM072820.1, read on the forward strand.
AGAGAACGGTAAGGAAGATCCTTGACTGTGGGTTCTACTGGCCCACTATGTTCAAGGATAGCTATGAGAAGTGCCGAGGCTGCGATAAGTGCCAACGCGAGGGCAATGTCTCAAGGAGGAATGAGATGCCCTTGGTACCTATCTTGCCAACGGAAGTATTCGACTTACGGGGCATGGACTTCATGGGCCCCTTGCCAAACTCAAAAGGGAACCAATACATACTCCTAGCAATGGACTACGTGTCAAAGTGGGTAGAAGCCAAGGCCACAGCCAAGGCGGATGCAAGGACCGTAGCCATTTTTCTCAAGTCAAACATCTTCAGCCGGTTCGGTGTGCCAAGAGCCATAATCAGTGATCGGGGCACCCACTTCTACAATGCCACTGTTGGCAGCTTACTCAAGAATTATGGGGTGCATCACCGGATGTCCACCGCATACCATCCTCAAGCCAATGGCCAAGCTGAGCTCTCAAATCGCATTGTGAAGTCTATCTTGAGAAAGGCCTTGGGAGAGAGCAAGAATGAGTGGAGCACTCACCTCGACGATGCACTATGGGCATACCGGATAACCTTCAAAACTCCATTTGGAATGTCTCCCTACCGGATGGTGTTTGGGAAGATGTGTCACCTGCCACTCGAGCTGGAACACAAGGCGTACTGGGCATTCCGCAAGCTCAACTTTGACTGGGATGAGGCAGGAGAAAAGTGCAAGCTTGACATACAAGAGCTCGAGGAGATTCGCCTCGAAGCCTATGACAATGCCACCATATACAAGGATAGGCTCAAGAGAGCCCATGATCTTTTGATCAAGGAAAAGAAGTTCGAAAATGGGCAAGTGGTGCTACTCTATCAAAATAGGTTCCGCTATGCCTCTGGCAAGCTGACCACCAAGTGAGTGGGACCTTACATGGTACACGCCCAACATCCAAATGGAGCCGTGGAGATAAGCAACATGGACGGCAAGAAAGTGTTCAAGGTGAATGGAAGCAGGCTCAAGACCTACCATGGGCACGACAAAAGGCTTAGAGAATGGGAAGCTGAGCAAGATGAGCTTCACGAGGTTCCTCAAGACGCCTGAGCTCAAGGAAGACATCAAGCTAACGACGTTAAACAACAGCCGCTGAGGTAACCCAAAGCAGTACGATTTTAATCGCTATTTTATTATTTTTGTCAAGGGGTGGTCTTGACTACTTTTAACACTTTGCCTCAAGCAAAGTGTGTGAGTGGGAAACCAACCCTCGATATTCGACCCGCCTCGAGAGGACTGCTTTTCCTCGAGGAGCGTATTTTCTTAAACCGTAGGTCCGGACTAACTTAAGACGAGACGAAAAGGAGGCTACTGCAAATGGCAAGGCGATAACCTCGCCAAGGACACGGGAAACGAGGTGGCATGTGCATTGCTGGTCGACGCAGAGACATCCCATCAAGTCAGCCCATTACCCTATAACCGTCCCAACCCACGTTCTATTACCCCTCTCATTTCGCCTACCCACTTTCCACATTCAAACCACACCCCAAAAACTTCCCCAAACTACAGCACAAAAACCCTAACTTTCCATCCATGGTGCACACACGTCCAAAGAAGAAACTCCCGGACCCAACCCCGAAAAAGGCCGTAGCTCGCCGCATAAAAATGGAGAAGACACCAACAGAGCCCGTCGTCGAAGGGAGTCCGTCGTCCGGTGATGGAGCTCTCCTCACTGAGTTCGCCGAGGGAGCATAAGAAGCGCCCACTCTCCACGACATTCACGTGGAGGTGGACGCTGATGAAGAAGAGCAGCCCACGCCCGAGAACACACCGGAGAAGACGCCGGAGAAAAAGAAAGAAATCATCCCCTCCACCGAAAAAGAAAATGGGGAGACTCACCGCTTCCTCATCAAAGAAGACGCCGCCGACCCCCTCTCACACCGGGTCTGCCGGCATGGAAACCAAAGTGTTGGAGGAGAAGAAGGTCTCCGAGGAGGGGAGCTTCGGCGATGCTCTCAAAGAAGGCAAGGATGAAGGGAACTACTCGGCGGAAGAGATCGAGGAATAAGATGTCCTCCTCACTGGAGAACGGCCGGCGAAGAAGGCAATGATGGCGATGCGCTCGTCGAAGCGAGGTAAGGCCTTCACGGTGAACGCCAAGGAGCTCGTCAAAAATAAGGAGATGGTGGTGCCAAAGCGATCGAACAGCACCCTCGAGCAACTAGGTGTCGTGAGGAAGTCGAGAGGTCAAGCTAAGGAATATGACGGGAAGTTTCAAATGGGATACCATCAGATACGTGATAAACGCACGCTTTACATGTTTATTTATGATATTTAAAGATGATTTTAGATCTATTAAATGCGCTTATGTATCGGATCTTAATGATTTTATCTATTTTAGAAGATATCGCTTGGGTGTTATTTTGGTGTTTTGTAGGTTTATGAGTCGATAATCAAGCAAGGAACGAAGCACGAGGCTAAAATAGCAATCAGTCCAGCTTAGCGACCAGCCTAGCGGTCGCCAGCTGGTCGCGAGGTTCAACCTAGCGAGCGCCACGAGACCGCGATCAGGACCTCGCACGCGAAAGCATGCCCAAATGAGATAGCCATCGCTTCAAATTCTCGCAACCACGGATAGCGGCCGCTAGCCATGTCGCGAGGGAAGCCCAATGAGCCGCCACAGACGCGAGAGAGAGGACGCGATGGGAGATGCCTCATGGTCGAGCTAGCGATCGCGAGGAGAGGTCGCGAGACGGCGCGGAAGAAGAGAAATTAGGTTTCGCCTAGTTCTATAAAAGTGAGCACACCCTTGCGCCTCCTCGACTCGACACGCCCCTGCAGCACTTTTTATTCAGCTTTTTCCTCGATTTTGCTTTTCTTTAGCTTCCGCTTAATTCTAGATTTAATTTTGCATTGTTCTAGTTTAGTTTATCGCTTTGCTATCGTTAGAACGCTTTTGTCCGATTGTTTTCCGCTTTTCGCTGGGATTGATTCAAGACCAACAATTGTTCATCCAACGCTATTATCCGGTTTTATGCATTTAATTGCTTTTATGTTTTATCGGATTTTTATTCCGCTAATTATGTCTAGGTAATTTCTGCTCTAATCCTAGGGTTTGTATGATCCGATCCTATATGTTGTGATTCCTCGTTATCTCTATTTACCTTCCGTGCATTGATTCATGATTCTCGTGCTTATTTATATGTGTTAATTTCATCAATCTTGATGCATATCTAGTTGCCGCTAATTACGTGAATCAGATTAATTGATAATCGATCTCAATGCATGATACGGATAAACCTCGAGTCGTAGCCGAGATAGGAACATCCGTAGGAAGCTTATTCTTTGTGATCTGTTTGAGTTGCTTGTTTTCACCTGAGACGTAATAGTAATAGGGAAAACTAGTAATATACAACCGCAATTGTCGTGAATCAAGTTGTTGGTTATATATGTGATCTTCCATCTTGTCTCGGATTAAATTTGCTAATAGGAAACAGATAAACATACGTTGTGGATAGGATTAATGTATCCCTAGGGTTGGCCTTTCTTATCTGCTTTATCATCCGTGATTTTATTGCTTTATTTTATATTTCGCATGGTTACCTTTGTTTTGGATTAAATTCTAAAGCCCTTAAACCTCTCACCAAATTTCGTGTTTCAATAGTGATGAATTATCGCTGAGCTAGCTTCTATGTTTTCGTGATACAATCCTCGTGGATACGATATCGCTACCCTATACTTGCATGCTGCTTCTCGCGAAAAAGTGAGCAATCAAATTTTGGCGCCGTTGTTCGGGATTGTTAATATTGCATAGGAATAATTGACGATTTGGATTTATTAATTCAAGTTATATATTATTATTATTTATCTATTTTTGCAAGAGCTCAATTCTCTTTTCTCGTGTAGTTTATGCAGACAAGATCTCGTGGACCTCCCGAATATTATTAGATCCCGAGATCGAAAGCTCTCAAAGGAGAAGAGGACGAGAGAGAGAGACGGCTGCAATGGCGCCTAATCCACGTAATCGGGCATTCCTCCCAAAGAAGTCAGCACGATGCTAGCCGATTTCAGAGAGATGCAGCAGATGGCGAATACGGGACCCTTGTCCTTACCCCGCAGACGCGATCACTGAACTTTATGTACCGACCTCCCACCGAATGGGGCCCAAGGAGGTGGATGGGGCCCGCACGTGATGCAAACAATTTTGAGTCAAGCCGCCCCGATCAAGATGGTCCAAGGAGAGCAGCTTTGGGAGAGGAGTCATTGAAGACCCAATGCACATCTCGAGACCTTTCGATATTTGTGACACCATCAAATGTAATGGGTGCCACAAGACACGATCCGATGCGCATGTTCGGTTTCTCATTGCGCACCAGCCGAAAGATCGGTTCAAGAGTTTGGACCGAATCGCATCGACACTTGGGGAAACTTTATGAGAAGTTTCTCTCGAAATATTTTCCGCCGACGAAAGCGCAGAAGATCATCGCCGAAATCTCTCATTTTGCTAAAACCACGACGTAATCACTATTCGAGGTATGGGAGAGATTCAGAGGTCTATTGATGCGATGTCCACAAAGATGGATTCTCCAAGGAGCAACAAATCACGCAGCTTCACAAAGGACCGACATTTCGCATTTATGGAGATTGTGGATGCGCTGGTAGGGGCTGTTTATCGAACCGACGAGTAGACGAGGCGAGCCGATTTTAGAGGAGATGGCTGCCAAGCAGCTATCAATGGCCAACAGAGAGAACGCCAAGGTTAAAGCAAAGAAATGCCGAGGCCGATTCGAGATACGACGAGCTGATTAAGCAATTCACTGCTGAAGCCCGATTGAGACGGAGGACGATAATTTAGAAATCAAAGGAACCATCGTGGAGAATCCAAAGATACACTCCAAACAATAGAAATCATCCGAACTCGTCAGATGCCAACCCGAATAATTTTCAAGAACTCTCCAGCAGCTTCACGGTATGTAATGGTATGATCCAAGAGTCAAGAAGCCAAGTTTAGAAGATATGGTGCAAATGATGGCGATCAACAGAGTGCATTTATAAGCGCATCGCGTAAAATAACTCATTTGGAGTCGATCGTGACGGCTATGGGTAAACACGTAAAGATGTTTGAAAATCAGATTGGTCAAGTAGCCGTACAGTTGAATGCACTATAAAAGACGGGCCAATTTCCGAGTAATACGGAGGTGAACCCGAAAAATCAGTGTTTCGTCATCCAGACGAGAAGTGGACAAGCTTACCCGAGCCCTACCGAGGAAGAAGAGGCTGAAAGTAAACTGGAGCAGAAACTCGCGACCGAGCTCGCGACCGTGAGCCCGATCGCGAGGAGTCCAGAGTATTCCCCACAGAAGCTCGCGACCGAGCATGTGCCCGCGAGCCTAACCGCGAACCACCCAGCGTCCGCAAGCCAATCCGCGAGCAATCAGGCAGAGCATGCTGCCGAGAAATCAGCGCGCGAACTCGCGCCCACAAGCTCGCACGCGAAGAAGGATTCCAGCGCCCAACAGACACCTCGTGACCGCCCAATGTCGCGAGGTCGACCGCCAAGAGCCTCTAGAGTCCGGGCCAGCACGCACACTCCTCCGGTCCCATTTCCGAGTCGACTAGTCAAGTCGAAATATGACGAGGAGTTTGCTCGCTTCAAAGAGATTTTTCAAAAGTTGAGATCAATTTGCTTCTTTGAAGCCGCTAAACATGCCGGATACATGAAATTTTTAAAGACGCTACAAGCAAGAAGAAATTGGGGAAATTTGAAAAATTACCCTATCCAAGAATGCAAAGGCTGCCTTGCGTAAGAAGTCGCCTCAAATGTATGATCCCGAAAGTTTTACGTTAGAATGCGAGATCATCGAGCATACGCTTCCAAATGTGTTGTGCGACTTGGGGCGAGCATCAACTGATGCCTTGAACGATTCAACCGCTACACCTAGGAAAGATGAAGCCAACGAAGATCTCATCGATGATGGTCGATGTGTCACCACATATCCTAAAGGTATCGTCAAGATGTGTTGGTAAGAATTCGGACTTTGTTTTTCCCGCCGATTTTGTGATTTTAGATATTCCCAATTCAAACAACAACCACTAATCCCGGCGCACCTTTTCTAGCAACCGGTCGTGCTTTGATTGATGTGCGTGAAGGTAATCTCACATTTCGTGTTAACGATGAGGAGCTCAAGATTTCCATATATGACGCCATCAAGCAACACGACAGTGAAAAGCCGGAAGATTGCTACTCGATCACGACTGCTGCTGCCGCACACGTCATGCGCTTAGAGGGTACTCGCCCAATCGAGGAAGCCGCGAGAAGGAAGAAGTGGACTCGGCATGGAACTCCAAGTGTATCGTTCAAGTTTGGGGGTGGCCACTTCCATGGTCAATGGTGGTCATCCGTGAATGCTAAGTATATGAGGATCCACAAATTAAGAAAGATTTCTGTTGCCACCAAAACACCGGATTGAGAAAGGTTAGTGATGGTCTAGCTAAAGACGTTAAATTAAGCACTTGTTGGGAGGTAACCCAACGTTTTCTTGTGTCGTGTTTTTGTGTTTTGTTTTGTTTTTGTTCAGGTTGCTTTTTGTCGTGTTTTTGTCTTTTCTGCTCGCTTTTGTGTCCGCCGATCAACGAGTTAAGTGAAGTGTGTTAATCCATGTGGCCGATGACGATAGAAATTTTTGTGAAATTTAATGATAGTGCACATGATATGTTAGAAAATGACGATGAATGACTCGAGATTGCTTAGCTTGTTGTTTTTCACCATTTGCTTATCCCGCGAGACTTGAGCTTCACCGTATACATATCTTGATACGCTTTTTAAATTGTGTGATATCGCATGTGATTATCTTCTAGAACTTGCCGCTTTTCCGTGTTTAGACCGCAATATATGTTTCAATTTGGAAAGGATAAAGGCCATCTTTGTTAACCACATATTCACCCAAACACTAACCCGATGATATATACCATTTGTCGCTTTCTTTCGAGCCTTTATCGACTTTTTCTTCGATTAACCGGATGATAGGAGGTGAGGATGGATATGGGAATCAAAAGGGGTTGAAATTTTGATGAAGTTATGGCAAGGAAAAATTAGTATTAGAGAAGTACATCTATGGTGAAGAATATCACTTTTGTTGTGAATGATAAACCCTATAAGCTCTAGAAAAGAAAAGAAAAAAAAAAGCAATGATAAGTTCACTATGTGTGTTGAGCATAAAGGGTCTTTAATCAAAGTATAGGTACCTTCTGGGCATAAAACGCCGATTTAGCACGCTGGGAAAGAAGAGGAAACGGACAAAGTCCATATGTGTCGAAAAGTATAAATGGGGTGCTTGGAATATTTTTGAGTCACTTAGCCATATATTACCCTACCTTAACCAATGTGCCTACATTATAACCTATGAAAAGACCTTTTGATCCTTATTTGAACACATTTGACGCGTGGAGATATTAGAGAAATGGCAAGCCTATGGTAAGATGTTATATTGCATTGATCTATGAGTGTATACACGCCCTGATTTCTTTACGAGTCGAATGTATCTTATATTTTACACACATGCCTTTGTGAGGGTTGAACTAAATGAGTTTTTGCTTTCAATCGTTGTTCGTGTTGAATCGACTAATGTCGCCATGTGTGCTAATATTTTCGAGCTGAAAGATATTTCCGAGGCTTGATTGTGTTTATCACCTTTGCTATACTTGTTGATCTTTGTTGTGTCCTTCGTTTTTCTTTCTATTCTATTTTGTTTGAGGACAAACAATGCTTCAAGTTTAGGTGTGATAAACACGCTTTACACGCTTATTTATGATATTTAAAGATGATTTTAGATCTATTAAATGCGCTTATGTATCGATCTTAATGATTTTATCTATTTTAGAAGATATCGCCTGGGTGTTATTTTGGTGTTTTGGTGTTTATGAGTTGATAATCAAGCAAGGAACGAAGCACGAGGCTAAAATAGCGATCCGTCCAGCTTAGCGACCAGCCTAGCGGTCGCTAGGCTGGTCGCGAGGTTCAACCTAGCGAGCGCCCAATGAGACCGCGATCACGACCTCATGCACGCGAGCATGCCCAACCGAGATAGCCATCGCCCAAATTCTCGCGACTATGGATAGCGGCCGCCAGCCATGTCGCGAGGGAAGCCCAATAGCTGCGCCGGCCGCCAGACGCGAGAGAGGACGCAAGACGGGAGATGCCTCATGGTCGAGCTAGCGATCATGGGAGAGGTCGCGAGACGCGCGCAGAAGAGAAATTAGGTTTCGCCTAGTTCTATAAACAGTGAGCACACCCTTGCGCCCCTCGACCGGACACGCCCCGCAGCACTTTTATTCTCGCTTTTCCTCGATTTTGCTTTTCTTTAGTTTTCGCTTAGTTCTAGATTTAATTTTGCATTGTTCTAGTTTAGTTTATCGCTTTGCTATCGCTCGGATGTTTTGTCCGATTGTTTTCCGCTTTTCGCTGGGATTGGATTCAAGACCAACAATTGTTCATCCAACGCTATTATCCGGTTTTATGCATTTAATTTCGCTTTTATGTTTTATCGTGTTTTTATTCCGCTAATTATTTCTATGTAATTTCGCTCTAATCTTGTGGTTTGCATGATCCGATCCTATATGTTGTGATTCATGTTATCTCTATTTACCTTCCGCATTGATTCATGATTCTGGTGCTTATTTATATGTGTTAATTTCGATCAATCTTGATGCATATCTAGTTGCCGCTAATTAAGTAATCAGATTAATTGTCAATCGATCTCAATGCATAATACTGGATAAACCTTTAGTCGAGCTGAGATAGGAACATCTGTAGGAAGCTTATTCTTTGTGATCTGTTTGGAGTTACTTGTTTTCACCTAGAGACGTAATAGTAATAGGGGAAACTAGTAATCTACAGCCGCAATTGTCGTAACTGAAGTTGTTGGTTATATATGTGATCTTCCATCTTGTCTGGATTAAATTTGGCTAATAGGAAACAGGATAAACATACGTTGTGGATAGGATTAATGTATCCCTAGGGTTAGTCTTTCTTATCTGTTTTATCATCCGTGATTTTATTACTTTATTTTATATTTCGCATGGTTACCTTTGCTTTGATTAAATTCAAGCCCTTAAACCTCTCACCAAATTTCGTGTTTCAATAATGACGAATTATCGCGAGCTAGCTTCTATGTTTTCGTGATACAATCCCCGTGGATACGATACTGCTTACCCTATACTTGCTGCTTTCGTATAGAAAAGTGAGCGATCAATACGCCAATGGTGAAGGAGTTTTACGAGATCTCGACATCGACCACGCACAAAGGGTACCAAAGAGGAATATAGTTCACCTCCTCGGGGAACGAAGAGAGTTTACGGTTGACGAGCTCAACCAAGTTCTAAACATGGTGATATTGATGGAAGCCATGAGCCACCACAAGGGCAATAAGGTGGTACCCACTTCACGATGGAAAGTGGCTCGCATCCGTCAAAATTAATCGGCAAGGATGGCACACAGTTCAAATCATGTGACGCCAAGGGACAGCCCTCAAGGACCTGGCCATGCAAGTGTGCCACCGGATCCTCTCCTACAATCTCTTTGGCAAGAAGGACAGCAGCGCAACCATGTCGAAGAGCGAGTTGTTCATCCTCTGGGCGATGCACGAAAGGATGAGGCTCAACTTTGCATCCTTCGCAATCTCGCACATGAAGAGCATAATGGGCAGGGAGCAGCAGAGGCTCTCCTTGTGCCACTTGCCGACTAACTTTGCCAAGGAGAATGAGCTGCTTGGCCCGGACTTTGCCATGACCCCCGAGAGAGAGGACGCCTTTGACTTGAAAGTACCGAAGAAGATGCTCAGGATAGTGGAAGACGAGGACGACAAGCTCACCATCTTGCAGGAGCTTGAGAGGCCAGTTGCCAAGCCAGCACGCTCAAAGGCTAAGGCAAGGGCAGGACCTTCAGCAACACCGGAGCCTGCCCAAGACGACACTCAAGCCGCCTCGCCAGAATACAAGAAACCTCGATCGAGATCCGCACCGCCCAACTCAGATTTTTTCACCACTCATGATCTGTATCCACCGCATCCCCAAGCTTTTCCTCCATTGTTTTTGTGTTTTGTTTTTGTTTTGTTTTCTGCTTCGCTTTTTCTATTTTTATTTTTGTGTTTGTTTGTTGTGTGTTCATGTTTATGTTTTTCGGGACCATACACCTAACACTTTGCCACAAGCAAAGTGTGAGTGTGGAGGGTCCCCTGCTTTTGTTTTGTGTGTCGACCAAAGATGTCGAGACGAGCATGATAATTATGATCATGGCATAGGCTTTATAATACATGTTTAGCTTGTTTCAAAAAGGTTAGTATGACGGAAAAGGGGCATGTCATGCACACCTGTGAGAGATTGAGCCTATATATGCTAAACCATTGCAAACATTATTTTTATTCTGTGTGATATTCGGATGCTTGACTTGGTTGTGCTAGAACTTGCCTGCTGTCTTGATTAAAGCCCAATTGCTATAGGTCTAAGTGCTCTAGATGATTTAGGCTTTCTCTTCATAGCCATGGTCAACAATGAAAATAAACCCAGATATATGTATCCTTTGCAAGCCCCTTCGAAATGCTCGCTTTTAAATTATCTTGTGCTCTTCCCTGACCTGGGGATTGAGAGAAGAAGAATAGGGGAGGGATATGTAGGTCTTGGGCATCATTCTGGGTAAAACACAACATTAGATGCCCTGGCCTTCGGCCTGGCATAATGAGCTTAAATTCAAATGTGTAGAAAGAGAAAGGTGGGGAACAACGCTTAAAATAAGAAAAGAAGTTTCAAAATATAAAGTGTGTTCAGTCTGTAAGTATCTTGCCAAGGGAAATGGGAAAACATTATGCCCAAGACCTAAGTCAAGACAACCTTACCACAAGATTAAATACTTCCAACTTAGCCAAGAAGCCACTCAATGCAACCCTAAAGACCTAAGGATAGAGAACTTTGACCAAGGTATAAGACAGAGACAGTAGACGGCAGGCAAGCCTATGGAACTTCCTTGATCAAGTCATCACTGAGCGTGAAAACCCTAAACACAGAGAGTTTGAGTGCTTGAGAGGAACTCCCACAAACTTGCTTTGCCCCGATCTTGATTAACCTTGATGCATAGCTGTATTAATCGCCTATGCTGGATTATCTTTATTATGTTTTCATCTTATCCTTGCTGGTCTTTTGCGTGTGTGGTTTGTGTGTTTGTCTTTATTTTGGGCAAGGAATGCTTGCACGTTTGAGGACAACCGTGGTTCAAGTGTGTGAGTGTGACGAGCCCATTTTTTTATGCTCTTTTTGGGGTAGTCCTTGCCCTAGAAAGAGTGCATTTTGTGTGTGTTCCTTGCGTGTGTTTGTGTCTGGGAGGACACGCTTTGGGGTATTGCAGGTTGGGACGGACCTTAGGTAAGATCAGGTCACCTCCTGTGAGAGAGTTAAAAATCCCGAAGACTATCTTGGCAAGGCATTCTGACATCTTGCCAAGACATTGTACCGCATAGGAGCTGAGCCTGATCAACGAGCTGACGTGAAGCCAAGAAGATAATCGAGACGAGGAAGAGAAGGGAAAAGGACGAGGAGTGACGCAGTGGACAGGGGGTAAAGTCAGGATGCAGCTGGGAGACGCAGACAAGATCTCTGGCAGACTTACACGCAAATGGGAAGATTCTGGGCAAGGTCCTCTCTGCCGCCTGCTTGATTTTTGCCGAAAAGGGAAAGGTCAATCTCAGCAGCCTGGATGAGACAAACCTACCAGATCGGAAGCCGAGAAGCCCTTTGTCTGGGCCTGTGAGCCCGAGCCATGCCGCTTCCTCACCACCGCCACCGAGATACGCATACACGACCAAGACAAAGGAGTGCACTTAGCTCCCAACATAACAACTCCACACATAATTCAAAATACATTGGATACACACATTCGGTGGAGTGGAGAGCATCCATCCGAAATTCTCTCTACACTTATCTCTTTTATTTCTCTTTGCTTGCATGAGCGATTGGTGAGGAAGAAAAAAGTCCTATGGGCAAACATTTATATTATGTATTTGGTTATCTCGCTGAGCAATAGTCGCGTATAATGCTTTTCGCTTACGCTGATTTTCTCCAAGTATGGTTTCGATTATGTTCTTGTTTATCGCTCTTATGTTTATGTCGATTATGTGTGAGTAGTCGGTTTGGTTGGGCTCGGGGTGAAGCACGTTGAGTTAAGGTCATGAGAGTAGTGAGGTCTAAACATCTTTAGAACCTTGAGTGGGTGTTCCCGAAGCTCTAGGCCTTTATACCCATGTTATTCCTTTCCTGAGCGTTAACTCGACCTGTAGCCTTGGGGGAGGGATAGCTACAAGCAATAGCCGAGTAAGACATCGATTGTCTCTTTGTCCCGGAAGTGCGGCCGGAGGGTGATTGTAGCCATCGGCCTTAGGCAAGAGTCGCGAGCCACCCCTCGACCGGCCGCGGCTAGTCAGTTTGTCTAGTGAGTAAAGCTTGGGGCGGAAGAACCCATCTTGAGACCGCCTTGGCAAGGGGCAAGCGCAGGGGCCTCAGACTTAGTCCTAAAATCTAAAGGCAAGCTGGGTCGGGGGCTCGTGTACGTGACAACCTAAAAGGCATCTACCCTCGGTACCTTTAACCACGACATACACTCACGGTGAAAACTGAACCTATTACCGACGCCTCGACCAATATCTCAACGTATGGAACCCTCGCCCAACTACTTGTTATTTAATCTCTTTACCTTGTGTTTAGTTTCGCTTTACTCATCAAGATATATCTCTCAAGACATTTCTATCGAGACCGGCAATGATTAACACATCGCCTCCGGGCAACCTCTTACTCAAACTGTGACAACTCAAGTAACAACACAACCAGCTCTCTTAGGTTCGACCCCTTAACTTGCAATATACGGAACTATGTGTTCAAGTTGGAGGAGATTATAAATGTATCTTGACGTGCCTTGGGACCTCTAACGACGGGTATCCGAGCGTCGTCATGCGTTAAATCACCCTCTATGGTACAAAGCTATGTATGATGAAATTGAGGCTATTAAACTGAAGGATACATGGGATGTCATTCCTCCTACATCATCTATAAAACCAATTGACTGTAAATGGGTGTATCGGGTTAAGCTTCACGCAGATGACACGCTTGACAAACTCAAAGCCCGAATGGTTGCAAAGGGTTTTCAACAGCTAGCTAGTCTGGATTTTTGGGAAACCTTTAGTCCAAAGGGTTAAACCCGCCTCTCAGACGCCTACTTTTTCCTCGCTTCAACATATAAGAGGGATATTCAGCATATTGATATCAATAATGCTTTCCTAAATGGATATCTTGATCGTCCTGTGTACATGAAACAACCTCCGGGATTTGAGGATTTAGTCCACCCTGGCTGGTTATGTAGGCTGAAGAAATTAATTTATGGCTTGAAACAGGCTCCTCGAGCCTGGTATGACAGGTTAAAGAATCATCTTATCCATTTTGATTTCAAATACTCATCGTCTGATCATTCGTTTTATTCATGAGGAAGGCTGGAAAAATTCTTTTAGTGTTAGTGTATGTGGATGCTATTCTTATCAGTGGTGATGATCCAACTCTTGTGCATCGGTTCATTCAAACTCTTTATGATGTTTTTGCTCTAAAAACGTTAGGTAGTCTCAATTTTTTCTTAATCAGAAAAATCAGTCATTCCATCTATCACAAACAAAATACATTCGTGATCTACTTTACAAAACCAATTGTTTCAATCAAAAGTATACTTTCAATTGACTCACAATCGAACGAGGTGTTATAGCAGGGAAAGTTAACCCTAGTCGCCTCTCAAGAAAACTTAATGTATGCTACTAAGTTGCCACACTAAAACAAATAAATTCCTAAACACTCTAATCTCAAAAGGGTTGATTGATTACCTAGGCAAGAAATTATTAAAGAAAGAAAGACGAATTTACTAGGCGTAAATTGATAAAGCGTATAAATTATCTAGGCAAGAATTAAACCCTAAATCAAGAATATGGAATTGAAACTATAAACCCTAGACATGAATGGAAAAGATTAAACAAAGACAAGATTACGTAGATAAATATCAATACCGATCATAACCAACGCAGTAAATCAATATTCAAACCGAGAGGATAGAAATAAGTATAGATCAAACTTACGAACAACAATGGTGGAATTGATAATCAAACTTCGTAGTATAAACCAATATCCTTACAAGAATTTTAATCAAGATCCAAAGTAAAGAAAAGGAATAACAAAGGATTTAAGAACTTAGGGAGAATTTTCTTTTCTTCTCACGAAACAAAAGACGGAAATAAAATAATGAATGAGTGTAGGCAATCGCTTGAAAACGATATATAGCGCTCAATTTTAACGCCCTAACGCCGACGCGATCTCAGTCACGGACCGCGGCGCTGTAAACAAAGCGAGCTAACGCCGATCAAAGTGCTACGGACCGCTAAGCTCTGATGCACTAGCAGCACCGACGCAAGGAGGCGCCTGACTCTGCCGAGCTTCGACGACAGACACTGGCAGCGCCGGATGATTGCGCGCCGACGACGACCGGTCGCTCAGATGCAACCCAAATACCGGACGGAATGAAGTCACGGACGCTGGGCGCCTTGACGACATTGCAAGGGCCGTCACCGACGGACGCTAAGCGCCGGACGCTGCGTTTCCGGCAAGCCTCACGGACGCACAAAGAAGCGCCGGACGCTGCTTCCTTCAGCTGAAGGCACCAAACAAGCGACCGACGCTGCGCGCCTTCAGCATCAAAAGTTCAACGCAATCATTCCTCACACGTAACACAAACCAACATGATTCCAATAAAAGATATTCAAATATAACCAAAAGGAATCAAATCGTCGAAACAAACGAGAAAAAATAGAACAAAACATGCAAACAACACCCCACACTTAACTCTTTGTCGTCTCGAGCAAATTTTAGTTTTGAAAGGAATGGTACACATAGAATCAATACTTCAAATAGAATCAATCACGATTCACATCCCTTCAATGCATCTTAATAATATAGTTCTCAATACAATGATCCTCATTCATCAATCCAAACATGACTTATCATAGAATAGCCGGTTCACTCAACATGATTTCGTAAATCAATATACAACTTATATGGTTCCCTTTCATGTAAGAAATACCAAATGACAAAAACAAATAAGAACTTGTGGAACTTAAACCGATTATAGGACAATAATCGTTGATGGAACTTCAGTTGTACACCGAGTATCCTAACGTAGATATCTATACCATAAAAGAGTCTCCCTTGGGAGACAACAAGCAAGAGGGTAGAGCCCTTATTCAATTTTAAGCCCACTTATTTCTCAACAACAACATATTTTCTTTCTTTCTTTCTTTCTTTTTGTCCACTTTTTCGGAAAGATCATACAAGACGGGTTCCATTTACCAAGCATACGATATCCGATCACACACCTTGTCTCAACATGCCTAATTATGTCCCACAGCTCAAATCGACACCAAGTTTCATCAAACCAAAACCATATACCAAGATGCAAAGAAGTTCGATCAAACGCAATTAATTCAACTTAAAGCATAATTCTTCATACACCATTGATTTCAATAAGGTAAAATCATCTCTAATCCAAACAAAAGTTAAGAAACGACAAACACAACAAAGCCAAAACGGAAACAAACAAAGCAAACCAAACGGAAAGAAACCCCCCCCACCACAAAAATGTGCAAGGTCCTCATTGCGTATAAAATATTGAGAAAGGGATGAGACTAAGGCACGAACGGAACTGGGAAGCAACAAAAGACAAGACTACAAAAAGAAAAGAAGAAGCACAACAACGAAACAAGGAAATGAATGAAACACAACAAAAAGGAAAAAATAAACGCCCAATAGTGAAGAATCACTATTGTCGAGGCTGAGGGCGAGGCCATGAAAGGTAGTCCATGCGCTCCACTGGCTTCGGCGGCTACCGATTCTCGCCAATCATCTGCTGGTTATACGTGTTCCTACCGGTTCTCGCTGTGCACAATTGATTCGCTCACAAGACGCTGATTTTGCCGATCAAACCGAAGTTATGTCTCGACAACTCCGCCCAAGGCCACATCTACTCCAACCGACCAAACTCTCACGAAAGAACTATACCCGCCCGTGCGTATTGCGAAGGAATCGATTAGGATCGACGCCACAGGGGCTCAGATCCTCCCGTGATCTCGCCCGCTGGCGGCCTTCATCGGATGGTACAAAGGTATCATAGATGATCATATCACCCGTAGTGCATGTGATGGTCCCGCACCGCCGCCGCCTCGCTGGCCGCAGCATCGCGAAGCATATATCTTTTCACGCACCTCCGATGCCGAGGTACCGAGTAGTCTCGCTGAAAGCAAAGGAGCGCTAGCTCACTAAGATCAATCATCTTAGGTCGATATGATTTGCCCGGAACCGGTCGTCCATCGTTATTTATGATCCTAAGCTCACCGCTGCATCTTAGGGATTTGGCATTGTCGGCCTACATTTTTATGCCACCGACCAGCTGCAAGGGTCCCAAATAAAGTATGTCCAAATCTTCGCTTTCTTTACAAAGACATGTTAGCAGGAAGACCTCGCAGATTCACCTTATTAGCCCGCCATTTCCAAAAACATTGAAAGCTATGAACTTGTGGACCATTGCCAATGCTTCATCCTTGATAAACCCACCCGCATTCCGATAGACGACCGCTATTAAATCCTCGATAGCTCCTTCCGTGCTCTCTAACATTGAAAGAATTGGGCACACCACGCACCGTAAGTCGGAAACCAAATACCCCTTCACTACGAGGGCTATAACATACTTGCCCTCAGACGTACAAGACAATGAATCGATTCATCATCAATACACATTGTGCAAGAGAATTCAAGCAACAATGGGTTATAACCGTAAATCCATCAAAGCATATCAAGAATCCCAAATTTTTCAAATACTTAACCCTATCCTCAAGACTGACTCGATCAATTGCCGCTAAATTGACGCGAGGTGTGATTTCGAAATGCAAAACGACGATAGTGTGTACCTTCCACCGGATTATAAATTGGAAGGTGGCGTACATAACGCTAATATCCTCCCGTGGTTCCTCCATCGAACATCGCCGGCTTGAGGATGGCGGAGGACCGTGCATTTTAGTCCGAACCATAGTGATATGCTTGATATGGCTCAAACGCTTGGACGAAGAATGAAGCCGAGGAAGCGCCGGGCGCGGCGATTCCGAGGGAAAGCGCGGCGCCGGACGTTATGGCGCCGACGGAGGCGGATTAGGGCCGAGGCGCGGCGCTGGTAGCGCGACGGATGGAAGGAGGCGGCGCCGATTGAGGCGAGGCACCGGACGGGGCGGAGGCACCGATCGGGAGGCGCGGACGGAATGCGCGCACCGAGGAACGAGGCCACGGGTCGAGGTGAATTGCTCGGACGAAAGCCGGCGTGGCGCCGATGAACGGGAGGCCGGACGGATGGGATGAGCGAGGCACGGCGGCGAGGAACGCCGACGGAAGGAGGCGCGAAACGCCGACGAAGCGGCGGCGACGGAGAGGAGAGAGATGTCTCACATGAGAGAGAAAGGCGAAGCGAAATGAGGTGAAACCCTAAAACACATCAAATATATATATATATTATTTATATTTATTTATTTTTTATTTTTTTAATAAAACGATAAAGAATGGACCCAGCCACGTTCATCAAGGTCGCTACCGGGTCGCCTATCGCCCAACATATGATAAACACCCGCCGCTCAACTTTAGATTACCTCGCCCGCGCCGTCGCTGGCCTCGCGTGTTTTCGCCTGGGCTGATAACACCTGCCCGCGCCGTCCGCGTCGCTGAGTTTTTGATCGATTCTATATTCGCATCTCAAAGACGGTTTCGACACGCCCGCGCCTGGGTACCTCCTCGACGTAATTTTGGTTGCTTTGACTTTTTCGATCCATATTTCAATTCCGAGAAAATAACTCCTCATCCCGCACTACACAAAACCACAAAAGAAATCACAACACAAACAAGGACAAAACGAAGGAAAACGAGCAAAACAAAAGAAATATGGGTTGCTCCCACAGTAGCGCCACATCGTCATTGCTGACAAGGATAATCGTGACGTTATAGGGTCACGATGTGAATAGATTCCACCGTGAAGGCGCCGGACCCCTTCTACATAGAGCTTCACACGCCGACCATCGACCTCGAACGCATTCGTCCGAACCTTCTTTAGTGAGCACAATCGAACCATACGGCTTCACTTCCATGATGATGAACGGCCACTCCAACGAGACTTCAACTTCCCGGAAAAGCTTCACCGGAATGAACAATAAAACCTTCATACCGGCTTCAAACTTGGCACTATGTGTTTGTCGTGGATGGCCTTCACTTTTCTTTTGTAAATTCGGCATTGTCATACGCCTCATGTAATTCTTCAAGCTCCGAGAGTTGTAACATCCGCGCTTAAGCATCTTGCATCTCCAAAGAAATGGTTTTAATTGCCCACAAGGCCTTGTGCTCGATCTCCACCGAAGATGGCACGCCTTCCCAAACACCAAACGGTAAGGACTCATTCCAAGATTGTTTTGTATGCGCGCGGTACGCCCATAATGCATCGGTAATTTGTGGACCAATCTTCCGAGAAGGTTGGACCATTTTCTAGATCCTCGATTTGCCGATTGCTAGTCTCGGCTTGTCCCGATGTCCGAGGGTGATAAGGCCGCCACCTTGTGGTTAATCCCACTCTTCTTCATCAACTTCGAACAACTTGTTGCAAAATGTTTCCTCCATCACTAATGATGCTTTGGGAAAACCAATCGCACAAGATATTCTCCTCGCACAAACTTCAAAACGATGTAAGAATCGCATGTCCTAGTGGATAGCCTCACCCACTGGACACGAGTCAATGGCAAGCGTAATATATTCAAACCAAAAGATTTAGGAAGGGTCCCATGAAATCGATTCCACACATCGAAAATTTCTACCACAAGAATATTATTGAGGGCATCTCATTCGGCACCTATAGATCCGCGGCTGCATCGATCACAAGCACGGTAGAACGCCTGCCTTTTGAACAATGATGGCCAGAGAACTCGATTGAGGACCTTGAACGCAGTCTTTGTCCCAAATGCCCTCCATAATTACCATTGTGGTATCTTTCCAACACTTGAAATTGCTCTTCCTCGCACATCGACGGATCACATCATCCTTCCCGAATTTGAACAGATATGGCTCATCCCATAAATATTGCTCGACAAGGTTAGAAAACGCCTTTCCCGAAGAATGACTGTGTCTCATCTCCCACAAGCAAGATAATTCACAATGTCACGAACCACGGGAAGATGAGACCAAAAGCATTTTCATAAGGAAAATCATTAGCAACAGCCTCATGCAAAAGTTTAACACTCGGGATTTAAGACGAGACAAATGATCAGCCACACAATTCTCACCTTTCCTATCCTTAATCTCCAAATCGATTTGAAGGAGAAGAACCCAACGGATCAACCTAGTTTGGCTTGAGGTTTGTTAACAAGTACCTTAAAGAAAGATGGTCACTATGAACAATCACTTTAGAACCTATGAATGAATTTTTCAAAGCAAAACCACATAACATTTTTTTCAGCTTGTCGTAATTCATCACGATGATTCAAGGTAGAACTAGATAGTAAATTACACGGAGCATCTTATCAACACGCTGTCTTAAAACAGTTCAAAGATGATTGCAGCATCACACATAATCTCAAAGTGTTCATTCCAGTCATACAACCACGGGCACTAATCAACTTCTTCAACACGAGAAAGCATGCATACAATCATTATTAAACACAAATGGCACGCCTTGGGCAAGAAAACGACATAAGGGTTGAGAGATTGAAAATCCTTAATAAACCTACGGAAGCCAAGATGCCCTAAGAAACTCCTAATCCCCTTAACGTCAAGTGGGGGCAATTTCCTATAACATCGATTTTGCCCTATCCACCTCAATCCCATCACGATAAACCAAGTGCCCGAGTACTATACCACTCTTAACCATGAAATGACTCTTCTCCCAACTTAAAGTCAAATGACTCTCGACAAATCTATTAGACATGATTAATCTTAGCTAAACAAATATCAAATGACGAGCCAAAATAGAAAAGTCATCCATAAATACCTCCATGTAGTCGCCGATCATTTCGAGAAGATGGACATCATGCACCGCTGGAAGGTTCCGTGCATTGCAAAGACCAAACGGCATACGGCGGTAAGCAAATGTCCCATGCGGCTCGTGAACGCCGCCTCGATGATATTCCTAGCTATGGCAACTCGATAATATCCGACAAACCGTCAAGAAAACAATAAAATCGTGGTTCGACTAACCTATCAAGCATTTGATCAATGAAGGAGTGATCCTTTTGGTGGCGTGCATTCACTCCGAAGTCAATGCACATGCGCCATCCCGTGGTGGCTCTGACCGCACCAACTCTCGCTATTTTCAAGAATAAGCCCTCTTCGCACTACATGCACGGGCTCACCCATTCACTATGCATGACAAAGAGAGGCCTTCGCCAAGGAGTTTGTAGATCTTCTTCACTACATCAAATATCACAGGTTCAACCTCCTTTGTCCGCCTCGCTACAGCTCCTTCTTCCAAGGTGATGCGACATACGTGGCGGGTTAATGCCACGGATATCGCCCAAACTCCACCAAGGCAAGCTTGTTCTCTTCAAAACTCCAATCAACGATCTTCCTCATACCGGCCAAAGTCGAGAGATGATCACCGGCTCGGCTCTCCTTCCTCTAAGAACACATACTCAAATGCGCTGAAGCCCTCGAGTTCAACAGATGGCTCGAGTTTGCTACCACGCTACTTGCTCTCGCCGATCCCATGAAGACCTCTTCAACTTGTGTGCTCGCAAAATACATTCTCGACTAAGGGCTCAATAGCATCGAAAAGCACAATCATCAATATAATGAGCAGAGGGCATTAAGGCTATTTCACGTAAAATGTAACCGTGGTCCCTAAAAAACATCTTAATAAGACCACTCTAACATCTATCATGGTATTAGTGGTGGCTATAAACGGTCAATGAGGAGAACAAGGTGAGACCTACCATCCTCCCGACATCCCCAACTTCCAAGACCACAAAATCCATCAAAATTATCGACTTCCACATTAACCATAACATTTTCCACTATCCCCTGGGGTATCTCATAGATCTATCGCCTAATCAAGGTCATGCCCGGGTTTCAATTCCTTAAGACCTAATTCTCGAAAGATAGAATAAGCATTAAATTAATTCCCGCCCCAAATCAAGCATACCTAAGGCCTCTTTCCCATTCCCATAGCAATCTTAATGATAAAGCTACCGGATCGCTTGGGAAGGAAGTTGCATGATTGAATTAGCGCCCTGACGACACATGGCAATGTCTCCCTAGTTCCTCTTCTTTGAGGCGAGCTCCTTAAAGAATTTCACATAGCGGGACAACCCGATGACGCCCAGCAGAGCGTGTGACGTGTACTGAGACAACAACTTGAGAAATCGCCGAACTGCTGGTCCCGCTGGCATTCACAACCGAGGGGATAGGACCAGGGCTTGAACAAAGTCTTTGAAGTTTGTCACGTGGAACATACGGATTCGGCTTGTGCAACTCACTATCTTTCTTCTCGTGAACCTCTTCTTCAATACGAGGTTCCTCAACAACGAAAGGTGCTGGAGAAGGCAGTGAGTCGGCATAGTCACCATGTTGTCGATAACCTTTCCACTGAGCACCACACGGCAGAGCTTGATGAGCTTGCCGGCAACTTGTTCTTTTCACGCCGCCTCATCTCATTAAGAAGTGGCAATCAACCATAGTTTCTCAAGACGCCTCATCTCACCTCCGCATTTTCATTCCTCCGATTGTTCTTAGCGGCGTAGGCACCGAGGATCCTCGCAGAATCACGAGATTGGGGACCGCGGAAACCGCTCGCGGCGAGGCCGTGAGGGTATCCGCAAGGTAGGTGGTACTGCGCACGCGGCCGGTAAGGATATCGTGGGTAAGACGTGTCGATATGGCTGCCGCGGATACCGATATCGCCGACCATAATTTTGCCGCTCGGATACCGAGTTGTGTATCCGCGTGGTACCGTGCGAGGCCGAGTCTCGAGTTTGAACCTTAACCCCGACCGGCTCGTTCTTCCACCTCGAGTGTATTGCTCGGTTTTGCTCATAGGTCGGCCTCGCTCATAAGGTTGTCGAGGTCAAAACCTTGCATAGCATAAGCCTCTACTCCGCCTTCATAGACTGCCCATATTAGGGCAAATATCCGTAGATGTCCCATTTCCATGCAAATTCCACAAGGATGCATAGTGAATTCGGAGGTGCTCCAACTCGCCAAGGAGCAACAACTGGTGGTGGGGGGAACTCACCGCTTCATCTTCATCTCGCTCATCTCTCAGAGCCGCGCTATCCGCTTCACAACCGATCCAGTGCTCCAATGAGTCGACAAGATCGGTGCGCATTAGATGCCTTCGAGGGAATTGCTCGCCATGACGCCAAAGATTTCGCCAAGAGCCTCGCCGCGATATGAGCTATGTTGCCCCCGCCCGCCGTCACCCTTTTCCGATCGGATTTCAAGATCCCGTCATAAAAGAATCGCACAAAAGAACCAACGGAAGAAGTGATGTGACATTGCTTTGAAGCTCTTTGAATCTTTCTCTCTTCATGGAACGCCATCTAGATCTTGCTCAATGTCATAATTTTTGATCAAGATCCTGGTCTTCGCATGGATAGAACCTCAACATAACCGCTCCACCACGTAGTTCCAATTTGTCGAGTCGGCCGAAAGCTCATAAGCCAAGACTGGCTTTATCCTTCAAGGAATAGGAGAACAACATCTTCAACTCTTCGCTCGCCAAACAAAGGGAATGACTTCACCACTTGATTATACTCGATAAAACTTAAGGCATCCTCATTTGCCATGCCATGAAAGTGGAAGAGGTTGAAATGATTTGCTTCAACTCATACCCACGCGTGTCAAGGCACAACACGAAGATTAGTAGTCTCCCTATCTTAGGGCGGAAGTAATCCCCATCAGCGAGGGCGCTCCGCATGATTGTTGTTCATTCGGCACCCATGATCCTGAGGAACTCTTCAAACAAAAGATTGTCGACGGTAGTAAACCCCTTCAACGCTGAGAGAAGCCCCACGTAAACTATCACAACTGAGTGATCAAAGTTCCGACACTAGGCGTCAGTTTCTCGACTTGCAAGTATACTTCAACGGGATGCCAATCTAGATTTAAGCCGGCCCTCGCATACACAACACTCAACAAACGAGATCAAACGCAATCTGCGTACAAAATAAGAAAGGCAAGGAGAAGAATAAAACGAAAAACATGCAACATTAATAAACGCTAAAGTTACCCCCGAATGGCGCCAAAATTTGTTTCAATCAAAAGTATTCTTTCAATGACTCACAATCGAACGAGGTGTTATAGTAGGAAAGTTAACCCTAGCCTCTCAAGAAAACTTAACAGATGCTACTAAGTTACACAAAAAAATAAATTCCTAAACACTCTAATCTCAAAAGGGTTGATTGATTACCTAGGCAAGAAATTATTAAAGAAAGAAAGACGAATTTACTAGGCGTAAATTGAAGCGTATAAATTATCTAGGCAAGAATTAAACCCTAAATCAAGAACATGGAATTGAAACTATAAACCCTAGACATGAATGGAAATGATTAAACGAAGACAAGATTACGAGATAAATATCAATACGATCATAACCAACGCGTAAATCAATAACATTCAAACCGAGAGGATAAATAAATGATAGACTAAACTTACGAACAACGAATGGTGGAATTGATAATCAAACTTAAGAGTATAAATCCAATATCCTTACAAGAATTCTCAATCAAGATCCAAAGTAAAGAAAAGGAATAACAAAAGGAATTAAGAACTTAGGAGAATTGTCGTTTTCACAAAAAAAAGACGAAAATAAAAATAATGAAGAGCTAGGTCAGCTTGAAAACGATATATAGCGGCTCATTTAACGCCAGCCGGACGCGATCCCAGACCGACGCGGCGGCGCTGAAACAAAGGGCCAACGCCGACTCGTGCCAGCACCGGACGTGGAAGCTCGACGCTCAGCGCACGGACGCGAGGAGACCGGACTGCCGAGCTCGGATGACAGACACTGGCACGCATGACGCGACGACCGGGTCTTAGATGCAACCCAATACGGACGGAATGCACCGGACGCGCGCCTCGGACGAACAGTGGCGCCCAGTCACGACGCTGCCTTCCTTCCGCGTGGCGGGCTACACCCCCACGCCGAGTCCGCGCTGCGCGCCGCATCAAAAGTTCAACGCAATCATTCCCTACACGTAACACAAACCAACATGATTCCAATAAAAGATATTCAAATATAACCAAAAGGAATCAAATCGTCGAAACAAACGAGGAAAAAAAACAAAAAACATGAAAACACCAATCTTCTGATTGCAAACCAGGCCTCCCTATGATTCGTGTCAAACTTCATAGAGCGATAGTCCACCCTTTCCGATTTCACCATTTATCATAGTGTCATTGGTGCCCTTCAATACCTAACCATCACTAGACCCGATATCTCCTTCATGGTAAACAAGCTTAGTCAGCTATGCATGAACCCACGAGCTTCAATGGAAAGCATGCAAGAGGTTCTTCGTGATCGCTCACTTTTCTAACACGAAAACGCGCAAGTATAGGTAAGTCGAGTAACGATCCAGTGGATTGCAACCAAAACATAGAAGCTAACTCTCTAATCCTTCATCATTATCCAAGCAACAAAATATGGTTGAAAGGTTTATGGTTCTATAATTAAATCCAAAGCAAAGGTAACAACTTGAAAATAAACAAAGACAATAAATACTCAAAGATGAATATAAGAGATAAAGACAACCCTAGGGATGCACTAATCCTATCCACAACGATGTTTATCCCGCTTATTATTAACGCTTTAATCCGATAAGATGGAAGATCACATATGTAGCCAACAACTTCGCCATTACAATTACGACAGCTTGATTACTAATTTTCCTACATCATACGCCTCTGAGGAAAATAAGCAACTCCAAAAGGATCACAAATAATAGCTTCCTACGAATGTTCCTATCTCGCCACGACTCAAGGCTTATCCGTATCATGCATTCAAGATCGATCGACAATTAAAACGTTACGTAATTAATTGGCAACTATGATATGCATCAAGATTAATCGTAAATCAACACATATAATTAAGCACCAAGAATCATGAATCAATGCCCGAAGGTAAATAACAATAGCAGGAATCACAACATATATGATAGAATCATGCAAACCCTAGATTAGAAACGTAAATTAGCTAGACATAAATTACGAAAAAATACAATAACCATAAAATAGAAATTAAATAGATAAACCCGAGGAAAAGTCGAGAACAATGGTTGGGTTCGATCCAAACCCAACGGAAAACGGAAAACGATGGAATTCCTTTGACGAAAACGCTGCGCCGACAATGCGAGAACTAACGAGAACAATGAAAACTAAAGCTAGAATGAATCTAAATCAAAGCTAGAGTGTAAAGAAGGAAAATAATGAAAACTGGACAAAACGTAAAATAGGTCCGGGAAGGTTAGGCGAGGGGCCAAGCCCTATTTATAGATTTAGGTGAAACCCCACTTTGGTTCCGCCACGCTGGGCGCGCTGGGTCGTGAGCTCGTCGCGGGATATCCTCGCTCGCTATCCTTCTGTTCTGGTAGGCCGGTCGACCGCGCCACACCCGCGGTCTAGGTGTGGTCGCCCGACAGAAAATCATCGCGGCACGCCCGCGTCACGACCTCGCGCGCCACGGCGCGACTCCAGCGGTCGCCAGCCGCGAGCCTTCTACAGGTACAGCCGCTACCGTCTCGATGGTTCGCGACCGGCGGCGGTCGCTAGGCCCTCATTTGCCTCGCTCGCTGTCTTCGCTCCATGCTTCGGTTTTCAACTTATAAGCCTACAAAACACCAAAATGGAACCCAGAGCGATTCTTCCAAAATATTAAAGCATTGAGAATCAAGACATAAACGCATTATCGATCTAAAATCATCTTTAAAATCAACAATAACGTAAATGCGCTTATCAACCCCCAAACTTAAATCATTGTTTGTCCTCAAACAAAACAAGACAAAAGAAAGAGAGACACAAACAGATCAACGGCCAAAAGGTGATTAACCAATAAAGCCTCGTAAATATCTCAAAGCTCAACATCATTAGTGCACAGACGACATTAGTCAAATCGAAAATGTACAACCATTGAAAGCAAAAATCTCATTCAATTCAACCTCACAATGGATCGTAATATATAGAGACCTCAACTCATAAAGAAATAAAGGACGTATGCACTCAAAATAAATGCAATGCAAAATCTCACCATAGGCTTGCCATTTCTCTAATATCTCCATGATAACTCTATGTCTCAAAACAACAGGGTCCCCGTAGTAATTGTGGTTCATTTTTCATTTCTATAATAGTCCCCGAGTAATCTCTATGTCTCAAAACAAGTGTCTCACCCCGGTTTTGATAAGTTTCAACATTGAGGACAATGTTATGTTCTAAGTTTAGCGAGGTAAAGTAACCTCGAAGTTGAGGTGAAGTGGTTAAAAAATATATGGGTCATTACGAGCTTATTGCTCCAAAAAAAAAAAAAAAAATAAAAAGAAATAATAAATGAAAAAGTGAAGATATGGGGTCTCTACAAAAAGAGAAGAAAATGTCGGGATAGTTGGAACCAAGAATTAGTTAGGTGCCCGGTGCTTTGAGCTACATTATCCCAAACAATCCTATCGTCACCCAAGCCTAACATTATAAGTCTTAAAAGACCCATCGATCCAAGATTGAGACACTCATGTTAGTGGAGAGGTGATCGAAGCGAAATGTGGAGACATCCGCACTTGATAATCAACATGGTCATATTAAAAGAACTAAGTTATGGGAAGATTCATGTATGGCTAATGTGTTATATACTCTGATATCAAGGCGGCGATCCTTGCAATACGAGGTGATGACCAAATTTGCAACGGAAGAACTGAATGATCCTTTCTTTCAAAGAACCATGACGAAAGCGGCCCCGGGATTAAGTCTTCATCTTGTATCGCCGAGCATTCAACATCGCTCTGTTGTGGGTATGTTTTTG
Source organism: Salvia rosmarinus (assembly GCA_036937905.1). Taxonomy (NCBI): domain Eukaryota; kingdom Viridiplantae; phylum Streptophyta; class Magnoliopsida; order Lamiales; family Lamiaceae; genus Salvia; species Salvia rosmarinus. The sequence goes on from CM072820.1 coordinate 12,117,608, forward strand.
TGTAAGAGCATCACCGAGGACGAGTAATGAGCTAAGTTTGGTGATAACTCTATAAAAGAGTTATTATATGACCTTTGATGACAAAATCCTGAGTGAACTAGGTTTGTTTGTTTATTTCGATGTTATGAGTATGTGTTATGTTTGCGTGTTTGTGTGAAGGATTGACCGATGAAATCAAAGGGTTTTAATTGCTTTTAGCGTTATTTAAATAATCATGGCATGTTGCGGAAGAGCGGCAAGGAGACAGGCGAAGTCCGCCGAGTCCATGTCAAGCTCCGGTAACGCAGACAAGGCCGAACTCGCGAGCAAGCTCGACTGATGTACGAGGAAGGACCGAACGAGTAAGTCAAGAAATGCGGACGAGTCGAGCTACGGGCGAGTCAACGCCAGAAAGTGAAATCCGAGCTCAAGACGCTGAGCTCAAGACACCGAGCTCAAGATGTCCGAGCTCGGAAACCGAACTCCGAGGAGAAAGAGAATAGCCGAGCTCGCAACCATCCGAGCTCAAAGATTGAAAAGCCTGTATGAAGACGACCAGACGATGCTCGAAGCGAGGTCGACTCGTGCAGGTCGGACTTAGAGTTCGGAGGCGAGATCTTCCCAGAAAGGGCGAGCTCGTGCGCAAACCGAGTAGAGGAGCTCAGAGTCAGCATAAAGCCGCGCTTATAAAACGAGAAGAGTTTTGCAGACACGCCCACGCTGCGGCCACGACAAAGATAAAGGACGCTGCTGTTGCCGAGCCAACGGAAAGAGAGGATCGGGATGAGGGCTTGGTGTTTTTCGCACACCAAAAAGTGTCGAGTTGGTTATTAAAAGGAGGCGACAATCGGAGAATCATTATTCATCATTCAAGATCGTGAAGGAAATCGAGGCAACGCCTGAGAAGAAGCTATCGGAAGAGGCGCATCCAGGAGGAGCAGCGATTCCGACGAGTGTTAACTTTGAATCTCCAATCCTTTTTATTTTGCTATGGCATTTGTGTTTTGAATATCACGCGTACCGCATGAGCTAAATGTATGACTTGATCTTTTGATGAAACCCATGCTCGGTGACGAGCCCGCTTCGCTTATCTTGTCAAGTTATTATCATTTTCTTGGTGTTTATTTATCTTGCTTGTGATTGATCACCATGGGTGAGATCTTAGCTCTATGATTTCGGAAGCTCTCATAGAGTGGAAAACAAGAAAGGACGCAAGAACATGATTTAAATATTATGTATGTGAATAGATAGGAATATGTGTTTGCCTTGTGACATAAATGAATGGAACGATAGAGATACTCTTAAAGCACTTCGATAGGAATATATGACGAGCTTAGAGGGTATAATCTTAGATTTGGAAAAATACTAAGAGTTGGAAGATTTCATGTTATAATAACGAGGCAAGATAATGTTGAAGCATGGCGAGTACGGGCATGGGTGGAATCAGTGATCAAGTCTATTTTTCCTCCCTTCGCTTGTTAATCGTTATCGTCTAAAATTCCACCCGACTCGGTAAAAGTTCTCTTTAATTGTTTTCTCATATTCACAAACAAATTGTATTCGACGTGGTTTAAAAATTGTTCCCGTGGATTCGATCTCGAATACTCCGTGATATTACTTGTTGATTACGCACTTCGTAGAATAGTATATCTCTAGAATACACACCAACAAGTTTTTGGCGCCGCTTGGGATACCTTTGAGTATGCTCGAGTAACTGGGAAAGGTCTTGAGGCTATAGGCGACGACTTGGTCCTAAATTGGGAAAATGCCACTCATGGTACAAGAGGCATAGTGCTAGCCACCACATATCCAAGAAGGGATCAAGTGGACGAGCAAAGATCGAGGGATAGATAAACTCCCACCTCCCATCACGTAGGCAAGTTTTCGGGACATGCAGGATTTGCTAAGGTTTATAAAGGATTTTCTAAAATTTCTAAGTCACGGGTGCCTTGTTGGAGAAAAATAGCCACTTATTCACCTCGAATGTCCGCGCTTGACATCTTGAAACGAGTTTAGGACGCACGCGTAATCGTGGTCCGAATCGCTACCTTCGGGACGTGACGCAGTGACTTCACTGGGGCGTGCTCGGTACTAAAGAGAAGATCTTCCATTCCATCTATTATGCTAGCAAAACACCGGGAAGCTCAAATAAATTACACTACTACGGAGAAGGAGCGCCAGCAGTGGTCTTGATGCGAAAGTTTAGAGCCTACCGTAGGTTCAAGGGATTGTATACGGATCATGCGCCATCGAACCTAGTTGCCAAGAAGGATGCAAAGCCTCGTTGATTCGCTGGATCTTGCTCCTACAAGAATTCGATCCGAGATCGAGATAGCGGATCGAGAATCAAGTGGCACCATCTATCTCGACACAATCAGGGCGAAGAGTGCTGCCCAAATTCGACGCTTCCCGATGAACAACTCGACGAGCATGCACAAGAGTACACCGTGGTATCGACTTTGTCAACTCTCCGGTATGTGGAGTATCAGCCCAACTCTCATTTCAACAAAGGAAAGGTTCTTATCGGAGGTCGACATTACTTTGGGACGAACCATTCTTGTATAAACACCGTGTCGATGGTTTGAGAGACTATGCGCTACATGAAGAGATGGAATCAATTCTAGAAGGATGTCATGCTACCCCATATGGTGGTCACTACAGCGTAGAACGGCAAAGAAAGTTCTTCAATCAGTTATTTCGCCAACCTTGTTTAAAGATGCTCATGACTTCGCATAAAATGTGATCGATGTCGAGAGTTGGGAACATATCTTCCGAATGAGATGCCAATGAATTTTATTTGAAATCGAGCTCTTCGACGTATGGGGTCTCGATTTCACGGGTCCGCTCACCCTCATTTGCAACCTCTACATCCCGGTGGTAGTTGATTATGTATCCAAATGGATGAAGCCGTGGCTAGTCCCACTAATGACGCAAAGGTTGTCATCGTTCTCGAAAGAACATCTTCACGAGGTTTGGACGCCCGCGATTATTAGTGATGAGGCACACATTTTGTCAACAGGCGAGTGTCGCCCCAGCTACAATGTTCGCCACAAGATTGCCACGCATACCACCCCAAACCAATGGATGTCGAACTCTCCAATAGAGAGATAAAGGCATAATCGAGAAGGTGGTAAACCTGTGTCGGAAAGATTGGTCCATACGACGACGATGCAAATGGGCCCTGAACTTTCAAAACTCCGTTAGGATGTCCCTATCGGTGGTCTATGGAATGCTTGTCACCTTCCATCGAACTTGAGCATCGAGCCTATTGGGCGATAAAGAAATTGAATTTTGAGCATAAGGTCACGAGAAGCTCGCTTGTCGCAACTAAGGAGATGGATGAATTCACCGGTTTGCCTATGAAATGCAAACCGCATAGTGAGAAGACAAAGAGACGGCATGATAACAACATCTTGCACCGAGAGTTCTTGCCGGTCAACAAGTGTTACCGTTTCAATTCAAGGCTTATTCTGAAAGTCGAAATCACGATGGTCGGGTCCCTTCACAATTCTCAAGGTAGCACCCCACCGAGCTATCACATTAGCTAGGACATCAGGTCGGGAATTCATGGTGAATGGACACCGTGTCGCACTATTGTGGTGGTGAGGTCGTCGTAGAAGACCTCAACACCGGACGCCTCGACGAGGTACCTTGGTACAGAGTATAAATAGCACTCTATTTTGTTTGTAAATATTTGTTTTAATTTCGCTTTGTCTCGGTGTTTTTCGCTTGTTAATAAATGCTTTAGCCTTGCTAAAGGAGAGGGGTTATTTTGGGATTTTTATTGCAGTGCGCGCGCACTGGGAAGTTTGAACATGGTGCTAATTCTTGCCCAAGAATGGAGAAGCAGAAGAGAAAGTGAAATTGTTGCCAATTTGGTAAAACCAAAAGAGGGAAAAATTTGGTCGACTTTTGGGATGAAAGACCACCTTTTCCTCTTCCACCTTCGGTCTTTTTAATCTTTTATTTCCCAATTTTGTTGCATCTTTGCTCTCGCCTTTCACGCTCATTTTCTCCTCAGGCTCGAAGTGCAAAACTTGTAGCTCCATCTCTTCCATCTTCGTAATCAAGATTATGAGAGATTCAGACAGGATCGTGGGCGGCCATCACCCATTCCAAGCAATGATCTGCCACACCCCCGTGATTTCGACAGAGGTATCCCAGAACCTTCACGCTCCCCCACAGTCATATGCTCCTTCCTCCAAAAGAAAGAATGGTCCCGAAAGGGAAGGCCAAGATAGTGGAGAGGAATCAAGAAGCTCGAGCAACAAGGCGCGAGTGGACAATCCTTCACAAAAGGCAAGAATTTCAATCGATGTATCCCTAAATTTCGAGCTCACGGTGGATTCGAAAGATTTAAGCGCTGAAGCTTAGCAGCTCGATGAAAAGGGGTTCCGAGTCAAAGAAACCGTGTTTGTGGTGGAATTAATTTTCGAATGGTCATACATTCGGCGATACCACCGCCTCCATTACACCCCTTGTTAAGGAGTTCTATGCAAATATCATGCCTTGCCGAACAAGGAAGGGTTGTCTGCAGTGGTTAGAGGTAAATTAGTGGTTCTCTCTCCGAAACCATTAATGCTTTTTGAGTTAGACAATGAGGTGGAGGATGCTTTCCACCACGAAGAGAGCCCTTCCAAAGGAAGACCTCGGAGGCGCCACGATCGACACCGTCAAGGCAGTAATGGGAGATCTCCACGGGTGTCGCCCATTAAAGTCGCATCATTAAAATTGAGGCTCATGTCTCGCTCCATTTCATCAAAAGCCGGATTTTTCCAACCCACGACACCACGTGTCGGAGGAACGATGATGTTCTCTCGCATCTTCACCGGAAGGTCCATCAACGAGGCGCCCAACCGCGCCAAGAGAGGGGTGCTAAAAGGAAGACAGCGATCGTTCTTTCCTTCTCTCGATCACTCGCTTATGCATAAAGGCCGCGCTCGTAGGGACGATGAGGATCCCGCTGAAAAAATTTATAGACATCAAGACTCGACCATCGCCATAGTGCTTCTACTGCACCCAATCTCGCAAGCAACGCAAGCAGATCCACCTCGCCCATACCGACCTCAACCGAGCCTCATTGTTCAGACATGCGAAGTGCCTCTGCGTGCAAGTCCAAGCCCTCATGCTTGATCCATTGCACTAGAAAAAGCTCTTAAGCATTTTTGGGCGTCTTGCCGTAAACGAGATCGGATATTGGAGGATAGCCTTAGGTCACCGCTCACGGTGAATCTGCCTTGACCTTCGAATTCCCACATCGGGTATTCAGCGTGGCCTCACCTTCGGATTTTGATTACATCCTTTGGAGCCGAGAAAGAGAAAATGCAAGGCCGACCGAGCCCAGCCGGCTAATCGACCTGCTTTGTTCAGCGGTGGGGTACCTAGTACCCCGTCGACGGCGCGCACCTCGTAGAGGCCGAGGCTATGTCTCCTAATGCCGGTTGCTTACCGCCACCGCCCATCTAACCGAAGCTTCTCCTACTCCGGGTTCTCCCAAGTGTAGGCTAGGCATTTTCTCCAACTCAATCCTTGTTTTGTTTTGTGTTTTGTTGTGTGTCTGTGGTTGGTGTTTTGTTGGGTTTTGTTACATTTTGTTAAATAAAAGCATATTATTACATTTCGATGATTCCTAAGGATGATGCTTGATTGGCAAGGGATAGCTTTATGATGTTAATTTGTTTTGTTTATACCGTGATATTTGGTACGCCTTATTGCTCGTCTGGTCTTTACCCTTATTTTGTGGGATGTACCTCTATTAATTCTGGTATTAGCATATTAGCCCTATAGGGATTGACCATTGCATCGGTGAATCTTAATTGGCCTACGATATGAGTGCCTGTCTCTCATATTTGGTTGGTACTCCCTTGAGGCGACATACATGAATGTATCAACTAGATAGGGCGTAGGCCCTTTTTGGATCGATTGTGCCTTTCCGGCCTTCCTTAATATGATATTTTTCTAGGGTCCCTTTGAGCTTACAAGTTTTTCTTTCTTACACCCACCAAATACTCTCTCAGATACCCACATATATCATTCCTTACCCTTCACTCTGGGCATATCTAATTGTGGTTCAGTTTCTCTCATTTCTATAATAGTGCCCGTAGTAATCTCTATGTCTCAAAACAACAGTGTCTCAACCCTCGGTTTTGTATAAGTTTCAACATTGAGGACAATGTTATGTTCTAAGTTTGGGGGTGAGCGAGGTAAAGTAACCTCGGAAGTTGAGGGTGAAGTGGTTAAAAAATATATGGGTCATTACGAGCTTATTGCTCCAAAAAAAAAAAAAAATGATAAATGAAAAAGGTGAAGATACGGGGTCTCTACAAAAAGAGAAGAAAAATGTCAGGATAGTTGGAACCAAGAATTAGTTAGGTGCCCAGGTGCTTTGAGCTACATTATCCCAAACAATCCTACCGTCACCCAAGCCTAACATTATAAGTCATTAAAGACCCTTGATCCAAAGATTGATGACACTCGTGTTAGTGGAGAGGGTTGACCGAGGCGAAATGTGGAGACATCGTGCACTTGATAATCAAAGCATGGTCATATTAAGAAGAACTAAGTTATGGGAAGATTCATGTAGTGGCTAATGTGTTATATACCTGTTGATATCTGAAGGGCGACGTCCTTGCAATACGAGGTGATTGACCAGATTTGCAACGAGAAGAACTAAATGATCCTTTCTCTTTCAAAGAACCATGACTGAAAGCGACGTCCCTGGCTGATTAAGTCTTCATCTTGGTTATCGTCGGAGCATTTGAACATCGCTTCTTGTTTTGTGGGTGTGTTTTTGCTGTGTAACAGAGCATCACTCGAGGACGAGTAATGAACTAAGTTTGGGGTGTGATAACTCATATAAAGAGTTATTATATGACCTTTTGATGACAAAACTTGAGTGAACCGGGTTACATTTGTTTATTTCGATGTTATGTTGTATGTTTTGTTATGTTTGCGTGTGTTTGTGTGAAGGATTGAGTCAGATGAAATCAAAGGGTTTTTAATTGCTTTTAAGCGTTATTTAAATAATCATGGCATGTTGCAGGAAGAACGGCAGTGAAGACGAGGTCAAGTCGCCGAGTCAAGTCAAGCTCCGGGTTGAGCATGCAGACAAGGCCGAACTCACGAGCAAGCTTGAATTCGATGTACGAGGAAGGACCGAGCAGTAATCTTGAAGAAATACGGGGACAGTCGAGCTCTGAAGACGAAGTCAGCGCTCGAGAAAAGTGAAAACCGAGCTCAAGACTTCGAGCTCAAGGCCGAGCTCAAGATGTCCGAGCTCGTGAGTGAAACCGAACTCAGGAGAAGAGAATAGAGCCGAGCTCGCAACCATCCGAGCTCAAAGATTGAAAAGCTCACAAGTATGAAGGCGACCTCGCGATCGATGCTCGTGGCGAGGTCGGACTTATGAGTTCGGGCGAGATCTTCCTCGAGAAGGCGAGCTCGTGCTGTGCAACCGAGTAGAGGAGCTCGTGTCGCGAGATAAAGCCGCGCTTATAAAAATGAAGAAGAGTTTTGCGGGACCACGGCCACGTGGCGGTGGCCACGACAAAGATAAAGGACGCGCGTTTGCGAGCTAACGGAAAAGAGGATCGATGGATGAAGGGCTTGCGGTGCCTTTTACGCACACCTAAAAAGTGTCGAGTTGGTTATTAAAGGGAGGCGACAATCGGGAGAATCATTATTCATCATTCGAGATCGTGAAGGAAATCGGAGGCAACGCCTTGGAAGAAGCTATCGGAAGAGGCGGCGATCGAGGAGGAGCCGCGATTCGGCGGCAGTGTTAACTTTGAATCTCAATTCCTTTTATTTTGCTATGGCATTTGTGTTTCGAATCTTGTTGTTGCACATTTCGCTATGAGCTAAATTGTATGACTTGATCTTTTGATTAAACCCATGCTCGTGTGACGAGCCCGTCTTCTTATCTTGTCAAGTTATTATCGTTTTCTTGGTGTTTATTTATCTTGCTTGTGATTGATCACCATGGGTGAGATCTTAGCTCAATGATTTCTGGGAAGCTCTCATAGAGTGGAAAACAAGAAAGTGATGCAAGAACATGATTTAAATATTATGTATGTGAATAGCATAAGAATATGTGTTTGCCTTGCGTGACATAAATGAATGGAGCGATAGAGATACTCTTAAACACTTCGGTATAGGAATATATTGGCGAGCTTAGAGGTATAATCTTAGATTTGGAAAAATTCTAAGAGTTGGAAGATTTCATGTCATAATAACGAGGCAAGATAATGTTGAAGCATGGCGATGCACGGGCATGGGTGGAATCAGTGATCAAGTCTATTTTTCCTCACGATTTACATTTGTTAATCGTTACTGTCTAAAATTCCACCTCGACTCAGTGTAAAAGTTCTCTTTAATTGTTTTCTCTCATATTCACAAACAAATTGTATTCGACGTGGTTTAAAAATTGTGTTCCCTGTGGATTCGATCTCGGAATACTTCCGTATATTACTTGTTGATTACGTGCACTTGCGTAGAATAATATATCTCTAGAATACACAAACAACAAGTTTTTGCACCACGTCAAATGCATTCAAATTAGGATCAAAAAGGACTTTTCATAGGTTGTATTGTAGGCACATTGGTTAAGATAGGATAATATATGGCTAAGTGACTTAAATATATTCCAAGTACTTCCATCTCTATAATCAGCTCATATGGACTTTGTCCATTTCTTTTTCTTTCGAACATGCTATTTCGACATTTATTCACTCAAGGTACCATATACTATGATTATTGACTTCCTTTATGCTCATACTATTCACAAAATTTTCTTTTCTTGGCTTTGTAATAGAGCTTATAGGGTCTATTCGTTTTTCACACGGGTACCATACTTTATCTTTTATCCCCACTTTGCATATCAAAACAAATTTTTCTCCCATTTGATTCCCATATCCATCCTCACCTCCTATCATCCGGTTAACAAAAAAATAAGGTCTAATAAAGGCTCAAAGAAGGCGACAAATGGTATATATCATTGGGCTAGTGTTTGGGTAAATCTGTGGTTTAACAAAGATGGCATTTTATCATTTCCATATTCAAAACAAATATTGCAGCCTCGACACAGAAAAATGGCAAGTTCTAGAAGATAATTACATGCACGATATCACACAAATAAAAGAAACTGTAACAAGATGTGTATACAGTGAAGCTCAAGTCTCACGGTTTTAGCAAATGGTTAAAAACAACAAGCTAAGCAATCTCAAGTCATCCATGCGTCATTTTCTAACATATCATGTGCACTATCATTAAATATCAAAAAAAAAATTCTATCATCATTGGCTACATGGATTAACACATTTCACTTCAACTCGTTGATCGACCGACACAACAAAAAGACAAAAGACACGATAAAAGCCCCAACATATAATAACTTAACACAACATAGAAAAACATAACAAGGACTCTCAACCACATCACACTCGACCACTCCTCCCCAAACTTATTGTCAACAGTGTGCAATTGAGGCAATAAGGTTTGCAGAAGAGAGTGATTGGGAGAGATCTTACCTCAAATGTCACGCTACTCCGGCGGTGGATAGAATCCTCGCCATTGATGATATACCTTGGGACTTAAAAACAAACAAACAAGACACAATAAAACCAAGAAAAAGAAGAAAAGCAAAACGAAAAACATAAAGCATGTAAAATGTTGGGTTACCTCCCAACCAGTGCTAGATTTTCCGTCGCTAGCTCGACGTTACCTCTCATCAATCAGGCAATTTGACAACTGACAGCTTTCCAAACTTGTTCTTGCCCTTGTACTTAGCGTTGACAACAGCCCACCAATTGGCAAATGAATAGCTTCCACTGAACTTGAACGAATCACTCAGATTTTTATGCCGAGTCCACTTCTTCCTTGCAGCATGCTCGTCTGATGGTCTATTGAAATTTGAGCTCAAGAATGGGCTGGCTGTGGTAGTCGTGATCGAATAGCACTCTTCATATGTTGAGTTATCATCTCCCGTGATGGCATCATAAATCGAGATTGTTAACTCATCTTTGTTCACACGGAAGGTGAGATCACCCTCCTGCACGTCGATCAGAGCTCTGCCTGTGGCTAAGAACGGTCTCCCTAGAATGAGAGGCGTGTTCCCATCCTCTGGCATATCGAGGACCACAAAATCTGCTGGGAAGATGAATCCTTGGACTTTGATCAGCACATCTTCCACTATCCCTTTTGGCCTTGTGACTGACGCGTCCGCCATTTGGAGAGTAATAGTAGTAGGCTTCAATTCTCCGATCTCCAATTTATTAAATATGGACAACGGCATCAGTTGATGCTTGCCCCAAATCACACAAAGACCTGGAGAAGGTATGCCTCCAATGACACACGGTATAGAAAGTGCCGGATCTTTCGCTTCAACGGCAACTTCGCAAAGACAAGACTACACTCTTGAGACAGATTGACCGTCTCGAATTTCTTCAGCTTCTTCTTATTGGTAACGGCATCTTTCAAGAATTTCATATACCCCGGCACATCTTTGAGTGCATCTAGCAAAGGAATATTGATATTCACCTTCTCGAACATCTCCAGAAATCGAGTCAGCCTATCATCCTGCTTGGGCTTGGCCAAACGACTCGGGAACAGAATCAGAGGTGTGTACGTCGGGAATTTCGGCTCTGGGCGTCCCTCGCGGCCACCTTCGTGATCGCGAGGATGATCGCTAGGGAAACGCACTGCTTCGGCGTTCTTCCTCGCGTATGTGCGCGCGGCGCAGGCTCATCCCCCTGGATCTGTGCCTGGTCACTCGCGGCCGAGCTCGCGACCGTGAGGTGCTTTTCTTTCGCGGCCGTGGATTCGCTCGCGTGCTCCTCGGACTGGCTGAACGTGTGATGTCTCGCGTCCGGGTGGGTCTGATACGATGCTCCACTTCTCAACTGGATAGCAAAGCACTGATTCTTAGGGTTCACTTCCGTATTACTCGAAAATTGGCCCGTCTTTGGCTGTGCATTTTGTTGTGCAGCTATCTGACCAATCTAATTCTCCATCATCTTCATGTGTTTGCCTATGGCTGCTACAGTGGATTCCAACTGTGTTATCCTCTGGCCAGTAGTACTGATGAATGAATTATGTTGAGTCACCAGTTGTTGGTTGCTCACAACCAACTGCTGCATCATATCTTCTAGGCTCTGCTTCTTCGGTTCTTGAATCATACCATTCTGCACAGTGAAGCCTGCTGGAGGTTGTTGGAAGTTATTGGGATTGGCATACGACAGATTCGGATGATTCCTGTTGTTCGGATGGTATGCCGAATTTCCCCCATGGTTCCTCTGATTGATATGATTGACCTCTTCTGTCTCGATCTGGCTCTTCAAAAGAGTGAACTTCTTCATAAGATCATCGTATCTAGAATCACTCTCGACAGCAGCTGCTTTGACCACTGGCGTTCTCTCCATCGGCCATTGATAACTGTTGGTCGCCATCTCTTCTATGATGCGGCTGGCCTCCTCTACTTGGTGGTTCAACAGGCATCCCCCTGCCGACGCATCCACTATGCTCCTCGTATGCAGCGTCATCCCACTATAGAACTACGTGATCCGTTGCTCTTTGGAGAATCCATGTTGTGGGCATCTTCTCAATAGGCCTCTGAATCTCTCCCATGCCTCAAATAGTGACTCGTCTCCTTGTTGGCAAAAGTGGGAGATCTCAGATATGATCTTATTTGCTTTGGCTGGCGGAAAGTATTTTGAAAGGAACTTCTCGCAAAGTTTCCTCCAGCTATCTATCCCGGTTCGGTCCAGGCTCTTGAACTAATCTTTGGCCTGGCTGCGCAGAGAGAATCCGAACATGCGCATCCGGATTGTGTCTTGTGGCACCCCATTCTGCTTGATGGTGTCACATATATCGAGGAATGTCTCCAGATGAGTATTCGGGTCCTCAGTCACTCCTCCTCCGAACTGCTCTCCTTGCACCATACTGATCAGGGCCGGCTTTAATTCGAAATTGTTCACGTCCACGTGCGGGCCCCATCCTTCTCCTTGGAATTGTTCAGTGGGAGGTCGGTACATGTAGTTCAGAGGTCTCGTCTCTGGGGTAGGGACAAGGAGTCCCATATTCGCCATCTGGCGCTGCATCTCTACGAAATCGGCTAGCATGCGTGCAGACTTGCTCGGGAGAATGCCCGGATTACGTGGATTAGCGCCATTGCAGCCCTTCTTCTCTCTCGTCTCCTTCTCCTTTGGGAATTTTCGATCTCTAGGTCAAGATTTTGCTCAGGAGGTCCCTGGGACCTTGTGATCATAAACTACCTGGAGAAAAAAGAGAGAACTTAACTCTGGCAAGAATAAATAAATATAATAATATATAACTTGAATTAATAAATCCAAATCGTCAAATTATTCCTATGTGATCTTAACAATCCCCGGCGACGGCGCCAAAATTTGATCGCTCACTTTTCTAACACGAAAAACGCGCAAGTATAAGGTAAGTCGAGTATCGTATCCACATGGATTGCAATCCAAAAACACAGAAGCTAACTCTCTAATCCTTCATCATTATCCAAGCAACAGAATATGGTTTGAAAGGTTTATGGCTTCAGATAATTAAATCCAAAGCAAAGGTAACAATTTGAAAATAAACAAAGGTAATAAATACTTAAAGATGAATATAAGAGATAAAGACTAACCCTAGGGATGCACTAATCCTATCCACAATGATGTTTATCCTGCTTATTATTAACCATTTTAATCCAGACAAGATGGAAGATCACATATGTAGCCAACAACTTCAGTTACGACAATTGTGACAGTTGATTACTAATTTTCCCTATTCTTTACGCCTCTAGAGGAAAATAAGCAACCCAAAAGGATCACAAAGAATATGTTTTCACGAATGTTCCTATCTCGATTCGACTCGAGGCTTATCCGTATCATGCATTCAAGATCGATTGACAATTAAAGCTGTTACGTAATTAGCGGCAACTATGATATGCATCAAGATTGATCGTAAATCAACACATATAATTAAGCACCAAGAATCATGAATCGATGCCGGAAGGTAAATAACAATAGCGGTGAATCACAACATATAGGATAGAATCATGCAAACCCTAGGATTAGAACAAAAATTAGCTAGACATAAATAACGAAATAAAATACGAAATAACCATAAAAACAGAAATTAAATAGATAAAACCCGTAGGAAAACGTCTGAGAACAATTGTTGGGTTCGTATCCAAACCCAACGGAAAATGGTAAAACGATGGAATTCCTTTGGACGAAAACGTTCCGAAGCATCGATAATGCATAGAACTAACGTAGAACAATGAAAAACTAAAGCTAGAATGAATCTAAATATAAGCTAGAGTGTAAAAGAAGGAAAAATAATGAAAAACTGGACAAAAACGTGTAAAATAGGTCTAGGGAAGGTTGGGGGCGCGAGGGGGCGAAGCCCTATTTATAGATTTAGGGTGAAAACCCTAATTTTTGGGTTTGTCGCTACGCTTCGCGGCCGGGCTCGCGGTCGCGAGCTCGGTCGCGAGGGATCTCCTCGCCTCGGCTATCCTTCGGGTTCTCGGCAGGTACGCGCGTTCGGACTCGCCTCGCGGCCACACCTCGCGGTCGCTAGGTGTGGTCGCGTCGCATAGAAAATCATCGCGGGCACGTCTCGCGGCCGCTGGGACTCCTCGCGTGCCATGGGCTTTCCTCGCGGCCGACCTAGCGGTCGCGAGCCTTCGGTTGTGCGTATATGCGCGCTCGCGCTCGTTCTGGATGGTTCGCGGTCTGGCTAGCGGCCGCGAAGGCGGTCGCTAGGCCCTCATTTCTGCCCTCGTCTGCTCGTTCTTCGTTCCATGCTTCGGTTTTCAACTTATAAGCCTACAAAACACCAAAACGGAACCCAAGAGCAGTATCTTCCAAAAATATGTAAAAGCATTGAGATTCAAGACATAAACGCACATTATCGATCTAAAATCATCTTTAAAAATCAACAATAAACGTGTAAAATGCGCGTTTATCACTTCGGTATCTCAAATGAACTCTTCATCAACGTCTTCAATTTTGTTTGTCGTCATACCTCACTCTCACTGCATACTCTGATGCTGACTGGGTCGGCTCCATTGATGATCGCAAATCTACAGGAGGATACTTTGTGTTCTTGGGTAATAATCTTCTATCGTGGAGTTCCAAAAAGCAGGGTGTCGTTTCACGAAGCTCCACTGAAGCAGAATACAGATCACTTGCTAATACATCTATGGAAGTCATTTGGATTGCTTCACTTCTTCGTGAGATTGGCTACAGGCTTCCTTATGCTCCTGTCATATGGTATGATAACAAAAGCGCGGCAGCTATGGTTTCCAATCCGGTGTTACATGCTCGTACAAAGCACATAGAAATAGATGTGCATTTCGTCCGTGATAAAGTTCTCAAGAAAGAACTTGATGTTCGTCATGTCTCGTCTGAGGATCAACTTGCTGACATTCTTACAAAACCAGTGGCGATTTCAAGATTCAAATATTTGGTTCACAAGCTTCCGTTTCTACAACCACAAATTGGATATCATAAGTAGTTTTTCGTTTTTCTATTCGCAGGGGTTGTATTAGAACTGTTTCCGTTAGCTGTTAGTTAGTTTGTTCATAGTTAGTTAAGTTGTTAAACTGACGTGGATAGTTGTTAGGTAAGTTACTTCTTTTGTAATCTGTATATAAAGATGTTAAAGATGAAATACAATTTTCACTTTTCCTTTCGTAAACTGCATGGCCTTCTTCATATTCAATAATCTGAATCTAAACTTTTTGGCATCTTCAGGGAGAAGTCAGGTAACTTGAAATCTTCAGGTTAGGTTAGATAGTCTTCTCTTGAAATAAAGTGAGACTCTGTTAAGATAACACTCTTACTGACAGCTTAATAGCTTATCACTTGGATCGCTATCTCTTTAAGTCAGGTACGCAATTGTAAGCCCTAGTTTATATTTGCTTGAAAACGTTGTTTATTACTAAGAAATTGTGATGCAACCAATATTAATGCAATTTCAAGTATGTTTAGTTTTGTCAAAGACTTAAAAGAACTTTTGTGTTATGAAGTTTGTATGACAGTTCAAGATAAGCATGAAACATCAAAATAGTAAGAACACGACATGTACGAGAAGAACGAGGCATAAACCAGAAAAAGCATAAAATAAAATAAAAACAGACATAAAACCAATCCCCGACAACGGCACCAAAAATTTGGTGTGTCGTTCTTCACCAAAAATAAATCGGACACTAGGTTAGTATGCCCAAATTATATAGATAGCAGTAAGCAAGATCGTCTCCCAAAGGATTGGCGATAATTTCTTCAATTTTTCACCTGCAAAATAATTTTTGGGAAGTGATTAAACTATAAAACTCAAAAATAAAAAGTACGAAGAGTATCAAGATGTTTGATTGTAATAAATATGACGAAGGTATTCTGGTTTCAATTAATTCCACCTAGCTTAGACAATTACGATCCTCAATGCAAGTATAACTTTAATCCATGCAAACAAACCAGTTATGATCACCGAAGACGCTTTTGACGCAATCTTATTTCTCTTTAACTTCTCGGTAATTAAGAAGACGATTCCATAAGTACTTCTCTAATCGACTGAACCGTAAGAAATGCTCTATAGATTTAATGAGCTAACAACTTTAAGAACTTGAGAAACCCGATTCAAAACCAATAAACCACGATTATGATTTGTATATCGAAAGCGTTTGGTTGAGCTTGTATACAATGTTTCCTATTACCACTATTACAATCTCCTATCCGATTCAATACTTGATTGCATATATCGTGTCCCTTATCTCATATAAGTTAGATCATACGGTGTGTAGAAGATCACGAAGTCCAGTATGATTGGTCAAGCTTAATGAGATATAAAAGTTTCACAACCGAGACGACTTAAGGACGAGTTGTCGGTTTAGCTGCGAGATAGATAAGTGACTTGACTTAGTTGCTTGTCTATCTTGACGCGTCTCGACGTATCAAGGATCACGGTGAGATGTGTTCTTCTTCTCGACCGCCGTGAAGAACCAAGATCTCGGTGACTTACGATGATCTAAACCTCGATAAGGTATTAGGTGAGTATGAATTGCGACCATCACTTTGACTTGTTATGAGTGAGGGTTATATGTTCTAACCCAAGATTCTCCGCATCTTGGGTGGTGGCGTCTTGATGTCACGCTAGTTATCATGTCGAGTCACCGTATCCGTTTAGGATGATGACGCCCCTTAAGGAGCTCAAAGGTTTATTGTACTAAACCCCGCAGTTGAGTTAGCTCAAGTACAATAATAAGGTTGAGTGGTACTACTTAAGGAAATGAAGTTATTAATCGCTTTAAGCGAATGATTGCTATAAATGATTAATGGACGCTCGATATCTTAAATACGGGATTCAGAATGTCTAAGTGCAAGCCCGACTCAACTTTGGTAATAAAGGGGTAAGTCAACATTCTTTCTCTAGTGGCATGATCGAATGTTTATAAATTAATTTATGTTCAAATTTGAACATAAGATAATTAATTTATTTGAGGCCCATCTTTATTCCTTGCATTTGATCCTGGTCGGCCCATCCAGCCCGTAGCATCGAGGAAATCGGCCCCTATAGCTCTCAAAGGCAAGATTTTATTCTCTGTATCCCACAAGGATATTATTATATTTATGGTATATGCATAGATCCTTTCCATATAAGATTATGGTAATAATCCTGAGAGTATGGAAATAATCCCGATAGTATGAAATAATCCTAAGATTATGGTAATATTCCTTATAGGATTATGGTAATTTCCATATAGGATTATGGTAATTTCCATATGGGATTAAGGTAATGCATTATAAATATAAGGTATGAGATAAAGTCTAGGTTAATGCTCACATAATACACACAAGAATTTTCGCCCCTCATTGTATTAAGAGAAAATCTCGAAAATTGTGTGGAGAGTATTGGGTGATTTTCGAGCATTCTCCATAGATCGTCCTCACTCGACGTTGGAGATTGGGCAACCGGATACAGCCCGAAGGTCAAAGCACGAGTCCGATCCGCTCGATCCGCTCATCTCGCTCCATCGACCTCTTCGATCCAAAGGTAAACACGTGAAACCCCAACGTGTTGCGATTTAATTATATAGACGCATGCTAGGTTTATAATCAATGTATGGTGAATTAAACACCCAAGACGGATCCTCGGCAGTGGTTAACATACGCTTTTTCCTACACTGGTATCGAGCACAGGATCGAATCTTGGCTACATTGGATTAATTCACGTTTGATTATTACGCGCTTTAATAATTGTGGATCCGCTGCTCATCGTGGCTCGCTTATTGTTTTGTTGGTTTTTGTTTTACACCACGAGAAAATCCGTGGTTAGATTAGATTTTATTATGTAAATCTTATCCGTAAAAGAAGAACGAAGACGAAAGAACGAAGAACGAAACGACGGAAAAACAGTCTCTACCGTCATTCGGGTGGTTTCATGCGGCGAGCTCGCGTCGCGAGGGCGATCGCGAGGCTGCGGGCGGGCGGGCGCGCGTTCGCGAGATCCCTGGCGCTTAGCGAAGCGAGCTCGCGTCGCGAGATTACCCGCGAGGCTGCGCGGCCGTGCGAGCTAGCGGGCGACGGGCGCGTGCGCGACGAAACCCGCGCCCGCGAGCGCACTCGCGGTCGCAAGTTTCGGTCGCCGGGCGACGACGCCTCTCGGCAGACGTTCGGCGCCGGGCGGTGGCGCTGCGTGTACGCGTTGTCGGGTCGCGATCGCTTTAGCGATCGCGAGGTAGCCCGCGAGGACACGCGAGCACGCTGGCCGACAAAGAAGCGGGCGCGCTGGCCTGGCTCGCCCGCGCCTGCCCAAAGACAGACAATGACCCGCCCGCACCCTTTTTCAGATTTTCCGGTCCGCGCCCGCACGCGAGGCCCATTTGTTGAATCCAGTCCGCGCCCGCACGCGAGGCCTGCCAAGTTTAATTGCATTTTGTAAATCTATGTAATAGATTAGATTTAAATGCGTGTTTCACGATTGGGCCGCGATGAACGTTTTATTTTATTTTTATCGCTCATATGCATGTCGTGGATGTTTAAATTGTGCAAGAGTACGTTATGTATGTTTATATTACGCTAACAAACCTTTAAGTGTTTTACGAATGGATGCGCATAGTAAGCATGCTAGGTTTATCGCGCTTATCAAGCATATTTTAGAATTCTGCGAGCATGTTTTACATGTCGAGTTCTATAGAAAAGCATGCTAGATTACGTGATCTGCATGGACAAACCTTTTGAATAAAAGACTAAGCAAGCAACCCGACAAATTAATTTTTCAAATTAAAATGTCAAGACCTCCACTTTTTGATCTCTAAACAAAGTGAGACGATCGTGAGTAAACGCCCACACGCGCGCTTGCTTGCACCTGCTTATCATAAGTTTGTTAGATGAGATTTCTA